>CP092886.1:72052535-72151311 GCA_030710605.1 Cordylochernes scorpioides
TCTCATCACTGTCATTTATTCCATGGACCCGCACCTTTGTCTCCCTCGGTGGAACCTGATCTTTTAGCTGTGCCTAGCACACGACGGGAGTCGAATATTTTATTTCGGGTTGCCTTTTTTTCTTTTCTATTAAAATAAAAGCTTCTTTTCTCGTCAAAATACAGATGCAAAAACTACGATCCATCTGTCGACCGTTTCTCATTTTGCTACGAGTAACTTTAGTCAGAATTACATTTTTATACAAGTCGGTTAAATTATTCTCCATCAGATACAAATAATGTTTCGTTTAATATATTTAGATTTCAAGAATATATATCAAAGCACCAACAAAGAGCGATCTTATAAATGTTTTTGGTTTTTACTGATGATGATTAACATTTTGCATAATATTGTAACATAGTATTTCTTAATTTTATTTATGTAACATAGTATTTCTTAATTTTATTATTTTTTATTTAACAGAGTGGTCATTTTTATGTTTTATATCTTGCCACTCTGTAAATTTCCCTCGTGGCTTATCTGTTGTTTACTTTTCTTAGTTTTGTCCTTCCCTGAAATAAATTTTGTTTCCTCCTGAAGTTTTTGTCTTCCCTAATTTTCCACGTGGCATTTTGGTGGAGATGCTGGGTAAGTTAGGGAAGACAAACTGAAGATCGCCGAGAAGACCTTGAAGCCATGGGTGCTGTGATCTACATTTTCGGAGACTGACTCCAGGATTCCACCGCCGTGCTAAAGTCAAGACTTCCCTCCAAGATGACGATGTCCCTATAGACGATACGACGACAAAGCCGCTCTTCACGCCGCAAGAAAAAGGACGCAAAGGTACTAGGAACAAAGTTCCAAGACTTCGATGGAATCCTTGGCAGAAGCACGTCAAATCCACGTCAGTATCTACAATAATTGCTAGCTGTGGGTCACAGCTCCCATAGGGAAGAAGCTATGTAACATAGTATTTCTTAATTTTATTTATGTAACATAGTATTTCTTAATTTTATTATTTTTTATTTAACAGAGTGGTCATTTTTATGTTTTATATCTTGCCACTCTGTAAATTTCCCTCGTGGCTTATCTGTTGTTTACTTTTCTTAGTTTTGTCCTTCCCTGAAATAAATTTTGTTTCCTCCTGAAGTTTTTGTCTTCCCTAATTTTCCACGTGGCAATATTATTTAAATTTATATATATATAATTTGATATATATTCATAAATATCTTATATATATTTCAAATAAACATATTATTTATTTAACAGCTGTTAATTTAATTTATTTTATATATTTTGCATTCAAATAACCAACTCTAAAATATTTTAAACATTTTTTTAAAACGTAAAAAAAATAAAGGAAGAATATAAAAAACAAATATAAATTATAAAGTCAGTAATAATATGTCGAGGGTAAACTTCTTAAATAATTATTACAAAAATAACAAAGTATTTGAGTTAATTATAAAATCATGAAATTACTTATTTAAAAGTTTACAGTTTATATTTCTAGCGTCCGTTACATCTCTGAAAACTCCCCATTCGGCAAACTTTCCATCTATACTTTGCAAATAAAATTGGTCTAGATACTTTTCCAGCTGAACACCTCTTTGGAAGATTTTGAAGATTTAATGTATCCCTTGTGGATCTCAGGAAATCTAGGCCCACTCTGAACCAACTAGGGCCATAGCCCCAAACCATGGTCTCTGTTTCTAAATTTTTCCAAGCTGGTGTTGTGTCACCGACCCGAGTCTGTTAGTTTGCCGAGACGCTAAATAGAGGGCGCTTAGATTTATCGTCCATTTTGAGGGGAGAGGTAGATTTAATTTTTATAGATAAATATCCTCTTGACAAAATTTCCATAGGTTACCATTCAATTAAATTGATTATGTGCGAATGTCTATAATCCGGGAACAAACTGAAATATCTCTCTTTACAAAAGTGAGCAGAGCGATTAAAATGACAAATAGAGAAGGTTATTAATATGAAGAGGGAGATGTGATGGACTCTGACCTGAATCTCAACTTGGCGACTGGCGTGATGGATGGGCCGCGGCGCCGCTTAAATTGCTTCTGCCTGACATCTGGCCGTGATTTGAAACTGTGCTCACGTTTTGTTGAAGCGGTACCGTGCTCTGACAACGTTCAAATGTGCCGCTGATGTCTTCGAATATACTTTTGAAGCCATATTACAATAAATAAACTGCACTAAAAAGGAGAAAATAAATATTTCAATTACCGCCATATTAAATAATAAGATATATATATGGGTAAAAATAAAAGTGGCGGCAGAGGATCATTGTATATTGAGGGACGAGGTAAAATTTTAAGTGAAACATAAAAGCCTGCTAATCAATTGCTTCATATTAAGTCTTATTAAGTTCGTAATTCACGATGAGCGTCCCCACCGCTTTTATTTTGACTCTTATAAATCTAAATTTTCAATGGCTAAAGCTGGAATATTTATTTTCTCCTTTTACGTGCATTTTGATATAAGGTTTTAAGAAAATTATTCATTTATTAATTAATTATTTAATTTTTATATCTGAATCCTCTCTAAATGTAAATTTTATCATTTTATTCACTCTCTTAAAAGTTTTGTTAAATTTATATATGTATATATTTTATTTTAAAATTAAAATTTCTAAAACAAACACTATTCTGTAAAGTTATTCTCCAAATGTCGCGACTTTCTTTTTATAAAATCGTTGTTGTTGTGTATATTAAATTTTTATAACAAAATATATGAATAAATATAGATGTCTATTGTCCGACAATCCAGAAGGCATAGATTTTGTAGACTTGCATTGTTAGCTGTATTGAGCGAGTGTACAAAATTTCGGAGTTCCATGTGGTCTAGAAGTATATTAAAACTTGATCACAAAATATTGAAATGACACACACACTTCTAGAAATTATCCCAGTCGACCAGCTTTACATGTAACTCCAACCGCTCATTACACCAGAGAAACGGCTGCGCCTATTCATTTTCGTTCGTTTGAAAAAAAATTATCTTTATTTTATTCTCGACCATCACGGTTACCCAGAAGTCTGAAATATAGTACACTTGCAATGTTTGAAGTATTATATTTGTAGTAAATACCACAGACTTCAACGTAGTCAGGAAGTATTTTAATGCGTTGGCTACCCCGACGCTGTTTGTGTTTTTGTCGCCAGAAGAATCCTGGACCCCGTGGAAGTCACTCTCTCGAAGCGTCCCGCTCCATACACAGTCCATGTATGACACCGACTTGTGTGACTACACCGTCGCCGCTGTTGACCGACACACTGGTTCCGGTGTCTCTTTTCACAGAGTAATCCGACTCGTACAGTCCAGTCACCACACAGCCTGAACAGCTCGGCGGACAGGCCAACAGCTGCTATTCACTGGGATTGTCGCCCCCGGGACTCTCCGGCGTCTTCTTGAGAGAGCCTCCTCACTGTCGAACTGCTGTCACTAAACTGACCGTTTTCTTCCTAGAACCACGCAGTCACTTCCCCTACGCTGTCGTCCCCCAGCCTCGTTTGTTCTGCCCCTGGCGCCAGTACATTCCTCTCCTTGAAAATACATGTTATCCCCCGATCTGCTAAACTAGCCACCATACTGATTCTTTCTTTAAGGCGTCGCCGTAAGACTAATAAAATTGATAACATAATTAGAAAGGAAGCTTGGAAAAAATAATTCATTTTCGACCACCAAGGAGTCTGAAATTTTGTATAGTTGCATTTTTATCTGTATGGAGCGAGTCTAAAATTAAACACAGTTTTGGCCAATTCGACCGATATCATAACTCCTCTCGTAGGATGTTATAAATCGAAGCCGCCTCCCTGTAGTGATGAGGGCCAAAACCCGAAACCAAGGTATACATGCTGGCTCTTTGTGTAAATTTGCTAAAACTGGCGTTGTGGTTCATTCATTATCACCATTGTCTTTTGTTCACTTTTGGTACATGAATGCCGTCCTCCCGCAACTTTATATTGTATTCTAGTCTAAATATCGGCCCTGTCACTTCACCAACTTAAACACCTTTTCGGCCAATTCCACTGATTTCATGATTCCACTCATAGGATGTTATTAAATTGAAACCGTCCTTGTACTGATGAGGGTCAAAACCTGGAAACCATAGTATACAGGATGGTTTTGTCCGAATTAGCCAAAAATGGTGCTATTGCCCCTTATTTATCACCACTATTTCGTTTTTGTACTGGGATGATTACCAGGATTCATTGTTCCAATGCATTATTGAAGGGAGAGGTGCCACACCTTTGGTACATTCATATAACTTGAAATTACGGGAGAATGATATTCATGTACCAAAAGTGGTACATATCCCTTTTTAAAATGTATAAAGACAATGTGTTCTCACTCGCCAAATCGTAAATGATCCATCAATATGCGAACATACCTTTTTATCCATCCATCCATTAGTTCTATCCATCGTGAAATAACGCTTTAGGCACCGAATTGATGAGAATATTACCTTTGTGTAACAATTTATTCTTATTAAAGCATCATTTCACATTTGCTAATTGTCACTTAAAATCGTTCTCGGAGAAGCTGGCCAAAATAATCATCACTTGTAACAATTTATTCATATTAAAGCATCATTTCAGATTTGCTAATTGCCACATAAAATCGTTCTCGGAGAAGCTGGTACAAGAGAATCATCAGTTGTAACAATTTATTCATACTAACGCATCATTTCAGATTCGCTAATTGCCACATAAAATCGTTCTCGGAGAAGCTGGCACAAGAGAATCATCACTTGTGACAATTTATTCATACTAAAGCATCATTTCAGATTCGCTAATTGCCACATAAAATCGGTCTCGGAGAAGCTGGCAAAAGAGAATCATCACTTGGAACAATTTATTCATACTAAAGCATCATTTCAGATTCGCTAATTGCCACATAAAATCGGTCTCGGAGAAGCTGGCAAAAGAGAATCATCACTTGGAACAATTTATGCATACAAAAGCACCATTTCACATTTGCTAATTGCCACATAAAATCATTCTCAGAGAAGCTGGCCAAGAGAATCATCACTTGTAACAATTTATGCATATACAAAAGCACCATTTCACATTTGCTAATTGCCACATAAAATCATTCTCAGAGAAGCTGGCCAAGAGAATCATCACTTGTAACAATTTATGCATACAAAAGCATCATTTCACATTTGCTAATTGCCACATAAAATCATTCTCAGAGAAGCTGGCCAAGAGAATCATCACTTGTAACAATTTATGCATACAAAAGCATCATTTCACATTTGCTAATTGCCACATAAAATCATTCTCAGAGAAGCTGGCCAAGAGAATCATCACTTCCCAATAAGTGTGTCGTTAAGGCTCCGTCCTACAGCCGCACAAAGGTGCGAGATATTTCCGGTCTAGTAATGGCGGTCTTTCGATGGCATCTAAAAACGCCAGGTTGAATCTCATTAATGCCGCCCTCCTCCAGATATATTTGGAGCATATTTTGGCCACGATGGAAAAAACTCCTAATTAACGACCTCTCTAATTAAGTGCTTTGTTTTTACGCGGGTTGTTGAATTAGTGAGAAAAGATTTTTTCTTGTTGCCAAGATGACTTTTTCCTGCATTCAAAAGAGTTTTTTTACTGAATAAAATATTGATAACTCATTTTATATATAGCTTTTTCTTTTTCATTTAGAAATGTCTCAAGTTTTCCTATATAAAAATCTCTAATATTTTCCAATTATTTATTATAATTCCCCCAAAAAAGTCTAGAGTATATTTATTTTAATTATATTATAGAATAAAGGTCCTTTCAAAAGATAGTAGCCCCAACAGTTTATAAGGCATAAAGACATTTCTTCAATAAGTAAGCAATGATTACCTTCAAATTTGGTGAACCAAACATGAACAATTTTATATAGAACTCGTATAATAGAGGACTGAAGACAAGGAAAACTGTAGTTTTCCAAAAGAATCCAAAATAAATTTATTTCACCTTGTATTATTTCCTTCGCTTTTGCCTCTCCTCTTTAAAGAGAGCCACAATACATTTCACCAAATCGAACTGATTTATAACATCTCGAATAGATTATAGTCTTTGCTTTTTACGACTGGTAACACAAAAGGAAAATTATAACACTTTTCTATATTATAAATATCTTCATATAAATTTTATAAATGTGTTTTTTTTTTTCTTCATCACTCTCTCTTATCTCAATGAACTTATAACGCAATAACTGAAAAAGTATGATATATTTATAAAGAAATTGCTTGATATTTTCAATATTGTTGGTTTTCCTGGTGGATATATAAGGTTGAAGCGCTACCTTTCTTATGAAAATGCTAACTTTATTCTCATACTTATCTGTGAAAGGGGGAAGGGACAAGAAAGATGAAAAAGTAAAGAGAATGGAAACTAGATATTTAACCGCAGGAAGTAATAGTGGTCTTCCCGTGTTGGGAGCAGGCCAACTTCTGCAGCGACATCGCCAGTTTGAACGCCGTTTCATTATTTCGAATGGTAACGTTCCTTGAATTTCAGATTTACGTAAAGAGGTCAAATTAAAACTGCAGAAATAAATAATAACAAGTAATGTAAAGGACATTTTTAAAATATAAATATAGAACGTTTTGCCTATGAAATAAAATCACTCACTTAAAGTGTTAGAGATAGAATCGATGCTTAAAGTCGTTTATTTGTGCTATACCTTTGTATTTCCAGAGTGGGTCATTGACGAAGGCTCAAGAGACATGCCTTTTCATTCATTTACTAGGCATTTATATTTATAGGAATGTTGCGTTCACGGGAATTAAATGTGATTGAGCTTTTAGTATATTATCTATTTTAAATCGATATTGTAGCGCACAATATATTTATCATTTTACTAGCCGAGTGACCCGGGCAACGCCCAGGGTTTACCCAAAGGGCCTGCAGAGACTTTAAAAGTATAGATGGTGGCTTAAAAATCGCAATGGGTATATTCAGATTTCCTAGAAGCAGCATTTCAAGTAAGGATAAGTAAAAATACTTTCTAAGTATAAATTCGTTAATTCGACCATGTTTTGATTTCCAGAACCTATGAAATTACAAACAGTAATTCGACAATACCGATAATTCGACCCCTTGCGATAATTCGACCTTGATTTGATTTCCCAATCTCTGGCCTATCAAATAACAAACGGTAATTCGACAATATTAATTATTCACCACTTCTGATAATTCAACCATTTTAAAATGCAAATTTCGACGATTGATGTTTACTTACAACTTTACTAAAAAAAAGGTATTATAGATGCGAGCAACGAAACATTTTGAACCCATATAATGCAAATTCATATCCTCACTTATAGGGTGTCAAGCCTAAAGGATGCGAATTCATGTCCCTGATTTCTAAAAATTAACATAAAATTGTAGGCTACCAACGCGAATTCGCGTCTACTGGATCTTTTCCCATACCTTCTTGCCTATTTATCAGTGGGTTGGGTTGGGGGGGAATGTCAGCTGTCCCAATGTACCTGTAAAATGTCACATGCGACCGAGTTCAAGCAGCCATTATTTTTATTTATTTCAAGCTATATAGATTACATTAAAAGAAAATATCATTTTTTAAACATGTTATTATATGAACAACTCGATTTTCATACGGCCCACTGGACCATGTAACTCTGGAATCATAAGTGCAAAAACAGACATCCCTAAAGGACTCCTTTAAAATATCTTTATGATTCTTTTTTAATAATATTCTTAAACATTTTAAATTTTTTTTTCATATTTATTAACTTTTCAATATAGAAAATAAGATAACATAAAAGGGATAAATTCATTTAATGGACCTCACTAAAAACTGCATTTCTAGCCGAGTGACCTGGGCAAAGCCCCAGGTTTACCCTAAAGGCCTGTGAATGGGCAGGATAACCATATGTGTGCCATTGCAAAGATCCTAAATCAATGTATAGAGCACTGGGGAAAATAGGTTTTTTTTTTTTGTTTTTTTTTTTGCTTATCCCTAGTACACGTGGTACAGGCCATGATAATCATGGTGGGTAGTTAGCGACTGCTTTTACTGTAAGCGCACCACATGTCTACACATGTGAAAAGCAGTTTGACTTTGCACTTACAAATGGCAGAGCCCCGTTCGGTTACTTGCACTCGCTGGTGGGGTTGGACTTTTGCAAGAATCGGGGGCCATTGGAGCATTTTTTTTTTTTAAACAGAAAAAAGTGCCCAATGCGGGAATCGAACCCGGGTCCTAGTGGTCGAAAACCAAACGGTTTACCCAGCCTTCCACCGACCAAAAGTCAAAATAATAATAAATATTTTATGAATGAACAAATAATACAAAAAATTGCTTTCAGGTGAGAAACTATAGGCATTGGTGAAAACTTTAAAAAATTATATTGAAAAAAAAAAAAAGAAAACAAATATTAAAAGAAAATTCAATACAACACAACTATATAGCAAATACAGCCATTATTTCTAGCCGAGTGACCCGGCAACGCCCCGGGTTTAGCCTAAAAACATGTGAAGCGCTAGATAACCATATGTGAGACATTGCATAGATCCTGAATCAATGTATAGAGCACTGGGGAAAATAGGTAAATAAAGACCAAAAATCAAAATACTTAATTATAAATATTTTATTAGTGAACAACTAATACAAAAAAATCCTTTCAGGTGAGAAACTATGTTGTTGATGTTTCTTATCCCCTTGTGTAAAGATTACACGAATTCCATGATCTCATGGAATGGGGTATAGGGGTGCAGCTTTCGTTGATCATGGCACCATGATCCAGGCACACTTTGGTGAAAGTCTGACTTTGCCTGTGATTTGAGGCCATTCCAAATATGGAAGCCTTTGTTTCTGACTCTAACATGAGCACAGACGCAGCTCCTCCGTATCCCTGGAGTGGAACCATTGCTGAGGTCCATCAACTGGGTCAGTTGAACTCAGGATTTTTAAAGAGGGAGTGTCCCTCCTGGTTACAGCATCAAGTCTACCAGAACAAGACTTGATACAATCGTGTAGAGAGTTTACTGTACCTCCCAACAATGTCCACTGCACCACAGGCCAGTTACAGAGGGGTAAGCATGGGAGGTGTGAGAAACTATAGGTATTGGTTGATGAGGCACAATTTGGATTGTAGATTATAAACAAAAGGTAATAAGACCAAATCCAAATATATAAATAGTGTGTGACGTTTCGGTAACAGCGTTGTTACCATCTTCAGACAAAAGTACTGAATGGAAAAAAGGAGCCTACAGCACCCGGTGTTCCCAGGTGGTCACCCTCCCAAGTACTGACCGAGCCCGACGTTGCTTAACTTCGGTGATCGGACGAGAACCGGTGTTTTCAACGTGGTATGGCCGTAGGCCATAGTACTTTTGTCTGAAGATGGTAACAACGCTGTTACCGAAACGTCACACACTATTTATTTATTTGGATTTGGTCTTATTACCTTTTGTTTATAGGCATTGGTGAAACTTTAAACAAATTTTTTGGAAATGAAACAAAAAGTAAAAGAAAACAAATCTTAAAAGAAAATTAAATACAACACAACAATATATCAAATTAGACAACATAAAAGGCATACATTCATTTATTTGAAATAAATATCCAAATAAATAAATAGTGTGTGACGTTTCGGTAACAGCGTTGTTACCATCTTCAGACAAAAGTACTGAATGGAAAAAAGAAGAAATACGCACTAAACCACAATCATGCGGAAAAAACAGCAATATCTCTGTTAGAAGGTACATGGCCATCTTGATCAACAAAAATGGCCGCAACTTCACTTACACTTGGGGCATTATATCGGCGAAGATCTCTACAATGATTTTGCCGGATGAGCATCTGAACCTGACACATTTGCCGGTTCTCAATGCGAGCCCGGTGTTCCTCAGCTAGTTCCACCTGGTGCATCTGCCTATAAGCAGAAGTATACGGATTCACACGCCTAAGCACAGAATCCAAAAGAGTCAATATACCAGGATGGCATTCCAAAGGCCTAGATGCTGCAATGCGTGTATTATTCGCAGCCTCAGAATCCAAAATATAAAGTTGGGCATAAGACGGGGCTCTGTTTCCATGAGGATGAAGGGGCCCAGTCAAATGATAGATCTGTCCATGGATTCTATAACAAAAAGGCCCCTGTCCAGAAAAGACATCAACCTGCGCACCCATGGAGGCAAATGCCAAAGAGCTGTTGTAGCTCCGAATGTTGGTCTGGAAGTACTTAGCCTCCACACTGTTTGAAGTCATCAATTCCATCATTTCATATGGAAAGGAGGACAAAGTAGGAAGAATAACTTTCCCTTTGTGGCAGCAGGAGCTACCAACAGTTTCGCCAGGGAAATGAAGGGCTGAGCAGTAAGGGCAGACTATAGCGAGGCCCCCAATAATATATTCAGTGGGAACAGGAGAAATAGGATTAGGGGCGTTGTTCCCGCGGCGAGTCCTATAAGCGAGTCTTCCACGGCCTCTGCGAGGCATGATACAGAAGCCGCTGAAAAAAAAAAAGCTAAACTAAAAACCAAGTTGAGCAAATACATGTCAAAATAAATTTAATGTAAAAGATCTCAATATAAACAACATATTAAATTGCACAGTGCAAAAATGTAGAAAATTGTATGTATCATATAACATTTTATCATATAACAAATTAAGTAATCAACAATTGATTATACAAATAAATAATTAGCCTCTTATTGAGAAAAATAAAGATGCCAAAGACATTATGAAAGATACTGCAAAAAAGAATTATGAAAGATACGGCAAAAAAGAAAACCAGACACAAAAAATTGAGCAAAATGCAAAATTAAAAACTATAACAAAGAACCCACAAATTAATTTAATCAGAAATACAAAAAAGACGCTGAAAAAAAAAGGTAAAATAAGAACCAAGCAGAGGAAAACTATAAAACTGAAAGCCAGGACAGGCATAAAAAGAAAATTCCAAGCAAGTGAGGAAACAATTGATGAAAAAAAAAATGTGCAAATAATATGTATATAAAAAAGCAAAGCCCAATTCTAAACCCAAATATTTTTTTTATGAGAAGAACATCAACATATTGAATGATTATGGCAGTCCATAGCTTCCCTGACAAAAATTCACCAAAAAAGTTAAATATTCCAAAATAAGTAAGGCACTTTTGCAGCCCCCCTGACAAAAATTCACTAAAAGAGTTAAGTATCCAAAAAAATATTTTGGTATATATATTGCTAAATGTGTAACAAACATGTATATGAAAAAGCAAAGCTTAATTCTAAGTTTTAATATTTTTTTCAATATACAGAAGAAATAAGACACAAAAATGGAGCTAAATTCAAATAAAAAACTATAACAAACAGTTATAAAAGATAATTATTATAGAATAAAGTAATAATTCAATCTACAAATCGAAAAATGTATATATGTAAATGAAAAACTAAGTTTCAATATTTTTTTTAATATACAGAAGAAATAAGACACAAAAATGGAGCTAAATTCAAATGAAAAACTATAACAAACAGTTATAAAAGATAATTATTATAGAATAAAGTAATAATTCAATCTACAAATCGAAAAATGTATATATTTAAATGAAAAACTATAACAAAGTACTTACATAATCAAATTAATCAGATATATATATTATTTCAAAACACATGTCTACGGAATTTCAAAACAAATGATTGATGATGATAAATGCAAAAAATCTACGATTGTAAAATAGATTAAATTAAAAAATAAAAATAACTGTTAACATTAGGAAAATAAAAACAGGCCTATGACACGAAGAAAAAAATAACGAAAATTTTGGTATATAGATTGTTATGTGTAGTTCAGAATCTTCGGAGGAGATAGCTCAGGACTTTACAATGGAAAACTCTGTTACGGTATTATCTATATAGATAAACATATTCTCTTAATTTTGGTATTATACTACTCAGTAATGCAGTATATTACCTTATTGCCTCTCTGGTAGTTTATAAGTTTTGATGCCCGGGTAGTTAGCAACTTCTCTATGCTCTAGGAACCTGGGTTAACCAAATAAATTTCCGTGTCATTCTGAAGTTTGTCTTTCCTAATTTTCAATACAAAATATTTTAGTGTCAATTCTTCAAATTATTTCATTATAGTTTCTGATAAAATAGTTCTGTGCTATTTCCAATATAATTTATAACATGCTGTGAAATGATAATTGCTATCTGCTGTTATAAGAATGGGTTTCTTACAAGAGAGACCGTACCAAGCTATCTCACTCAACACACGACTGATGAGTTCAATAATAGACATTTGATACATATATATATTTAACTGGTAAACAGCGGGAAGATATTTAACAAACTCAAGAGACTATTACTCATGGACAAAACACAAGGAAGTTATACCTTTTAAAATGTATATCGGGAGTCAGACAAAAACTCTGAAAGATATTTGATATAGAGTGACCTTTATTGATTACACAAAAGATAACCAAGTGTGAACGAAATTGACTTTATCTACTTCAAAAAAAACAGACCACCGTCGATATCAGACTTTCCACTTCCTTATGTTTTGTCCATGAGTGTAAATTTCTAAAATGGCATTCGTGTAGGCTCTCTTAGTTGTTCAATATATTCATAAAGCTTGTGAACACCGGAATATAGTTTCATCTGTGCTAGACTCCTTGGCTTCAGAGACTGGACATTCACAAGGCGATATCATTCCCACAAATATAGGGCATGAAGTGACCTATAGAAAATACATTCTAAAACTCGATTCCTAAGTTCTAGATTTTACAATAATTCTGATTCTGCTACCAATATACAAGCGATCTCTTCCCGTCTTTCTCAATAGTCCCTTGTGACTACAACAACGGACATGGCAGGTAAGAATTCATATATTCAAAATTAAATATTTTATGCTAATTAAAATTTATATTATAAATGACAATATACATAGTACTTGTGTCAAATTGGTAATGAAATCTATTCGCATTCAACAAAAACACATTGCATGTACAATTCCTAATAAAATTTGTTGTCAACGCGATTTGCATTGCGCATATAATATTCTTCGAATTAAATTTCAAAATATTGGATATATATTATAACTAGCCGAGTGAGTCGGCAACGCCCCGGGTTTACCCTAAGAGCCTGTGAAGTATAGATAGTGGCTTGATATTGAAATGGGTATATATTAATTTCTTAAAAACAGTATTTCAAAAAAAGGTCAAATAAAATAATTTCTGAGCAAAGTATATACATTCGTGCATAGATACGCACACGGATAAATCCTGGCCATCCGGAGTAGATTCCCAAGGAGAATTTCTACAGAGAAGGATTTCTTATTATAGATAGGTAAATAACTGATAATTGATTCAAAAACCCAAAAGATATCTACCTATAAAAATTGATATAATTAAATAATAGAAACGCACCTATTTTAAAAGACAAAGTAATTTGGTGATGATGAATATATAGAGTGAAATTTGAAGCAAAAGATATACAATTGAAAATATAAATAAATAAATAAATATAACTTCTAATATTTGTGAGAATAAAATTAAGTGTTACACACGAAGTAAAAAAACGAAAATATTAGTATATAGATCGCTATGTATAGTTCAGTGTCTTTGGAGGAGATTGCTTGAAACTTTACAACTGAAAACAGTTAGTATATTACATATAGAGAAGATATGTGTGATGGTAGTGGAATCAGATTTTTGATATATAGCAAAATTATTGATATATTTATTGACTCTTGTAAACGTTTTGCTTGTATAAATTGGAAATATGAGGCAAAACTATACTAACAATCAAGATAAAAGTAATTAACAATTAAATTAGAAACACGGAATATATCTAAATACCATTATAAATTAATAGAATTCAATAAAACATGTTTTCTAAACAAAACAATTTGGTGATGACAAAAAAATAAAGTAAGATTTGAAAGCAAAAAATCTATTATTAGAAAATTAAAAAAAAATATATATATATATAACTACTAATATTTGAAGAATAAAAATAATTTTACACACGAAGCAAAAGGTAACGAATATTTAGTATATTCATCGCTATGTATAGTTCAGTATCTTTGGAGAAGATTGCTTAAAGCTTTAAAATTGCAAAATCTGTTAGTGTATTATATATATATATATATTAAAAATAAAAAAGGCATATCCTGGCCAGGAGCACATGTGCTTTTTAGATGGCGGAGCGCCATCTAGTGTAACAGAAATCAACTAAACATTGAATTACCCAGTTCCCTGATATTTGGCCAACCCAATTTCTTGATATATCGGTAAAAGCCATCCACGAACGCGTTTCGGGCTGTTGGCGCTCGTCAGCGTGGAGTAGGCTGTACCACTGCGACCAAAAAGTATTTTGGTCCTAGAGGCTTCTTGAGAAACCAAGAAATGAGTATTTAAGGCCAAAATTTCGTAAATACGTTTAACATGTGAAAAAATAATAGAAAAAAAATAAAAAATAATTTTTATTTATTATAATTTTTTTTCTATTATTTTTCCATATATATATATATTAAAAACAGGCATATCCGCTCAAATTAGCTTTCTAGATGATAGAGCGCCATTTAATGGAATTTTTTTTTCACTCACACACTAACGTGAAAAACACAACTAACCATGGTATTTGGCGAACCCAACTTCTTGATAAATCAAGAAAAGCCAGCCACGAACGCGTTCCAGACTATTGGCTCTCGTCAGCGTGGTGCAGGCTGTACCTCTACGACCAAATATTTGGTCCTAGAGGCTTCCTGAGAAGTCAAGAAATTGGTATTTTATGAATATAAAATTCAGAAGTTCTTCCTGGAGAGGTGGGAACAAATAGAATCACTTAATCTTTTCAAAGAAAATGGGTAGAAAGTAATTTTGATATAAAAAGGGTGTTATTATGTCATTAGAGTTTAATGGAAAGTGTATAAAAAGTAAATCAGTCCTAACAACATCCAATCAGACTTGACACCCAATTAGCGCGATGTTTTACATGGAAATCGATAGAAAATAAAAAGGGGAAGGGAACTTATTGAGCGCGTAGGTGTTCGAAGGCAAATCTGCCGCTTAGCGCCCCCCGGTCTCATGAAGAGCATTAAAAACAAATTTTCCCGTGTTGACCCAAAGGTTTTTCCCTCTCTCGCTTCCTGAGGTTTTTAATTACATTTTCGCACCCGCATTCAGGCCGCTTTTTAATTTATTTCTTTCTTTTTATTTTGTCCCGAGAATTTGAAAGAGGGATAGAATTTCCTCAATCATTCAGCTCAATGCATTTATTAGCGCTAAAGAATGTCCACAGGTTTCCGAGATTTCTTGTAGACGCCAGGACTCAGTAGTTATTCAATGGCAGCACACACACGATGGCCGTTAGAACAACATATGATGATGTTGAGAATTTTTTTTTTTAATTTGGGGGTGGATTTTATAAACCCATTATTTCTATGGAAGAACATTTCAGCTTTCACAAATTATATATACAGTATATGAAAAAATAATAGAAAATAAAAATATATATGATATTTTTTTAAAATATATGTTTTCGATTTATTATACTATTGGTTTTTCTTGTCATGATGAAATTGTAAGCCCGCTGAAGAGCGAATAACGCTTGAAAGCTAGCGTTTTTAAATAAAAAAGATACTCATTGTGAGAATATAATTGTAATTATAATACTATTGGTTTCAAAATTGAATATTAAGAAACGTATTAGTTTAATATAAGGTGTGTCTCACCTAATTCTCCTCACTATATCATCTAGTCGCTACATTCTCGACAAATATCATTTCTGTGCCAGGGGTTTGAAACCTCTTGGCGTATTGGAGTCATTCCCAATATCTCACAATATTTTGTCACGTACAAATGGTGCATGCCATGGTAATCATGACGAGTAAGGTGTACAACAGCTTTTACTCTTAAGTGTTATGTGTGTTGTTTTTGTGTGTGTGGTGCCCTACAATTTTAAACATATGAAAGTAGTTAAACCATATAATTACAAGGTTCCAGAGTCCCATTTGGCTGCATGCATACACTTTTGGGCCAGTTGGAGTTTTTTATTTTCTCAACGTTTCGACAAATATCTTTTGTCTTCGTCAGGAGAAGTAAATAAAAATAAAAATTTGGCAAGGCGTTAAAAGAGAACAATTTTTAACGCTTCGCCAAATGTTTATTTTTATTTACTTCTCCTGACGAAGACAAAAGATATTTGTCGAAACGTTGAGAAAATAAAAAACTCCAACTGGCCGAAGTGTCTATGTTTCATATAAATATGAATGCCGGCCAGGCAGCCTCTATCTTTATGACACTTTTAGGGTTGTGCTTATGCCAAAATAGGTTAAAGGCCATTAAAATATATGAAAACAACATATTTAAATTGTTTTGACATATCCCCAATGATGATAAAACATCTTTCAGCCCAAAAATGTTCAACAACTGGAATGTCCAAATATTGGAGAACTGCCCATTGTTCCAACCGAAACACAGCCCATTATCCTCAAAGAAAAATGTTCTCGAGTTGTCGCTTGAGAATTGGTGTCGCGGCCATTTGTCTCCCGGAGCAGTCGATCGGGGTCCATCTTGAATGAAGTTAAAATGGCGGAAAATATTTCAGCCGAACTCTGATTAACGACGGCGGTAGTAAAGGAAGTTTTCCAAACTGAGTCAGCTGGTTCGGGAGCCAATAATTTAATTGGCGAGTCAGCGAAATGTCCCGCGATAGCACTAGAATAGTGCGGTCGCGCTCCACTACCCGTGCTTTGTGGGGCCGCTATCTGCCGGCTGGGCCTCCTCCAACATTCCCTCGGGCCTGAAATAAAGTCGCGACAAATGTTGCGGAACACTCCAATATTTGGTGCTGCATGGCTTAGTAATACGTAGTGTCTCGTATGGGATTGACACCAGCGGATTAGAGCCAAGAACTAGGATGCCCGAAATATTGAGAGCCAATCAAAGACACCCATTAAAGTCTAAATATATTTAAAAAAACATGTTATAACTTTGAAGATTATAGTAAATTCAACCTACTACCTAGAATCCAAGAAACCTGACCACTTGATGGAATGGAGAGACCTTTCTGGTGTGGACCTCGATGTCTCTACCTTGATAATCTTGGTAGAAATGCTGGGATTTTGGAAAATGCGAGTTTTTAAACAAATATATCTTTAGAACCTTCATTTTGATTGGGTTCATATATTTTGGATTAAGGAATTGCTTAATTGACAAGTACCTAATCCAAAATAAGTCCGAATATTACAACATAAATATACCGTGGATTGTTCCATATTCAGAATATATCAATGGTGTGCAGAAGAATGTATCTTACTCGATGTTCTGGTAGTAAATACGTATATGGAAGGTAGAATATGATTTCAAGTAAAAAATATATGTGAAAGTAGATTATAATGTTACGATGTACTAGAGCGCCATCTGTTAACAAATTATAAAACAATTTTAGTGGCGTAATATTCTTTTTAAATAAAACAATTTCTACTGTCCTTACTGCGATGGAAAAATTAAAGGGAGGGCCTGGCTCATCAGTGGTGAACCCTCCCAGCGGTTTCGCCAGTTTAATCTACCATACCGCTGTTATATTGCATTTTTGGAACTTCCTTTTATAGGTGACTGTTGTAAGACTCTTGGAATGGAAAGACACAATTTGATATTTGCGGAAGAGCGATTGCTCGAAGCATATTATAATTATTATATATTATATATATATATATATTATATATTTATAATTATATTTAATTCTGCTGTCCTAAAAGCTTATGTCCATAGTTCTTCTAAAATACCCATTCCAAGAGTCTTACAACAGTCACCTATAAAAGGAAGTTCCAAAAATGCAATATAACAGCGGTATGGTAGATTAAACTGGCGAAACCGCTGGGAGGGTTCACCACTGATGAGCCAGGCCCTCCCTTTAATTTTTCCTTCGCAGTAAGGACAGTAGAAATTGTTTTATTTAAAAAGAATATTACGCCACTAAAATTGTTTTATAAAAAGTAGATTATATTTATTCAAAAATACCATCTTTAATTTTTTAATATAAATAAAAACCCCGATATAAATAAATATATATATATAGTTTTTCAAAAGATGTCTGTTAAATACAAATAATAAATGCCATAAAATACATCGCCTATTTTAAAAGATTCACTTTCGCTTCTAATAATGATAAAGTTTTTCAGAAATATGAATATACATATATATAGATAAAGTTTGTCAAATTTTACGCAATATTTTCAAATTTACAAACAAGAGAGTTCTCAATAATATTGATGAAGATTTCAAAGAAATATATTAAAAACACAAGAAAAATTATGTGATATATATATACTCATATCGTCTCAATATATATATATATATATATTTAAATTATTAAAGTTAATATTTAGATTGTTTTTGTTACTTTGTTGAATGAAAACAGATATAAAACATTTGTCTATTCATTTTTCTTTGTATAAAACACACGTTTATAAATTAGAGTAATGTTTTCAAAAATATGAATACCAAGTTTTTAATAATTTTAACAGAAGTACGCGAAAAATGTTCAAATTATTGTTTTTTCAGATCATTTTCTAAGATTTTGATAGGCTACCTTTGTAAAACTGACAAAAATTTCAAAACCACTCACAAACGCACCTTCGTATCGAGGCCAGCGCATTATTTCTTAATATATATATTGTATATATATACATAGAGTTAGCTCTACATATAATACCTCCCATATAGCTAAAATTAACTTTATAAAGTACCTTTGTATGAAAATGTGAATGATGAAGTGAAAACAACACCTCCAACATTTGCTTTATCTAATATAATACTCTGAGCCCTACGCTTATTGGTTCTCTCCCGACTTCCAACGCCATTAGGTGGCGCAGTTCATTCTGTTTATATCGCTGTTGCGCGCAGCCAAACATGAGGTAGAAAACATCTACTGCCGATTGGTCGGCCGAAAGTATGAGCAGGCATCGCCAGCCAAGTAGTTGTAAAATAGCTTCCTAAGAATAAATATGGTGCCTAACCCCCCCTTTGAAAGCGTCGGAAATAGTTTATTTTCCGTGTTTTCAAAAGAAGATTTACAAAATATGTCATACTATCAAGAAAATGGCTTGGCCAAATATCACGAAACAAGTTAAATCAATGTTTAGGTGATTTTTAATTCTTTGATCCACTAGATGGCGCTCTGCCATATAAAATGCTCATGTGAGCGGTCAGGATATGCCTTTTTTATTTGAAAAAGGAAAAATAAATAAAATTAAAGTAAAGATTTTATTTCAATTTTGATTTTGCAAGCTTTCGAGCAAAATTCTGCTTTTCAACGGGCAAATACTTCTATGTACAATATAAAGATGATCTTTATACAAAAATAATTGAAAAATGTGTTATTTACATGTGCTCTCGTGGGCGCGTGCACCAGATTGTTTACAGCTGAAATAAAATATATTATAATGGAATGAAATATATATGCATAAACAATTATTAAATGATAGATAATATGTCAGGGATATTTGCTATTTGCTCTAAAGCTTGCAAAATCAAAAGAAACTCTTTACCTTAATTTAATTTATTTTTCCTTCTTTTTCAAATAATTTTAGGTAAATAGTGTTCACATAAAATGTCTTTTTATATTTCATCTGAATGTTACCATTATAATTTATTGAGTTGACTCTCTATTTATTTATTGTTACAAAAAGCACGAAGTCCAAAGGACTATTGTGGTGTGCTAGTATTATTTACATATATATGATTAATTATTTACACGATGGATTAGTAGTGTTTTGTAAATTATTGTACAAATAGTTCTAAACTTACCAAAGTTCTCATAAGATAGAGTATATACACAAAGAGAATTTGGTAATGTTTCAAAGTATCTACATACAATTTGATTAGTCAGAGGGCAAGTTATCTTGTAATCAGCAGGTTTTATTTATTAAGATACATCCTCCAATGTCCCCCTCGCGTTGGGCTCTAGTTTCCTTGTACACGACGACTCGTATATCGTGAACGAGATATTTCAATTCCAATAATAGAAATTGTCTTATAGTTAGTCTTTATTTCTATTTTAAAATGAAAACTCTCTCTAGCTAAAAATCACTCTTTTACAGGAAAAATTAAAACGTTATCGAATATATTTTAATTAAGGACTGTTTGCAAATATAAGCGTGTACTTACAACTTCATATTTAATCATTTTTACAATTTTTTATGAAAATATAAGTCACACATATTCATAATAAAATTCAACAATATATGCCAGAGGTACTACGGTACCACTTGCGTTTGTTGATTCAGGAGTTTTCCTCATTTTGAAGCCCGAAATGGGTGCTTTCCCACAGTACAAGGCAAATATTAATGCCCTTAGTTTTCTAGTATATCGCTATGTTTACTATGTAAATTTACAAAAGATATATTTGTATACACTATAAATATATATGTTATATAAAATTTGTTATTTAATTTTGAAATATATTTCCAAGGACAAACTCTTTGAAGTCGACCGCCCGATGTCGCCACTTTATATTATATACGTAAATGGAGTGTTGTTGTTTTCCTTTGTAAATATCTGTGTTTGTAAATACCTAGTTAACTATATTATTTTCTTTTTCTACTCGTCTCAAGTCAGGTATTTCTTTCTTTAAATTATTTTATCAGCTCAATTAAAACAAATAGTAATCTAAATTTATTTTAATGTATTTTATTCAAATATATTCACGACTGTATACCACTAGCCGAATGACCCGGTCAACGCCCGGGTTTTACCCGATTAAATGCTTTTATTCAAATACTATTCGTTACAATTATAAATTGGCGCCGTGGATGTCATTCTTGTATGATATATAAATGAGTTTTAAAAATTGTAAAAAAAAAAATGCATCGGCCGGGAATCGAACCCGGGCCACCCGCGTAGCAGGCGAGCATTCTACCACTGAACCACCGATGGTTTTGAGAAATGGCCATATTTGGGTATTTATTTCATTCACAAAAGCAAACGGTGACAGAATTGATTAAGAATTGTTGCTTGATTATGACGCTGATAACTGTATAGTTTAATTGGTATAATATTCTTGTAATAAAACATTCTAGCAATTCAAAATATCTGAATTTATTATAACATATATATTAAAAATAAGTACAAGGTTTTATTATATACACAATATTTTAGAAATAAAAATGACAAAATAATTTCAAGTAAATGAAATTCCTATTTTGTTGCTATATAAAATTATACTTGAATAGAAGTTTTTGTCGGCAAAATAAAAGTAAATCGTTGATACTATTTTTAAATTTAAAGTTGAAAAAAAAACTTTTGAATAGAATTGGTTCTGTGATTGTATTTGACGCTACACGCTCTTATTCTATTATATAGAACACCTAAGATATAGCGAGGTTTTTCTAAGTAGCTTTTAATTTTTAAAAATTATTTTTAAATTAAGAAAAAGGGATCTCCTCTGATTGTTGAACTAAAATTTGTTGATGGTTTACCCCATCTGTCGGAATAAATATTAACTAATCGTTGATTTTTAATTATTCCAAAATTGGCTGAATACAATTCGTAATTAATCAATAAAAGCTAACCACGTACGCGTTTCTAGTTGTTTTACCTCATCAGTGTGGTGCTAGCTCTACCTCAGCGACAAAAAACTGATCTTTCAGGCATCCTGAAAAACGCACTTCTGGCCTTAAAAATACCTGTTTCATGATTTTCTAGGATGCTTGAAAGACCAGTTTTTTTTGTCGTTGAGGTACAGATTGCATCACGCTTATGAAGGTGAATAGCCCGAAACGCGTACGTGGTTAGCTTTTATTGATTAATTATGAATGGGTATTTAGCCAATTCTGGAATAAAAAAATCAACGATTAGTTGATATTTATTCCGACAGATGGCGCAGGCTTCCAGAAACCTTTAGTTACACGATCAGGAGATGCCTTTTTCTTAATTTATCCACCTGATCCAGGTACAATTTCATTTTTCTATTATTTATTTTTACAATATTTTAAAAATTTATTATAAAAAGTTATTCTGCTAAAAAAAGCATTTTTTTATATTTTCGTTTATTGCTGCTTTCTTTTATAAAAGGTTGCTGTGTTTTTCTATGAATTAATATTTATTATTTTTTTTACTGAATTTTAGTATATACATAATTGATTCTCTCTTTCGATGAAATAAAAAAGACAAATATTTAAACACAAATGGGATTAAATTTATAAATTTAATTGCCATCTATCGTTAATATTTTACACAAATAAATTTACTGGCAATGCGTTTCTTTTAAATACCATCAAATATTATCTCTACAGGCCTTATTGCAATGATATGAGTTATTGAATGAGATGGCTTGGCTCATCAGTAGTGAAGCCTCGCAGCGTTTTCGCCAAATTAATATCTAGACCGCTATACTATTGTATTGGATTGGTTTGGAATATACCCTGTATTTTCTATGGAAGGCAGAGCTTGGGGGTGTTTAGTGAACTATGAACATATGTACCTCTACAGACCTATAAGCTTATGTCCATAGTTCACTAAACACCCCTAAGCTGCCTTCCATAGAAAATACAGGGTATATTTCAAACCAATCCAATACAAAAGTAGAGCGGTCTAGAGATTAATTTGGCGAAACCGTTGAGAGGGTTCACTACTGATGAGCCAAGCCCTCTCATTCAATTACTCATATCATTGCAGTAAGGTCTGTAGAGTTAACATTTGATGATATTTAAAAGAAACGCATTGCCAGTAAATTTATTTGTGTAAGATTTTAACAAACTGAATTCAAAATAACATTTGAAATAAAAAAAATTGAAATAATTTTCTTACTTTTATTATAATTGCTTTGTAATTTAAAATTTGTAATTATTTTTAAATATATTTCTCCTTTTATTAATGTTAGTAATATCTACATAGTAGCGTGTTATAACACGTGGTGCCTTCATTTAAAAGGATTTCTCAATATTCTTAGAAGGTCCTCTACAATTTCTTTTCACTCCTCTCCAACATCTATTATGGTATTATAAATAAATGCATCTGGAAAATTTCAGCTAAATCTATGTAGTTGAAATTCTTCCAATTAGCCTCTAAAGAATTGCGAAAAGTGAGCTCAATAAAGGTGCAGATAAATATTTTGTAAAAATAATTGACACCCAAGTTATTTCATTACATTATGTGCAATATATATATATATATATATATATATACGCTCATATGAGCTGTTTAGCTGGCAGAACGCCATCTAGTGGAACAGAAATCAACTAAAAGTTGATTTAGCTTGTTCCAAAAATATTTGGCCAACCCAATTTATTTATATATCAAGAAAAGTTAAACACGTTTCGGGCTGTTGGCCCTCGTCAGCGTAGTGCAGACTGTACTTCTGCGACCAAGAATTTGGTCCCAGAGGCTTATTGAGAAATCAAGAAATTGGTATTTTACGGCCAAGTTTGCGTGAATAAGCTTTTCATGGTAAATAAATAAGAAAAAATATAAAAATGGTCAGATGTTGATATTATAAATAAAGATGGCATTTCCTGACCTCTCACAGGAAGCTTCTAGGAGCAAATTTTTTATCGAAGAGATACTGTCTGCACCACGATGACGAGGGTTAACAGCCCTAAACGCGTAAGTGGTTGACTTTTCTTGTTTTATCAAGAAAATGGGTTGGCCAAATGTCTCTGGAACAAGCTAAAATCGACGTTTAGTTGATTATTGTTCCACTAAATGGCGGTCTGCCATCTAAAATGCTCATGTGAGCGATCAAAAATGCCATTTTTGTTTTTAATATTAACACCTGACTTTTTCTTTTTTCCTCACATTTTTACATGAACAGCGTATTTACGCAATATTGACCCCAAATATCCATTTCTTGATTTCTCAGTCGCCTCTTGAACCGAAATATTTGTCGTTAAGATACAGCCTGCACCATAATGGAGAGGGCCAACAGTCCGAAACGCGTTCATGATTGGCTTTTCACGATTTATCAAGTAAATGGGTTGGCCAAAATATCATGCAACAAGTTAAATCAACGTTTAGGTGATTTTATGTTCCACTAGATGGAGATCTGCCATCTAAAATGCCCATGTTAGCGATCAGAATATGCTTTTTTAAATATATATACATATATATAATAGGCATGTCCCCTAACTGCTCATCTGGGTATTTAGATGGCAGAGAGCAATTTAGTGGAACAGAAAATCAACTAAACGTTGATTTATATCATAATATTTGCCCAACCTATTTTCATGATGAATAAAAAAAGTCAACCTCGTACGCGTTTAGCAATGTTGGCTCTCGTCTGCGTAATGCAGGCTGTACCGCAACGATCAAAATTTGGTCAAGAGGCCTACCGGGAAATGAAATATATATATATAGGTATTTAAGTTCAAATTTATGCAGTAGTCTTAAAGCATAAAAGAGTGGGAAAGTGTCAGGTGGTGATATTAAAAAAAGGCATATACTGATCGCTCTCATAAACATTTTATGTAATCAGCCTAGATAGTTTAGTTTTATTCCAGAGGATGGCGCTCTGCCATCTAAAATGCTCATGTGAACGGTTTCTAACATTTCTACTTTATTGTAGCTTTTTCACATGTTGAGCGTATTGCGCATACAAATATTCAATGTCACTCGTATCTGAGACATAATTAACAAAATTCAGGAAAAAAAGGGAACCAAAAGGTCTTAGACAATGCCATAGATGCCAAAATTGTGGTCATTCACAATACGAATGCCGACATATACGACGATGCGTTAAAGTAGTGAAAACCATTTCACATAAACATGCGAAAAGACCTGACAACTCTTCCTAAATGTTGGTGGCTCCCTTTACAAGAAAGTAAACAAATATGCTGATTCCATACCGTCAAGAATACCTAAATAAATTGAAAACACTAACACCACAACAAGTCAAAAATCCTAGCTACCCAAGCAAATATCCCATAGAAAGTATTATTAAAATGCTCTTTTTTAAGCGATCTTAACATAATCACTTATATAATTAAAAACGCTCTTTTAGTCGATCCCAACATAAACACTTCTATAGTTAAAAACGCTCTTTTAAGCGATCTCAACATAATCATTTCTATAGTAGAAACTTTCTTCCTTCAATCGGTTGCCAATGGATTTCACAAACATTCATAAAAACAGGCTCCGAATAAATCACTGGAATGCTTCTAGCCTGCGCAATGAAAAAATATTATCTACATAATTTCCAAATATGTATGATGTAGACAGTTGTCTCTGAACTTGGTTTGAACCGTGTAATATAAATAATATTCCCAATTACAACACAATCTGACATGCTAGAATTTTACGGAAAGGTGAAGAAAACGAAATTTTCATCCACAAAATGTGCAACTATATACCCATTATAACAAGAACCTTCAGTTTGAAAATGAGTTGTATTATATCCATAAAGAGTATTAATGGTTCCCAAATTAATATATATTTTTCTTATAAATCAATAAAAGAAGAATACATTAAAAAAACATATTTCTAACTAATAAACTAAATATTGTGGCTGGAGATTTCAAATGCAAACATCTTGCACCTGTGCCTGATAGAAATGTTTTAAAATAAATGTTTTGGGGTAACCAGCTGATGTTAAATTTTGGATAACGGTTTGTGTTTCATGCGTTTTGTATTGATTTAATGAACAATGAGTATATATAAATTCTTTTAGTTAACGTTTTCATTGTGTTAATTTTATGACTAATGGGGCAAAATGAAAAATTTTTTATATAATTGGGGGTGAATGAAGGTTTGTAGTAAACTGTAGTTTGCAATCTATTGACTATTTTCATTATTTTAATATCTAAAAATGGCAATGTGCAATTATCTTCTTTTTCTATTGTGAAATGTAAGCTATTGTTATAATTGTTGAGTGAGGCTAATATGTTAGGAATCTGTTTTTCTGTACAAATGCAAAATATATCATCTATATATCGTCTGTATAATATGATGTCTGCCGGGTATGATGAAGTGATCCAATTGTCTATTTCTCTCATAACTATTTCGGCTAATGGAGCTGATAATGGGCTTCCCATAGAATTTATACTCATTGTTCATTAAATCAATTCAAAACGCATGAAACACAAACCGTTATCCAAAATTTAACATCAGCTGGTTACCCCAAAACATTTATTTTAAAACATTTCTATCAGGCACAGGTCACATATATATAACATGTCAGTACAAAAAACTAAAATATACAGGCAAAACTGCTACATCCCATATTCCCCGAAATCCATTTACATTTCCAGAACACTAGATAAATATGGAATAAAAACCTTTTATAGCAACTCTCCCAACTTATCAGATATCCTAAGAAACCCGATTACAAAAAACAAGAGGCAAACCGAATATATATCATATAGAAAAGAGAACCCCAAGGGACCATAAAAAAATTCGAATTATCCAAAAATTCGAATTAAAAACGGAAATTCTATTTATAGGCAATTCTAGGGACCAAGATAAATATTCGAATTAAAGAGGTTTTCGAATTAAAGAAGTTCGAATTATCCAAGTTCTACTGTAACTGTAAAGCCAGATATGTGGGGGAGACGGGAAGAAAATTACATAATAGAATCACTGAACACAGAAGAAACATAAACAGAAATGACCCATTATCATTAATAGTACAGCACTCCAATTCAACAGGACACACATTTAACTTAAATGAACCTAAAGTACATTACAACAATATCAATAACAAATATCAAAGATTAATAATTGAAGCAATAGTGTCCAAACAATATAGCAGTATAAATCGCAGAATTGATTTACCAGAAGCACATGATTCAATAGGCCTAAATAAAATAAGATAAAACAAAGTCATTCACAGTATAAGATATCACATGTCTGATGGGATTCCTTGCAAATTATAAAAATATGTAAAATATAAAATACAAAATAAGATAGCCTTAACCAAAATGTATCATATTATCTCATATTAATTAGAATTAGTTTTTCCAAATCATTACACCTGCATGTAAATTTAAACATTTTAATATTTTTCAAATCGCGCGTGATATGCAAAACAATAGTTACGTGTATATAAAACCTATTTCAAACTAGTCGGATATTTGTTTCATTAATTCCTGTATAAGGGCGTATGTGCCCGAAAGCTAGTATTATATTCGTTCTAATAAAAGATACGCAGCCCTCGAAGCTTTGTTTTATTCATTTATAAATCGTACAGGGTTTATCAATCGATATTAAAAATCTCTATTCATGATAAAATTGTGAAAAACGTTCAAAATACGAAAATATTTGGCACAGTTGTAGATAAAAGGATATGGTTTTGATATATTGAATATAGCTGCCATTATTAACTACAACAGTCTCGAGGAGAGTACGGAGTCAACCAGAGGCCCCTTGGAGACGACAATGACCTTTTTCATTTAGGTCATCACCTTTTAAACTAGAGTTATTCCTATTGATGATTTATTGTAGAGTACTTTCTCCAGTAGAAGGACTTTCGTGGCCGAAAGCTGGAGATTTATGAAATAAAATGTTTTAAAAGAAGCTTATCTCCAGAAGCCTGATATTTTAACCTTGATAAACTTAATTTCATTTGTCAAAATATATTTTATATTCTAATCCCTTTTATATAGCATTTTGAAACTATATATTATACGTAATATGTATATACTACTGTACAAGTGCCATAATAAACATAGTGTGTACAGATTTTGACCTACTCCCCCTAAGTATACCACATGTCTGGCCATTTGCACCCAGCTCTACTTAAAACTTCCACGGTGAAACGGTATGTATGTTTTATCACTTGTACTTATCTGTGAAGTTAGGTTTGTGGAATAATTGCAAGCCATAATATCTTAGTGATTTATTATTTTTTAAATCTGCATCAACGCGGGTCTCGAACCCACGTCAACTGGTGACCAACAGTTCAGACCCTAAAACGTAGTTGTTCAATTCTGTTGAAGTCTTCCTGTGATTGAATTGTAGGAGAGTTCACGGTAAGGATTCAGGGGATCCCATTGGCTCCAACCTTTAATAGCGTCAAATAATCCAGAATGGAATGTCTCCTTCACACATAGTCCATTAGAGGTATACTAGCCCGCTCGTCAAGTCGATGTTATATATATATAACATCGACTTGACGAGCGGGCTATAGTATACCTCTAATGGACTAAAAAGCATATATTGGATCAAAATATCATTTATTTTACCATTATCTATCAAGGTATTATAAAATTTAAATGTGTTAAATTTTATAATTAAAAATTAAAATGTTTTAATACCTTAATAAATGTTGGCGGTCAGCTAACTGAAATATTGGTAAAATAAATGATATTTTGATCCAATATATGCCTTTTTAATTAAAGATTTATTTATGGATTGCTCTATTTTCAAATATATATGTGAAATAATAACGTTAGAGAAACTGCGTTCTAAATATGATCCCATTTAGCTCCGGTTAGTCAATTATTGCTCACGATTACAAGGAATATGTTCCAAGGATGGGAAACCTTTACAAGGGACTTGTTACATTTCTGAGAACCTTATAATCTCTCTTATCAATATTTATAGTTTTTTTTGCTATAATACATTTCAAAGCGAGTAGATATAATTCCACATAGCGGGAAATATTATTTTCAACTGAAGCCAATGACCCTCCGGTCGGAGACCGCCAAAAAAAAGCAGCTATCGTCTGTTTTAGATCCAGCCGCAGTAAACGGCCGCCAGGGCTGATAGCAGAGGTTGTCGGTCTAACAGCTACAGGCATATCGGCATTAAAAGAGATACAAATCGACATCTTATCTTGACCAACCGAACAGTGCAATAGTGGCGTGGACCTGGGCATACGATCTAAAAGAGAGGAGGGAGAGGCATGGAAAAATCCGACTTTAAAACAATAGACTTCTATTATGCCTCATCATCAGACATTCGAACCTTTCAATAGCCTATCCTTTGAAATCCTAATGTAGGTTTAGTATAAAAATTAATACGTTATAGCGCGCAATTATTAGAAATTTATACTATTTTATCGAGAATGTTTCTTTTCAAAAATATAATACACATTTTACTGCCCATATACTGGGCATTGATAAAATAATAATGAGAGGGCCTTACTCATCAGTGGTGAAACCTCACAGCGGCCAGCTTAATCTATCGTACTGCGTTAATATAGTATTGGGCAGATTTTCTTACATATCCCTCACTTAAAGGGCAATTCTTGTTGAAGGTATTTAAGCGAACTATGGAAGAGTTTGGGGGACAGCAGAGCTACATATGTAAACATGTTTCGAGCATTGCTCATTATCAAACAATGATTAAAAAGGCCAGTGTGTTTGGCATCAATTAAACATGATGCAATAGTGCGACGGCATGGTAGGTGAAGCTGGGATGGTTCGCTACCGATTAGCCAGGCCCTCTCCCATTATTATTTTTATAATCTCGTAGTAAGAGAGCCGTAATATGTTATAATCTCAAAAATAAGATTCACGTGCTAAAATAATATACATTGATGAACAAAACTTCAAAAAGTAAAAAGTATTTTATGTCTCCGGTCGTCTGTTCCTTTTTTTTCGTAGGAATAAGAGGCAATTTTTTGTTAACACTTGGTTATCTAGTGTGTATTCAATAAAGGTCATGGTGTATCGAAGATCTTTCAGAGTTATTGTCTGAATCCCGATATACAATACTGATAGGTACAAATTCCTTAAGTTTTGTCCATAAGGGAAATTTCAAAAATATCAATAAAATATATATAATACAAGTTTTTTATTAAAATATATTTATACATTGTGAAGGCGATAATGATATATATTATTAGGCATTAAAAGGTCATTAAAATATGTTTTCTCAATTATGCGCACGCGTTTAGGATAGAAATTATAAATCGAATTTTGAAAAGGTTGTCTTATATTTATTAAATATACCCGGTTCTGTGATCCCATTCTAGAATATTGTTGGAGTTGTTAAACGTAAAATTATCACGTTAACATTTCATATACGTGTTATTCTAGGCCTTGGTAATTGAATAACAAAATCAACACCGAGGGACGTAAAAGACAAATTTACGAACAATTTTAAATAGATATTATAAAAGTAACTATAGTGGGGACATATTTGGCCTTTTTCCATATATAAATATAACTTGTTCCTAGCGATGCACTAGAGTAATTATAGAGAGGGCATCTTTTTTATAGGTATATCAAAGGTTGCTTGTTCCTAGAGATCTACTATAGTAATTATAGTGAGAAAATACTCTTAATTTATTGATATCAAAGGTTACTTGTTCCTAGAGATCTACTATAGTAATTATAGTGAGAAAATACTCTTAATTTATTGATATCAAAGGTTGCTTATTCTTAGCGATCTACTATAGTATCGATAGTGAGAACATATTCTTTCAATTTATAGATATCAAAGGTTACTTGTTCCTAGCGATCTACTATAGTAGCTATAGTGAGAACACATTCTGCCGTTTTCTAGATATCCAAGGTTACTTGTTCCTAGCGATCTACTATAGTAGCTATAGTGAGAACACATTCTGCCGTTTTCTAGATATCCAGGGTTACATGTTCCTAGCGATCTACTATAGTATCTATAGTGAGAACATATTCTGCCGTTTTCTAGATATCCAAGGTTACATGTTCCTAGCGATCTACTATAGTATCTATAGTGAGAACACATTCTGCCGTTTTCTAGATATCCAAGGTTACTTGTTCCTAGCGATCTACTATAGTATCTATAGTGAGAACATATTCTGCCGTTTTCTAGATATCCAAGGTTACTTGTTCCTAGCGATCTACTATAGTATCTATAGTGAGAACATATTCTGCCGTTTTCTAGATATCCAAGGTTACATGTTCCTAGCAATCTACTATAGTATCTATAGTGAGAACATATTCTGCCGTTTTCTAGATATCCAAGGTTACTTGTTCCTAGCGATCTACTATAGTAGCTATAGTGAGAACACATTCTGCCGTTTTCTAGATATCCAGGGTTACATGTTCCTAGCGATCTACTATAGTATCTATAGTGAGAACATATTCTGCCGTTTTCTAGATATCCAGGGTTACATGTTCCTAGCGATCTACTATAGTATCTATAGTGAGAACATATTCTACCGTTTTCTAGATATCCAAGGTTACATGTTCCTAGCGATCTACTATAGTATCTATAGTGAGAACACATTCTGCCGTTTTCTAGATATCCAAGGTTACTTGTTTCAAGCGATCTACTATAGTAGCTATAGTGAGAACATATTCTGCCGTTTTCTAGATATCCAAGGTTACTTGTTCCTAGCGATCTACTATAGTATCTATAGTGAGAACATATTCTGCCGTTTTCTAGATATCCAAGGTTACATGTTCCTAGCAATCTACTATAGTATCTATAGTGAGAACATATTCTGCCGTTTTCTAGATATCCAAGGTTACTTGTTCCTAGCGATCTACTATAGTATCTATAGTGAGAACATATTCTTTCAAATTATAGATATCGAAGGTTATTTGTTCCAAGCGATCTACTATAGTAGCTATAGTGAGAACATATTCTTTCAATTTATAGATATCAAAGGTTGCTGGTTCCTAGCGATGTGGGTAAGTCCCAAGCGAACTTCAAGCTCGACTATACTTCTTTCCATTATTTTGCGGCGTCCCAGTTTCATCAGACATAGTTTAATCGCAACAACCACTGTTCATTTGGCTTTATCATTTTTTCACTATTAGTGTTAAACCCGTCTCAATTACCTAACACCTTCACATGTATTGGAAGGATTTTGTTAGGAATTGCTACTGGCTAGTGTAAACACTAGAAATACAAGACTACTGTGACAGTGGAAAAATTAGAACTATTTGCGCGATTTCTTTTTACTTATAAATTGATATTTATTTTTAGAGACCGACGAAATTTTAGAAAATCATTTTAAATTTGAACATAACAATTTTCTTCACCAAAGAATTGGAAAGGAAAATGGTGATGTTTTAAGTTAATCCGGGGGGTCAGTAGAACCGTTGGTTTTCGACCGCTACGACCAGGGTTCGATTCCCGCATTGAGAACCTTTTTTCTTATTTAAAAAAAATGCTCCAATTGACCCCGATTCTTGCAAAGGGCCAACCCCACCAACGAGTGCAAGTAGCCTAACGGAGTTCTGGCACATTTGAAAGTGCAAAGTCGAACTGATTTTCACATGTGTAGACATGTGGTGCACTTACAGTAAAAGCAGTTGCCTACTTCTACCCACGATGATTATCATGGCCTGTACCACGTGTACTAGGGATAAGCAAAAAAAAATGGTTATAATCCAATTGTCTAATATTTAATAATTTCATAATAAATATATATATATATATACAGGGTGATCCAAAAGTCCCGCACAACTTTAAAAATTAATAACTCCGCGAATATTTGCGCTAGATCAATGCGGTAAACACCATTGTGTTCAGGATGCAATGGGATTTTTTATGGCAAATAATGAAAATTTCGAAATTGATTTTAGTTACAACTTTATTCGCTAGATGGCGCTCTACCAGAATCAGCTATTAAGCGGCCAAATTGTTTGATAAATTGAAAAATATAACTGAACGACACGTATTTTTCCTTTTTGAATACCAGGAAAGAACCCAAATAATATCAAATGATAAATTAATAAAACACCATTACGACAAAAGTTAGAAGAAATGGTTAACGATTTTTAAATACAATCTGAGATATGTAAAATAGGTATATGCAAATTAAAACATGTAGCAAAAAATATTTATATTTTAGATGGAGTTTTGTGAAATAGAATGAATGTTTGAAAATAACTACTGATATCAATACACGATTTTTGAAATGTTAATATAGTACCAAAAATTATGATGGCACTACTAATAGGATTTCTTGCTATAAGGAATGTATAGTTTCTTGACTAATTGGCGACACTTGACTATTTAACTGGATATTTGTCATGATACAAAGATGAAATATAGAGGGGAGTGACAAAATATATTTGTCGTACTTTATTCCAAATAGCCTATGAGTTTGTCAAATGTTATCATTGTTTATTATACTGTACATAATTTTGAAAATGTATCCCCTCAAAAAAAATCATTTTTAAATCGACCTTTTGCGTTGAAAAACGTGGTAGCAAAATCATTTTGTATTATTTTTTGCGCAAAATTTCTAAAGTTGGGGGGGATACAGAGAATATTCCTTATGCTATTTTTTCTAATGGGCGAAAAGCGATAAACTAAACATAAGGGTTAAAATTGTGTATACCAGTGTTATTCGAGAAGTTATAACACTTTGGCCTGCACGACATAATATAAGATGTGGGCAAATGATTAACAAAAAAATTACTGTTCACAGAAAAAAAAAGAGTCAAGATGTGAGGACAGCATTTATTATTCCCATAACCCAAAACAAAGAGCTGCAAAATATAACACATGAGGTAACTGCCTTCTCTCTTGTATTAGGTCACAATCCTTGCTCAATGTGACGCCCTTCATTCTCAAACACCGCCTGCAGACGATAGATGACAGAATGGTCACAATTAGATAGTTGAAATTTATAAAACGTGCCATCTGATAGAAGCCTTCAACATGGCCAATGTGGTAGGCCGGCATCGATAAACACACGATTTAATGGTCTGGTGATCTTTGGAGGCGACTGGTATATAAAGTGGCGACTTATCACACGATTTTCACCGAACGTATCCTTCAGCAATTGTTTGGCACCTCGGGAGATATGAGGAGGTCCTCCATCTTTCATGAATGTTATTTCGTTTAGTACTTGTCTGCCCTGCGATATGCAAAACCCTTTGCTCCTAAAAGTTGAAATTAACATTCCCCAGTTACAAAAACGGGCTTAAAAGTTCTTCCTTTGATTTTTTCAAAGGAAAATGGCCCAATAATAAAAGAAGATGTGAACCCACACAAAACTGTAACTCTGGGCTGATAAAGTGGCATTTCTGTAAAATTCCTAGGGTTTTCTGTTACCCAAATGCGGCTGTTTTGAATGTTAAATTCCCCCTTTATATAAAAGTGAGCATCATCTGTCCACAGAACATTCGACTGCCAGTTTTCATCAATATCAATTTGCCGGAAAACCCATGCAGCGAATTCTTGACGCATCTCAAAATCGCCAACTTGAAAGCTCGTGAAATCTTTGAATTTTGTATGGGTACACACAATAGAGACATTAAGTGAAGCGTCTTCGGATATCACAAACATACTCGGCGATTTTAACGCCAAAAGTTCAACTTGGGAACCACCTGTCCAGGATAACAAAGGTCAGCAGGTTGAGGACATGCTAACCGACCTCGACCTTACACCATTAAATAACGGAGAGAACACCTATATATCCAAGTCCACAGGCACAGAATCCGCAATAGACATCACAGCGATAAATTTCAACATCGCGCACCCACAACACAATGGAAAAACCTGAGAGGTTAAATCAGTGACCACAGAACAATTTTAACAACCCTAAACTTCAAAATTGAGAAAGTCCAACAGAATAAAAGAACATGGAACTTTAGGAAAGCCGACTTGAAAAAATTCACAGAAAAGCTTGAAGAACTGTGCAACGAAGAATTGAATTTCAGAACGCTTGACAAAAACTTGGAAAAATTCTCTTCGAACATATCCAAAGCTGCAAAAGCATCGATACCTAGAAGGAGACGTAAAGACCTGTGGATACCTTACTGGAAGGGCCACAACATCGAGGCAATGATTGCAGAGAGAGAAACAATATCAATGAACTTCTTTAAAAAATATAACAGAATAAAACAGAAAGGAACTCATTGATATTATTCACAAAATATAACAAGAAATTTGGATATGCAAACAAGAAAAATGGCAGAATTCGGCGAAAAAAATGGATCCAGGAAAGGACAGCCAACACTGGAATATGATTAGAGTGTTAGAAAACAATCAAAACCAACGCCAATCCTCCAATACTCTAACCGATATGAATAGAACAGCGAGAACGAGCAAACAGATGGCTGACATAATTGCTGAATATCTTTAAAGCACTTACAGACTCAACTACACGAATGAATAAAGGACTCTTAAAAATAATATAAACAAGTTAGTTAAACAAGCAAGAAATTACCATCAACAAGATATTTTCTCGAGAGACTTCACACTGAATGAACTAAACTCATCAATAGAAAAGTTAGATCCAAGAGGTCACCAGGAGATGATCTAATCTTTGGTCAAATGATTAAACACTTTGGAGACAAAGCAAAAAATCAACTCCTACGAATACTGAACATTTCATGGCAAACTGGTAAACTACCAAAGAATTGTAAGATATCAATTATAGTGCCAATACTGACACCAAATAAAGATGCCAAGGAATCCAAGAACTATCGGCCAATTGCTCTCATCAGCATACTTTGTAAAATAACAGAACGAATCATCCACTCTAGGCTCATAGTCTGGCTCACTAACAATAATAAAATAAACTTCTACCAAACTGACTATAGATCCAGACACTGTACACCTGATCAACCTTTCTACTTCTGCCAATCAATAATAGATTCTTTCCAGGAAAAAACGCCAAAGAAGACAACGGCCGTATTCCTGGATATGACCTCAGCTTCAATCGAGTGTAGAGGGAGAAATTATTTGAAAGGCTGCACAGCATCGGAGTAAGAGGAAAAACCATAATCTGGATTGCAGACTTCTTAAGGGGAAGAAGGATAAAGGTTCGGGTCAATGGAGAAATTTCCAAGGACCGAAGAACATGGGCTGGTGTACCTCAGGGATCTGTGCTCAGTCCTCTACTCTATCTGCTATATATTAACGACATCCATCCTTACCTCACTGAAGACACAAAGGTTGCCTGTTATGCAGATGATATAGCCATATGGCACACAAGTAGCAGTATAGAAAAATCAGACAAAATACTGAACACATCAATGAGAAGACTGGAAAAGTGGGCAATGGAACTCCAAATGACCATAAACCCAATAAAACCAAACCTATGCGTCTTCTCCACTGACAGGGAAAAAAGGCATAAAAATACCCCCAAAATAAGCATAAACAACTAAATAATTGATAAAATTAGAAATCCAAAATACCTAGGTGTGATACTGCAGTCCTGGATCTTTCCAGTTGGTCTCGAGGACCACGCCATCACCATCTCCTCAGCGGGGAAGTACGCGATCTACGTATTCATCGTAGATCGCAAAATGCGTGGTGTCGCTGGAGACCCACTGGCGATTCTCCACCAAACTCTGCAGCGTTGGCAGAGGCGCCATATTCATTGTACATAGTGTATATAATGCATATTATCTTTTTTAAAATAGTGCAGACTGTGCACTTTGCATGTATTGACAAGATGTCAATAAAATTATTTTAATTGTCATTGATGAGGAATTGCTATTTACAGAACACATAATTAGCACCTCAAATAGAGCTACCAGAAAACTAAACATTCTGAGATGGCTATGTGGAACAAATTGGTGAGCAAAACCCAGAATTCTCAGAACAACATATATCACCTTAATAAGGCCGATAATGGAATATGCAACACTCGTCTGGGCTCCCTCAAGCTCATCACTAAAAGGAGATTAGACATTGTTCAAGCAAAAGCGGCCAAAATAATCACTGGTGCTGTTTCATCCACCAACAATGAGAAAATTCAGAGAGAATGTGGTCTAGACCTACTCGCTCGAATGCAGAAGACAAAATAAAAACAATAAAATTCACCAATAGCTTAAAAGGTAAAGAAACTAACACATATCCCATAGAACCTATTTAAACTGGACACAAAAAGAAAGACTCAAAAGATCTTCAACCCTTCAGTACGACAACAATATTAGAAAGGGCATAAATATGAAACACAATGACTTTCAAATTCAAGAAGAACCGATATTTCCTACCCCAGAGCCAACAAATATAATCATCAATCTTGAATGAACCCTGCACAAAAAAAAAGAGAACAAAAACATACTTAAAAAGAAAGGACTTGGCACAATTGGTTTAAACGATCAGAGAAATTATTCGTTGTTGTTGTTGTTTCTTATCCCCTTGTGTGAAGTCTACACGAATTCCATGAGTTCATGCTCCTCGAGCTGTTTTATGATAAGCAGCGGCCTCTCCCAAAGGTCCTTTTTAGTGCATCTAATGCAAGCCACAATGTCTTCTGGAGCTGCGGGTGCCAAGCTACATTTTGGGCAAGTGGGGTAGATTTTGTTGTTATTTTCTATCTTCAATGGCTTGAGATGGCCTATTCTAAATCTTGTAAGTGTCGTTTGATGCTGTCTATTTCTGATGTTCAGAGCTCCTCCTGGGTCCACTCCACTGCACCAACTGTGAAACCAGAGGGCTGTAAAGGTTTCGTTATAAGAAGGAGGGTTAAATACTTATGGGCCTCCCAGGCCTGGGTAGTAATCTGATCCTAGAATGTACCAACTGTGGCGGTTTATGGACCGTAAGGTCTGGGTGGCCACTCCTTCTAGGATGTACCAACTGTGAGCCGGCTTGTCAACCTTCGAGGTCTGGGTAGCCATTACTGCTCCAGGGATGTACCAACTGTGCTGGGCCCGGGGCCCTAGTTCTGAGCATGGAGAGTGGGTAGGACTATGTGCCTTGCATCTGCAGCCCTTGGCACCCGACTCGCGGGTAGTAGCGGTCTGTACCTGGCTGCCTGAAAGAGGATGGTAGGGGCTAACTGATCACGACAGACCATTGTGGAACTCAGTGGAAGAGTTAGCGATGCTAATAGGGGTCTGTGACAGGAGTGACGTCCAGTTGTAGATTACGCAAAGTAGGGAGGCTTGACGGCTACCTACATATGCTGAGCAGCACCTTCCCGTGGTGCGTCCTGAGCAAGTTTCTAACAAGAACGTGGCCAACGCTGACAGCTCGTCTGACAAGTCTGGAAAGACGGATATGCCCAGTTCAGCCTTGCGTAGCATGGTGGCGTTCTGGTGTCATTATAATACAGGTCACCTCCCCCCCAATAATTCCAATACAAAATATAAAGATTGACATTACCAATGAGGCTCCGGTAGCGCCTGAGAACGGGTGGGAGGCAGATCCCTCTTGCCGTGGAGTGAACGACCTAGACAGAGCTGATAGGCCAGCTCGACGTATTGGGTCTAGTAACTTCTCATGCATCCCTCTTGAAGACAAGGGTAAGCCCGAGGACGCTCAAATTCCTTCGGGCTCCGAGCGTATGCCCAATAATACCTCGTTGGATATTTCTAATAATTCCCTTGCCGCTCCCACTAATGGCCCAGGGAAGTCCCCTATGAAGCAGGCAGCCTCCACACAGCGAGAGTCGACACGATTCGAGAGAATAGGCAGGGTGCCCACTTGAGTCCTCGAAAAGCGACGCGGCCGCCTGAGAATTTGAGCTCAGGTGCCTTCCGCACAGCTAGCTCTGGATACCCAGAGCGAAAGGATAGGAAGGATCGTCCACCCCCCCCCCCCCCACCCCCCTTTCCCCCTGATATCCGCCTCAACAGGATCATCAACATGGAGATCTCTGTGGATCCTTTCCTGTTGTTTGACCCTTCGTCTGAAACAGGAATCGGCTCAATAGTCCAGGAGTCGGGGGCTGTGATGGATGTCACCAAGGCAAGGTACCTCAATGACCTGAATGAAATGAATGAGTTTCTAAATAAGGCATTGACACCCCAGAAGTGGTGCACGAAGCTTAAGGAGCTTGCCGAGGCGTTCCAGGACTCCCTAGACACCATACGTCGAGGGAGGAAGATTGGAAATGTTCACCCGAACATCCTCGAGCAATGCTTCGAAAAGCTTCTCAAGAAACATAGGTCGGCCCTTGGAGAGCTCGAGCTCCTGCGGGTGGAGAAGCGGAACCTGGAGGAAAAGATCCTCAGTCGACCACCCTGCAGTATGGCATAGAGAGGGGAGTGGCAGCGGCTCTTTTAGAGTCGCTGAAACTAGCTGAGGTCGATGTATGTACTCCCAATGACGCTTCCCCAGTTCTCCCTAAACGAGAGACGCCTCTAAACGAGAAGACGGAGGAGCCCACAAGGGCAAGGTAGAGGGAGCCTCGGTCCAAATACCAACTAGAGACGAGAAAGCTGTTCCGCCATCTCCCCCAAAACAACCTGTTCACACTAGGAACAGCGAGATGGTGGAAAAGAAGAGAAAGAAGAAAAGGGTTAAGAAGCCTTCAGCAAAAGAGGAAGAGGGTAGGACTGAGGTGACAGCCGGATCAAAAGAGGACCCACCGAGAGCGACGCCTACAGGGGAGGTGAAAGAACCTCCTCCCCCGAAGAAGATCAGGGCTAAAGAGGTTAAGGATCCCCCCAAGGCGGCCAAGACTACCAAGCCAGAACCCCCAAAGGTCAAGGGCCCCCTAGATGGAAGAAGGACCTGACCCTGGTAGTTGAGTGGAGTGAGGATGCGGGGTCCGGGTTAATGCTCGCGGTGCTGAAAAGCATCGCTGGTAGCATTCCTAGGCACTGCTATGACCTCAAAATGATTCGGGGTGGGGGAGCTGTGGCTCTCATATTGAAGAACCCCGATGAAAAGAAACTGGCCGTGGAGGCTATAGAGAGGGATCCTGCACTGAGGCTAGAAGCCTCAAGAGGGACAGGAGGGAGCTGATTCTCTTGTGTGTCAACTCTAACATCAAAGAGGAGACGCTAAAGAAATGGTGGTGCTCCAAAATTCGAGGTGTGGGGACTTCTTGGAAGGATACATGAGAGTTTATACAAAGAGTACAAGGAGGCCCTACGCAACGAATTGGGTCATTTCGGGCCTAAAGGAGGCCACCATGAAATCCCTCCTGGTCAAGAAGAGGTTGAAGATAGGTGCCAGGATGGTACCTATCAGGGTGAATTAGGCAGTGTCAACTTGCTTCAGGTGCCTTAGGCCCGGTCATTTCGCAAGGACCTGCGAACATCCTAAGAGGTGTGGGAGGTGCGAGGGCGTGCACTCCCAAGAACAGGGATGCTATAAGGAACCGGGTTGTTGACTCTGTTTAGAGGACAACAAGAGGTACGACAGGAATGATCATCGCCCCCGGAGTACGCAGTGCTCGGTGAAGGCCTGGTACGTGAACGGGAGGCGATGGTAGAGGGGCAAAACAAGGAGGTGTGGAGGTTCGTGCAGCTAAATTGCGCTCTTTCGAGGAGGAGCTCCGAGGAGCTAGACCGGATCATTAAAAGTGATCGCCCTCATGTTATCCTGGTGCAGGAGATGTACCTGGAGGATGACGGGAGGATGGGTCTAGATACTCGTTACAGTTTTTTTCTCTAGCGAGAGCAACAAAGCCGCCTTACTGGTCCGGGGAGATTCTTGTTTGGGTTGTGGGTCCAGGGAGGAGGCGGTGGCTGTACAGATCGAGGCGGCGGATCTGAAACTGGTCTGCCTCTCTACGTACATACCACCTCAGGACAACGACCTCGGTAAGCTGGACTTCCTAAATGATTTTTTGGTTGTGAAGGAAGGGCATGAGATCCTGATTGGCGGAGATTTTAACGCGCGCACCCAGCTGTTTGGGGACAGGGAGGAAAATTCTAAAGGAAAGGCGTGGTCGATCTTGTTATTGGTCAGAGTCTGGAGATTTCGAACGTCTATGGTGAATCGACGTTTGCCACGGAAAACGGTGAAAACATCATAGACTTCTCCCTGGCAAGAACGAGCAGGATGCGGCGTTTGAGGTGGGAAACGGACCCCACAGACGTAAGCGACCACATACTCATCAAGTTTGAGACCAGTTGTGAAGTGGAACCGCCATCAGTGGAGAGAGTTCTTCGGTACAGCATCAGGGGGCTTAACCTTGAAAGATTCAGACGCCGGTTTGCTTGCACACTTGGGGATAGATTGGCTGGAGCAGTTGACAGAATTTCTATTAATAGCATGGTCAATGAGCTCCACCAGGATATAACCAACGTGCAAAACCTTGGGGCCTGGATCTGGAAAGGTTACCGCATTTAAAAAGTTTAAACAGCCTTGGTTGAACGAGGAGCTGAAGATCGAGAGGAAGAGAGTCAGGGCCATGAGGAAGCTATTCCAGAATAGTACGGGCGAAGAGAGAGTTAGGAGAAGAATAGCTTTCCAGAAGGGCCTAGCAGTGTACAAGAGACACACCAAAAGGGAGAAGAGGAAACACTGGAGGGAGCAGTGCAAAACCGTACTGGAGATTAATCCTTACGGTCTCCCTTACAGGGCTGTCTCTGGGAAGATAAGGTGCTCCGCTAACTTGAGGCTACTTGAAGGGGAAGATGGGTTCAAGACTCAGGACCTGAAGGACCCTGGACCTCATCTTGGATCGGAACTTCGGAAACGAGAACCAGAGGACGAGATCTCTCTGACCACTTGTGGTTTGGTGGATCCGCTCTTTTCTGAGAATAAGGTGAAACTGGTGGCTTTCAAGTTCGGGAACAGGAAATCTCCTGGTCCCGACGGGATCGATAACACGGTCGTGAAAGCCCTGGTGAGGATGCACCTATCGCTTCTTGCCAGGTTATTCAATAGGTGCCTGGACACTGGTACTTTTCCTGAGGCATGGAAGGTTGCCCGAGTAGTGCTTCTAGAAAAGTCTGGTAGAAAGGGTAATTCTCCTAATGATTATCGTCCGCTTTCTTTACTAGCGTGTCTAGGTAAGGTTCTGGATAGCCTACTAGCTCAGCGACTGAAGCACTGGCTAGAGGTAATGAGCTCCTTTCCTCTTTCCAACATAGTTTTAGGGAAGGAAAGTCCACAACCACAGCTCTAAACGAGGTGTTAGAGGGGGTTGATATGGGCTTAAATAAGGGTGCTTGGGTTCTTCTCGTGGCCCTAGACATTGATGGCGCGTTCAACTCCATGAACTGGAACAAGCTGATGAGAAATTTGATGGACATGGGTTGTCCAGATAATTTGTGCAGCTTGGTTCGTGACTTCCTGAGGGATAGACGGATTAGCCTCAGTTTTGGTGGGCTGAAGTTGGAAAGAAACTGTGCTAGGGGTTGCCCCCAGGGCTCTTGCTGCGGACCTATTCTGTGGAATCTCCTGGTAAACACCGTTTTCCAAGAGGAGCTACCTGAGGGAGCCAGGCTGGTTCTCTATGCCGACGACCAGTTCCTCATCATTGAGGCTGCTTCGAGAGCGAAGGCTGAGAAGTGTGTTGAAACTTCATTCCAAATCCCCTCGAACTGGGCCCATGACTCTGGCCTTAAGTTCGATGTCTCCAAAACTAAAGCCCTCAGCTTTAAATCTAGGGAGATAAGAACTAAAAGGAAAGGGATCAAATGGGAACACAAGCCGGCTATCCGGATGGAAGACGGAGGGTAGCGTTGGTCAATAGGATGACCAATAGGAAGGAGAGTACTATTTTTAGGAACCTCTACCTCTCCTGTGTCGAGCCAATCGGGGGTTAAATTCTAATTTATGTTCATTAGCAAATTTTTCTAGATGGAGAAGAGTCTTGTTCGAATCTCTTTCAGCTTTTTTCCAGTTAGTACTGCTGCTCCATAGAATAATATCATCAGCGAAAAGTCCAATATTGGTTTTATGTGAATTTTTTCTTCTATGCCTGCAATAAATAGGGTGAAGAGATTTGGGCTAAGGACTGATCCTTGTGGTAATCCTTTAACAATTTGAAGGTTTTAGATAGAGTGACATTATATTTGACCCTGATGTATCTATTTTTAAGGAAATCATTTATCCAAGTGATAGCTTTTCCATCAATTTTGAAATGTTTGTATAATTTTGTAATTAACTTGTTTTTCCATACTTTATCAAAAGCTTGTGTAAGGTCTAAAAAAGCAGCTATGGTGTGGTTAGTTGGTTTTCTGTTTTGTGCATCTTTTACCTTTTGTGTGAAAAATTAGAGTTGGTCTATTGTCCCATGTCCTTTCCTAAATCCATATTGTTCTTATGGTAAGAGATTTTTTGTATTGAGGTGGTAGGTGAGTCGTCTGAGTGTAATTTTTTCCATTAATTTGCAGCAAATACTTGTGAGGGATATAGATCAGTAGTGTTTTGGGTCATCAGCAGATTTGTCAAGTTTTTTAATGGGAATTATTGTTGCAGTTTTTAGTCTTGAGGCAATTATCCAGTTTTCCAGAAGTTATTGAAAATATTAAGAAGTCTTTCTTTGCCAATTTTGCCCAAGTTTGATATCATTTGGCTATGGATTCCATCTGGCCCAAGAGTCTTGTTTAGGTCAGTGTTTTCTAATGCATAAGCTAGCTCTTTCATATTGAATTTTTTCATGGAAAAATATTTTGAGTGCTGGTGACATTTTTACAGTCATGAATAATCTTTCGGGCCTTTTTTTCAACTTTCTTATCTTTTATTTCAAATTTGATTTTGCCAATTTTGCCCAAGTTTGATATCATTTGGCTATGGATTCCATTTGGCCCAAAAGTCTTGTTTAGGTCAATGTTTTCTAATGCATAAGCTAGCTCTTTCATATTGAATTTTTTCATTGAAAAATATTATGTGCTGGTGACATTTTTACAGTCAAATTTGATTTTACTACTTATTTGATATGAATTACCTAAAAGATTGGCAGCATTTTAGGCATTAGTTGCTGTTGACCAACTGTATTCTTAATCATATTTGTGTTTACAGTTTGTGGCTGGGATCTTTCAATTTGTTTTGCCAAATGCCAAAGTTTTGTATTTGGGTTTCTTGGTTTCATGTTTTCACAATTTTGTTTTCATTTTTCCCTTTTGACATTTACGTATAATCTTTTTATTTTTGCATTCACAATGTTCAGTTCAGTTCAACAATTTGTTTGGTTTTGGGTGCACTTTTCCGTAGTTCATTTCTTTTAGTTATAAGTGTTTGAATATTTTTTGCCTGGTGTGTATAATTTGGAATCCAATTCTTAATATTACCTCTTGGTATTGAAACTTTGGCTGCTTTAATAATGGTGTTTTTGAAAGATATCCAATTAGCCTTTTTGAAGTTCCAGAATTTTTTTAATTGAGCTGGTTTTGGTCTTGGTGCTAATTTCAATCAAATTAGGCAAATGATCACTTCCAATACTTTTTAATATTTGCCATTTGCATTTGTGGAAAATGTCAGGATAGTAGGAATGATGGGTAGGATTCCCATCATTTAAGCACATGAAGGCATTGTCGTTAAATATGTTTGATAGTATTGTTGCCTCTTGGGTTTGGCGTGGAACATCCCCATAGTTGATTTTTGGCATTAAGGTCACCTACAATATTAGTGTTGCCTGTAAGAAATTGAGCCATTTTTTCATCGTCAATAAGTTTATTGTTTGTAGGGTGATACATATTGTATATGTTGATGTCTTTGTTTTGATTGTGGTAGACTTTGATACCTTGGGCTTCGAGGTCTGATGTGTTAACAGCTATGTCCTCATAGTACAAATCCTTGAATAAAAATGCTAGGTCACCCCCCTTTAACAGTATGTACAGATGGATCTTCTGACCTTTGCCTGAGTAATGGAGGGGCCGGAATTAACATAATACTGCAAGATGGAACACACATCAAAATCAAAGAAGGAGCAGGACAGATTTCGTCAAACTTCACTTGTGAACTGACAGCTATCTGGAAAGCCCTTGATGTATGCCTTAACCAACCATCCCTGCATCAAGCAGAAGGAATTTTAATATACAGCGACTCAATATCCGCTCTAGAAGCAATTCAGAAGGGCAATACTAAAATCACACAGAAAATACACTCGTTACTTACCCAACTGGAACCATTGGAGAAGAACTGCATTCTACAAAGGATTCCTGCCCATGTTGGGATCGGGGGTAATGAAATGGCATTTGAATTGGCTAAGGAAGCCAGAAAGTTGGGCCAAAGGAAAGAACAAATGTCATTATTTGACGCTGATGCTTTGTCAAAATACAAGATAATTAAACAAAAAATAAGAAAAGATCAAAATGCTAAATAAACTCTGAGAGAAAAATGACAAAACCTATAACAAGACTTAGAACAAAACACTCTATAAAGGAATGACAATACATCCAGATGGCACAAGAACCTATAGGACATGCAACAACTGTCCTTAGTGGAACTAACACCTACCTACATATTCTCATACCCAGAAATGGCCGCAGCCTTGCAGAAAATTGACACAGACCCAGAGCAGCAGCTTTACACACCCAAGATAGTGGACATTGCTGCTGCTGTGATGGAGATGCATGGAGACATCTGAGACTCTTAATGGACAGGACAACAACAGCAACGGCATTCCAGAGTAAAATAAATTATCAGGGATAGATACCTATTTTTCAAATGAATTAAAATAAATATAATCGATACTGAGAGAAAGTTGAATTTAAAAAATAAGAAATTTATTATCTTCGAAAACAAACCGTATCTAAAATATATTTTTTTTTTCGCTACATGTTTTAATTTGCATATACCTATTTTACATATCTCAGATTGTATTTAAAAATCGTTAACCATTTCTTCTAACTTTTGGCGAAATGGTGTTTTATTAATTTATCATTTGATATTATTAGGGTTCTTTCCTGGTATTCAAAAAGGAAAAATGCGTGTCGTTCAGTTATATTTTTCAATTTATCAAACAATTTGGCCGCTGAATCGCCGATTCTGGTAGAGCGCCATCTAGCGAATAAAGTTGTAACTAAAATCAATTTCGAATTTTTCATTATTTGCCATAAAAAATCCCATTGCATCCTGAACCCAATGGTGTTTACCGCATTGCTCTAGCGCAAATATTCGCGGAGTTATTAATTTTTAAAGTTGTGCGGGACTTTTGGATCACCCTGTATATAAAATAAAACTTAATTCTGAAATTTATATGAACAAAATTTCTGAAAGATAACTAAATACCTCTCTAAAATGTGTGCATTCAAATAACGATTAAAATTTAAGTTAAGGTTGCAAAGAAAATTGTCATGTTTAAATTTAAGACCTAATTGGTTAATATACAAATAAAAAATTTAAGATTGTGTAGAAATATTATCAATGTAACAAAAGATTCCTATCCCGTTTTAAAATGAATTGAAACGGCGCTTAACTCTTCTCGTAAGATTTTATGGTATCTCTCTACTGATGATGGCCAGAGAACGAAATTGTAGTATATAAGTTGGCTTTTGTCTGAATGGGCCAAAACTGGCGTTATGATCATTCTTTATTACCACCTTCACGTTTTGTTGTGGGGTGATAAACAAAGTGCCTAATTTTATTGGATGTTTAAAGGGAGATATGTTTTTAGGTACATAAATAAATTTATATATTAATACAGTAATCCCTCGTTATCACGAACTCGGATTATACGAACTCTCGGTTTGCGCGAACCGTTTCTTTTCCCCCGTTAAATTTCAATGCTTTCCAAAGAGATTTTGCCGGTTAAGACGAAATATTCGGTTATGACGAAATACAAATTAAATTTAGTCCCCAGCAGAACTAATCAATCGGTTAAAACGAATTCTAATTTGATTTTAAAGGCGAGTTATAAGTAAAACAATAAACTATTAAAACAACAAAAACGCCGTTGATATCAAGTATTGGCTCTCTTCGTCCTTTGTTTGTTATGATGACTCATTTTCTATGAAACCATCCCCTTGGGGTCGTTCCCCGTTTTGGACGAAGTTGCACGTGGAGTGTTATCTAAGTCGCAAATTGCCGAAAATTTTCAAATTGCGAAATCCACATTATCAACCATTCTAAAAAACAAAGAAAAAATAGATGCGGCTGTTGCCTCAGGGTCTTCGAGCTCTTCAAAACGACTTCGAAAAGCATCCCATCAAGACGTGGAAGATGAGCTTTTAAAATGGTTTTAAAAAAGTAGACAAAATAATATTCCTGTATCCGGCGCACTTGTCAAAGAAAAGGCTAAAGAAATAAGTGTCTCATTGGGTGTGGAAAAAACAGCTGATTCGTTTTCACTTCCAGAAACAATGCTTGATGAGCCTGAAGAATGGACCAAACTCCTTTCAGCTACAAACCCAGCTGTAACTTTGACTTTCCTGGAGTATGTTGCCCTGGATGAAGGGCAAGAAGAAGAAGAAACAGAAGACGATGAGGTGAAAGAAGAGATAATGATGCCTACTAGAGGGGAAGTAATCGCGGCCCTCGAAACCCTCCAGAAGCTGTCCAAAACCTCTGCGGATATTGATGTTCATTTTGAAGATGACCTGTATAAAATAAGAAGGGAGTGTCTGAAACAGTTCCCAATCAAATACCACCAAAAACTATAACAGACTTTCTGAAGCCTGCAGAGAAAACCCAGATATAGGATACTCTATGCATACTGAATATGCTGCATACACATAAACATTGTATGTACCAAGTATATTATGCAAGTTGTTTCTTTTGTTGTTCTTTTTTATTTGTGTTTTAAAATAAACTTATATTATCATGTTATTGCCTTACATTGTGATTATATTATCCATATATGTCTTCATGGATAAAATTGATAAGATAATCGTTGAATCCACACAACTACAAATTTTAATGTGGAAACGCTACATTGATGATGTATTATGCATCACAGAGGTGGATGTTTCCATAATTATAAATTTTCTAAATAGTCTTAGACCCTTTCTGAAATTCACTTATGAATTAGAAGAAAATGGGTCTCTACCATTTTTGGACTTACAACTGACCAGAAATCAAAATAAAATTGAAAGGAAAATTTATCAAAAACCAACCCACACAGGAAGTTACCTGAACTTCAATTCTTTTGGTCCTATCTGTCATAAGATTGCGGTGGTCAAAACACTTTCCAAGGGGTTGACTACACATTTTACGGATAAAAATGATGAAAAAATGAAAGAGCTAGATTATTTCAAGAACTACAAAGCAATAATTACCCTAAAGAATTTATCAAAAAGCAATTATATGCACCAAAAATTCCATCCACGAACAATAGACAGATCTCAACCCCGAACGTGTTTTGCTCCCTACCTTACAGCTATGGCTGTGAAAGAATAGCCTGAAGTTTAAAAAAACACAATATTACAACCAGATATCAACCCAACCAGAATTTAAGAAGCATCTTCCGTCACCCTGATACAAAACAAATCTACAAGCCAGAAGATAGAGCGAATGTGGTTTATAAAATTCCATGCAAATCCTGCCAGGCAATATACATAGGAGAAACCAGCAAACCTTTATCTGAAAGAATCAACCAGCACAAATCTGCACTAAAGCACCATAACCCGACATCCCTACTGGTAGATCACGCATTCAACAATAGTCACACTCCAGACTTCGATCAGACATCTATGTATATAATACATCAAAACATCAAAGAAAAACTTTGCCGTTTATTTTTAGAAAGCTGGAGCTCTTTAGAAAATAAAAATAGTATCAATAGAAAGATTGACTTGCCAGATGTATATACTCAGTTTAGAACCTCCTAGATGATTATGCTATTTACATGTTTATTTTATTTCATTTTCAATCGGATATTTATTACTATTATTTGTATATTTATTTCACAGTTATTTCAATTTTTATGATATTTTATTTGTTTAATTAATTCGATATCTCTAAATTTTCAATAGTCATTTACATATATCATTTTTTCTTTTGATTATATTTACTCTATTTAGAATGTATATATTAGATGGTTTATCTCCCAATAAGCTTGGAAGACGTCTAGTGGCTCACCTGGGGCACGTGACCTGCTGCGTGCTTCACAGCAAAACACCTTGTAAAAGATGGAAGATCGATCCATCGAAATATCGGTTTAATAAATAATCGTATTAAAATCCAAAATAGGCCTTATTTTAAAATATAAATGTATTATGGATTGCTCTATATTCAAAATACTTTATGTACATACATATACATAATTGTTGTTCCTTGAAATTATAAAATATTTTCATTAATATTGTTTTCAAATAAATTTATTCGTTATTCCTCAGAAATGTAGTTTTCTTACTCATCAGTAGTACATAAGTACAACCCCCGGATACCACGAATTCAATTCGTCTAATACGAATTCGGTATATATTCTTTTAAGACGAAAAGGGTATTTCGTTCTCCCGTTGAGTTCGTCTTAACGAGGGATTACTGTATATAGTTTTACTGTACTATCAAAGAGAGAGAGAATATGTCCATAGCTTCCATAAATACCTTTATCAAGAATTCCTTATAAAGTGTCATTTATACACACATATAAGCAAAATATTCCAATACAATATTAGAGCGGTATCCATAACGATTTTAATGGCGAAACCGCTATGAGAGTTCATCACTGATGAGCCAGGCCCCCTCCCAATATTTTCTCCTCACAGAAAGAATATTGGGATGTTGATGAATACATTTGTAGGCTAAAATATCGCGCTATATATAAATTGTTTCAAATTTCGCATACAGACGACATTGCCGTAAAATTGATGTTATAATAATTAATTTCCAAGCGTGAAGGAGATCAAGTCGAACGATCACTTGTTGCTGCCTGGCAAAAACTGAGTGATGTCCCTGACTACGAAAGAAATGAAGATTTGCGCGTTTCTAGTCTTTTACTACATTCCTTCACCTCTTATATTGTGTTTTCGAAATGAAACGAAGCTCCATCTTTGATATGGGTGTAAAGAGAAACCATTCGCTGTTTATATAAAGAAAGGTCAGTTTGAATTTGGCAGTCCTCTATCTCATTCACATTTGGAAATTATTATTTAAAGATATTTGACATCTTTGCTTAAACACACGTGATTCAAAGTCTATATAAGGGGTGGCAAGACATTTTCTTCTATTTGTTTCAGAAAATTATTCTTGTTGCTCTCTGCCGTCGATTCCTATTAAAGTTCGAGTCGATTATAAACAAAAATGAAGGGTTTTATGGGAAAAAATTTATAATTTGAAAATTTGCAAATAATTCATACATTTAACAAATGATGCCTAAACTAAAAAGAGTAAATTTTGAGAATGTAGAGATCAAAGGTGAGTGTAAATATATGAAAGGATCTCAGGCGGCCATATATGCGGACTGTGCCAAGTTGGAGATTCCCACTGTGGCGGATACAAATTAGCGGGCATTAGTCGTTCCCCGGCGCTCACCTAGCGCGCTTGACACTAATGAGTGCGACTCGGGTTTCGGGCTTTGTTCTTGTGCCCGCGCGGGCCATCAATCTTGTCGGCTATATTTAAGTAATAAGGGAGCGACGTAAAAAGATTGGAAAGGGGGAAGAGATTTAAAAAAAATGGATTGGCTGGTGCCTGTGGAAAATTGGGGAATGTTTAGCCTCGCCTCCCCCTACTCATTTTTTAAACTCTTCTTTTTCGCATCTCGCTGGTACTAAAAGTGTATCCGAGCGTTCCAACGTAATGGAAGGAAGGTATTCCTCAAATGGCCCGCTCTCTCCGCCCCACTCGTTGACATGGCTGGTGCCGTTATGAATGGATCTCGGGCTTTGCTTGCCGCTTGATTAGCTGCCCCGACTCCATGTTGGAATCCTTCATCGTCTCTTTGTAAGGTTGTTTTTGTTGTTTGCTTAAAAAGAGCGGAGTTATATTTCAAACCTCTTCACTTTAATTAAGTCTGTTCCACTCTCTTTAGGTTCATTCTTTGTCGCACAAAAACTTATAGATAAGATTTATTCTAAAATACTTTTTCGCATTCCAAATAATCGACAGAAATGTCCTTGAATTTGAATTATTCGATAAACTTGTGATGTAATTGTACATATTCAGATGTAAATATGTAAATATGGTTTTGCATATAGACAGCTCGAGTTAGGATATATATAGAGATAATTGGAAGCTGTCAGTTAGTTAGTAAGTTCCGTTCTTAAATAAAGAAGTGTTCACCATCGTATCCCGATTCCTTGAAGAAACCAAACATGGTGGCAGCGTAAAAGCGGTATAAGCGTAAAAGCGGTAAAAGCGTAAAAGCAATTTTCAAAATTATAAAGTTGAAATATAAGATTTTTTTTTAAGAAAAGGAAAAAATGGCTAATTATATACAAGTAGCTGCTCCAGAAGGATTCAATTTCGGCAAACCTAATGAATGGCCAATATGGTTCAAAAGATTTCAAAGATACAGAATCGCTTCAGAACTTTCAGAGAAAAGTGAAAATGAGCAAGTAAATGCTCTGATTTACATAATGGGCGATAAGGCAGAAGAAATCTTGATCTTATTTAATTTAAGTGAAGCACAAATTAATGACTATAAACTAGTGGTGTCCAAATTTCAGGACTATTTCATAGGAAAAAGAAATGTTATTTATGAAAGAGCGAAATTCAATAGAAGAAGCCAAGGGGAGACGGAACCTGTAGAGGAATTCATAACCAATCTCTATGTGCTGGCAGAAACCTGCAGCTATGGTATCTTAAAAGAAGAGATGATCAGGGATCGCTTGGTAGTTGGAGTGAAAAACTTTAATCTTTCTGAGAAATTACAGTTGGAATCGGAACTTACCTTGGAGAAGGCAATCCAGATAGTGCGCCAATCAGAAAGTGTAAAGAATCAACAAAAAGAAATTAGGCAAGACACTGAAGATCGGAACGTGGATGTGATTGACAGGAAAGGGAGCAGAAATGGCACAAATGTTCGCAAAACAAGAATGAAAGGTACAAAAACGTACAATTCTAATTTTCCAAAGAATCCTCAAGGTTGTTCTTCTTATGAGAAACGTAAATGTTTCCGATGTGGATATTACCAAGGACATTCGAAAGAACAATGTCCTGCTAAGGATGCTATTTGCAACAAGTGCAGAAAGAAAGGTCATTTTGCCAAGGTTTGTCACACAAAAACCGTACAAGAAGTATTAAGCTCCCTAAATGATGCATTCATTGGAATAGTGGGAATGCAGGAGAATGCGGAAGATAAGTGGTGTGAAGTGATAAAGGTGAATGACCAGCCAATAAAATTTAAAATCGATACAGGAGCAGAGGTTTCGGTTATGCCAGAAGGGATATACTTGCAACATTTTGGATACCTTAAGACGGAGAAGGCCGATAAGAATCTTTTTGCTGTTTCCAAGAAGATAGAGGTAAATGGAATGTTCCAGGCTTTTTTGGAATCAAAAAGGCAGAAGTGCGAAGAGACCATCTACATCGTTAAAGGGGTTGCCCGACCTTTACTAAGCTGTAGGGCTAGCGAGATCCTAGGTCTCGTTAGGAGGATAAATATTGTCGAAGATCATGCTCCTACCAAGCTAGACCCATTGTACAAAAGTAAAATAGTACAAAAGTAAAATTGTACAAAAGTAAAATTGTACAAAAGTAAAATTGTACAAAAGTGAAATTGTACAAAAGTGAAATTGTACAAAAGTAAAATTGTACAAAAGTGAAATTGTACAAAAGTAAAATTGTACAAAAGTAAAATTGTACAAAAGTGTAATTGTACAAAAGTGAAATTGTACAAAAGTGTAATTGTACAAAAGTGAAATTGTACAAAAGTGAAATTGTACAAAAGTGAAATTGTACAAAAGTGTAATTGTACAAAAGTGTAATTGTACAAAAGTGAAATTGTACAAAAGTGAAATTGTACAAAAGTGAAATTGTACAAAAGTGAAATTGTACAAAAGTGAAATTGTACAAAAGAGAAAATGTACAAAAGTGAAATTGTACAAAAGTGTAATTGTACAAAAGTGAAATTGTACAAAAGTGAAATTGTACAAAAGTGTAATTGTGGTTCCTGTGGGATTCCTTTGAAGGTGCGGAGTGACAATTCGGATCACTATGGCAAATCAAAGGAAGCTTGTTCTGCTCCCTCTATAATAGGTGTTGTGAATGCTATTGATGAAAAGGAGTAAAGGATTCTGAAGCGAAGCCAAAGGGCGACGGATTAAAGGATTCTGATGCGAAGCCTGAGGGCGCAGGAGTACGAGAACTGCCTCCATTGGAAGTAAATGATCGAGTTTGGCTGACGGACCTTAACGGGGAGCCATATGTAAATTACCCAGAGGCCAACCCACACACTTCGGATGCTGCTACGGATGTGACCGATTCATCAACATCTTCTGGAAGAACAGTTCGTCCGCCCAGACGTTTTGGAGAGGACTAGAGCTAATCTCTAAGAGGGGAGATGTGATGTAATTGTACATATTCAGATGTAAATATGTAAATATGGTTTTGCATATAGACAGCTCGAGTTAGGATATATATAGAGATAATTGGAAGCTGTCAGTTAGTTAGTAAGTTCCGTTCTTAAATAAAGAAGTGTTCACCATCGTATCCCGATTCCTTGAAGAAACTAAACAAAATCTTTCTCCCTTAACTCATTGTTATCATATCTTAGCCTCAAATTGGAATGTTTTCTTTTTATGATTGGATATATATGGCTCTCTGAAGAAATTTGGTATTTTATTATTAACAATATTATATATATGGACAAACTGCTCTTCACCTTATTTACGACTGTCTTAACTTTGCAGAAGTGAGACATCGCTTGTTCCATGATCTTAATCATTTAACTCTCTTACATCTGCTACTTTGTCTATATAATTTTATGAAATCTGTCGAATAAAACATGTAAATTTGTAAATATTTAATTCTAAATTCTAATTTGTTTGTTTCCTCTGTAATAAGCGAAAATATTTTATTATCGCGCCTCAATGATTAATTTAAAAAATATAATAATAATAAAATACATCTGGACACAACAGTTCGTTTTTCGTTACACAACCACTAAATTGGTGCACCTCAAGACATTTTAAAGAATGCAGAGGACATATAAGAGAACTACAGTCTCTCGCTGACAGGAGAGGAAAGGCGCCTAGCGAGTAGTTGACACCATTTATAACAGACAAATATAAAGAGAAAACCAGGTTAGATTACTTAAAACAGTCAGTTTTATGATCAGATATTTACAATATATATTCGTCCTCATAAGAAATGTGTTTTTAAACTACTTGTGAGTTATATTTTGAAATTGAGAACACTTATAACGGGGCGTTTTTTTTTTTTTGTCTTTCTTTCAACAAAACTGGGATAGCTTTCATATTAAAAGCTCCTCTATTAGGCTAAGATTAGTTAGTTATCTATGGCGCCATACCTACAATTAGTTAGTTAGCTACGGCCATAACTACGATTAGTTAGTTAGTTAGCTATGACCATAACTAGGATCAGTTAGTTAGTTATGTCTGTAACCACCATTGGTTAGTTAGTTAGCTATCGCTATAACTACGATTAGTTAGTTAGCTATGACCATAACTAGAATCAGTTAGTTAGTTATGGCTGTAACCACGATTGGTTAGTTAGTTAGCTATCGCCATAACTACGATTAGTTAGTTAGTTAGCTATGGCCATAACTAGGATCAGTTAGTTAGTTATGGCTGTAACCACGATTAGTTAGTTAGTTAGCTATGACCATAACTAGAATCAGTTAGTTAGTTATGGCTGTAACCACGATTGGTTAGTTAGTTAGCTATCGCCATAACTACGATTAGTTAGTTAGTAAGCTATGGCCATAACTAGGATCAGTTAGTTAGTTATGGCTGTAACCACGATTAGTTAGTTAGTTAGCTATCGCCATGAAGAAGAGCCATTTGGATTTAAAGCTCCCAGGTTTTTCCTAAATAAAAAAGCCTCGCCATAAGTTCTGGTGTTATATTTAACAGCATCCCAGCTATTTATATTCATTGTAACAATAATATAGAGGATATATAAATATTCTTCGGAAAACAGATAATATATATCAAAGTAAAAATACTTATTTTTCGATCACGATTGCAACTAATTAATTTTTCACACGCGCGCGCGAGAGATAAAAAAACACTAAACTACTCCCTAAGCAGAAGCCTTCAAAACAAAGTTATTCATGTTGTTAGTACCAACTTTAAAGCAACTTATAAGGCTACTTAATTAAAAATATTAAACTTGTTCACAAAAAGACCTTTGATAAAAAGATAAAATAAAAAGAAAGACAGGTCGGAAGTATCAGGTTTCCTATAAACACGAGAGTTTCCTGTCACGCCGAGTGCATGACGAAACCGACTTCCGGTCAGACGGCTTGTCTCTCGTCTGGCATATACTTATTGATTGAGTGAAATACTTGTGTGTTTATTCGAAATTGTCAATGAGCCATCTCTGCTCAAAATGTAACATCCATAACCAACGTTGGATAAACAAAGAGGACAATTACAGGTGCAAAATATTTGTATTAAACTTCTTGTATATAAAAATGCCCAATCTACTATTCCATTGGATACAATAAAATATTACTAATGTCTTCAAAACTCACATGTCCATAGTGTCCTTTAATACAACAATAATTTATCTTTAGTGCCGGCTAACTCTTGAAAACCTTCTAAGAAAGTTCACTACTGATGAGCCAGGCCCTTCTAATACTTTTGTTATTGCAATAAGGGCAGTAGAAATTTGTTTATTTGTAAAACCCTAGGCGCTTTAATAGGTTATATATCGAATATAGATGGATAGTTTATACCTTGCAATCAAATTTATCCTATTTTAAATAAAGAGACATGTTTATTTCCCGCAAACGTTTCCCCAATATTTTATGTTAACACAAAGCAATAACGCGCCATCTATACATATAAAATAAAAGTATTTAAAAGCGCGAATGTTTCTTTTATACATAAAACGAACTGGAAACTCTGACCCGAAGTAGAGTTGGGTCTGGAAGGAGCCATTAGAAAGGTTTTTTGGTCGATCTCAAAGCCCCACCACCACCTTGGAAAACCGAAAAGCGCCCAGCTGAAGATCATTTTTCCGTTTGCCAAAGCTGGTGTTGTGGCTTTGACACCGACTCGAGTCCGCTAGCTTGCAGAGACGGTCAATAGATGTCGCTTAGTTCCATTGTCTATTTTAACGGGGAAAGGGATGTTTATTGATAAAGACAATTTGAAATAATATTTTTATACATTTCTTTCTGCGTGAATTTTATAATTGATCTTGAATATAAAAAAATAAATAATTTTTCAAAATATGTGCCATTTCTGCCTTTATTCGTAACAATATTTTTAGTAGAAACACAATATGAAGACAACAAATATGGCGTGTTTATGATAGTATACAAAATAGAAGTTTTTTGAAAAAAAATAAATTAAGACCTAAAATATTACACTATATTTTTTATTGTCATTTTCACCGCTTGATGCATTTATCTACGGGGAATAAATGACTTGGGTATTGAAAGATATGAGCCATTATATGTTCTCCTGTGGGACTTCTTGTGGGGTTGACTTGGTCTGTTGGGGAGAGGCCATAAGTCACTTTAGTCAATCTTCTCAAAACTTGGAATGGTCCTTATTTGGGAGCTGTTTTAAATAGCTTCGGTTGATTTTAGGGAATCCTTTTAAGAACGAATCTCCAACTTCAAATTCTATGTCAGGATGTTTGATTCATGTTTTCTTTTATATATTTTACGATATTGTTGAGTTCTTTGTATCGCCAGTTTTCTATCATCTGCCAAGCTTGAGAGGTCATCAGAAAGGAATGGTAACCAAAGTGTAGAAAAATTGAGTAAAACCTGTTATGTCATGAGGAGTGTATTGTTGTAGTCAAAAATGACCTTGGGCGAAAGTTTGCTTCATTTCACTTTCGGTTTATCAAAAAGTACCGCTCTCAAAATGTTCATCATTGTTCTTCGAATTCTTTTGCTCATTATATTGTTTTGAGATGGTATGAAGTTGTGATTATGCTGTGGGTTTTGTATATTTTTAAATTCTTTGAGAATGAACTTCATTGCGTTTTCAGTGATGACATGTGTGTTTTAATGGTAGCGATTCTTGACGAATTCTACTGAAACATTGTAGCGTTGCTTGACCAGAGTTTTTTATGGTAGAAATTGCCCACACCTATCTTGTAAGATGATCAATGAACACTTGGATGCACTTATTCTTTGTTCTTTCAGCAGATGTTCTCATGAATATTGTATCCGCGCTTATTACTTGAGACGGTTATAATTCTGTGTCTGAAATTGTTAACTATCCTGGAGTTATTTGGTTGAATGATTTGGTTAATTGACATGTCTTGCATGATCTCAAATTAGTTTTGATCTCCTTATCATGTCAGGCTACCAATATAAAGGAATTTTGACTATCTTTTTCATGGATGAATGACTCGTGTTATTTCACTATGTTATTTCAAAATATGTTATTTAAAAAAAAGAAAGCTCATAGACCCTAGTAGTCCTCTTTTTTCTTGAGGATCTTTAAAAAAGATGATACCTGCATTTTTTTGTGTGGTTTTAGCTCGGATATGGAAATATTTAGTACTGGGGCTATTGATAATGCATACAGATGAGTCTGTTTGCTTCCAGTGTCTGTTTAAGGCTGATTGCAATTGCGATAATTTTGCTGTAGTAATGTTTTTATATTTTCCAGGTAAGGATTTTGCAGATGATTAAAGGTCGTGCAAGTAAGGACCATTTCTGATATTCTATAAAAATATATATATATTATATTAATAAAAAAAAAAAGATTTTTGAGTTTCTGCTTGATATTTTGATCATGTTGAGGATTATTGTAATGGTGATGCAGTCGTGGCTAAAATCTTGAAATAAAAATAATATTGAAGATCATAGATTTCTTTATTTGAGCTGAGTAATATATATGAATAACATAATTTGATAAAAGTAATGCCTGGCTTAAGGCGTAAGAATAAAAAAATGAAAAGCGTATTTACATAATGTACAAATGTTTTGGGCCGACCAACGGGGAACAACAACAATGAGTATTTATAGAGAAAGCGTGACCTCTGGCGGTCGATTTATACAGAGTATTTATATCTATGAAATTATAATTTTAAATAAAATATTTTAATATAACATTTTAAATAATATCCTAATATAACATATATAATATATATATATATATATATATAATATAATATAGAAAATTTAGAAAAATAATAAATTGGGATTTCAAATATTTACAGAATATTTTTTTCGTATCAATATATATCTTTGTCTATATATATAGTTATGGAAGCAGCAAGATGTAAACCGCTAGACTCATTCACCAAAATGAGTCTAGCGGTCCACATCTTGCTGCTTCCATAACTAAGTTCGCAACTTCGAGGTATCAACTTTCATTTTTAAAAAAATATTATAAATATTTGCCATACTAGCAAATGCCCAAGCCTATCAGTGAGCGAAAATAAATATAGTGTTGGTATTGATGTAAATTTTCCCTGGGAGGGTATATTAATCTTAAAATGCAAAGGCCATAATATATGCACAACGTAACCATTCAATTAAGCGCATGTGGATATTATAAAATGGCAAGTGCACATGGTTGATGTACAACCATATTATATTTCAGGGAATATCAATCACTTCTTCAATCAGGATTTTCCATGACGATCGGGCAATAGCCATAGTCTTGTGATAAGATGTTGCCTTGGTTGAGTTGATCAATTGAATCTTTCGTTGTGAAAATAATGCGGTGATTACCCTCTGCCTTCCTTACCCTGTTGGCCTAAGAGTATGTTAATCCGTCTTTAGGATCTGTGTCCAATTTAAAGGGCAAATTAGATGAAGTAGGAGATTTATTCCGAGCATAGCCGCTCTAGGGCTCTGTACACTCTCCGCCTCGTAGGGGCGTCACGTTGTAATTTCCCTTCCTAGGAACTTTGGAGGAAAAAAACATATTGTAATATAGCCACGGCTATAATCATGGTGGGTAGTTAACGACTGCTGTTTTCTATAGGTGCGCCACCTGTCAACTCATGCAGAAAGAATTTCGCACTTACAAAGTTCCATGACTCCGTTTGGAGTTACTTATACTCACACTGGGGAGTTGGAATTTTCCAATAGTTGATGTAAATCATTCTGCGGAATTTCAGGTCTCCTAGTGATTATTTTATTTTTAAATTGAAGGAATAAAAATTATATTTTGATTAATATTAATATCAGAATCTTTAAAAGAAGAATATAAAAAAAAAACAAGTGAGAATCAGAGAGAGAGCGAATGAAATATACTATTAACATTTTATGCACAAATAAATTTCTCGATCAAATAAGAAAAGTGAAGAAAGTTGAAGAATATAAATTAGGAAATAAGATATATAGTTGGAGAATTAAAGTTTAGAAAATATATGAGCAACAACTTGAGATCTTGCAAGGCTCAGACCTGGTTCCACAGCCGTGGACCAGACAGTCAGCTCTCCTAACTCATTACCTCTAAAGGAAGCTTCCCACCATCACATATCTGGACCATAGAGTCTCCCCTAATATGAAAGGGGACTCACCAACCACACACACACACACATTTCAATAGACCTTTAATTATATAATTAAGTTTCCCCACTAAACAAAATAAATCATCCATAAGCGCAATGCAGACGGTCACGCTTTAGAAATAAAAAGTGATCTTAAAATGTTTTATGAGAGTAGACAGATTGCAAACCGCTTCTAAGTCACAGGTCTGCGGTTTACAACAATTGAAATCCAAATCTCAAGTGAGTTTTACCTTATTGGAATATTTTAGATATATTCCTGATGATTTTGATTGCGGATTTATATTCACTGAGGGGGTCGGTGGAAGGATGGTCTAAACCATTGGTTTTCGACCGCTACAACCCGGGATCGAATCCCGCATTGGGCACTTTTTTTCAAATAAAAAAAAAATGCTCCAATGGCCCCCGATTCTTGCAAAGGTTTAACTCCACCAGCGAGTAAAGTAACCAAACGGGGCTCTGGCACATTTGTAAGTGCAAAGTCAAACTGTTTTCCACATGTGTAGGCATGTGGTGCACTTAGAGTAAAAACAGTCGCTAACTACCCACCCCTATTATTATGGCCACACACGTGTACTATATATATATATATTCTCTAAAACACGACAAGTGTTTATACGGCAATCAATTTATTGTTGTGCCGATATAATGATAATCAATTGCAAATACTCGTTTTAGATATAGTTATGAACCTATTGTTATTTATGATAACCAGAAACATATTCCGTATTCAAGTTTTATCACTTTGAAACTTCCTCCTATGAGCATAACTACAATTCCTATCTAAGGGTGTGGCAGGGTTCCTGAGGTTGAAGTATTTGGCGTTGTAATCGGACACAAATTGAGATTGTCTTAGCACGGATAGAACAAAATCTCAGCATCGTTATACTGAGGCTATAAATGTATTAACTCTTTGTTATCATCAAACTATATAATAGCGTGAAGCTGCTTTATAGCTGGTAGAAATATTCTTTAGCTTAAAATTCTATATAGTCTACAAATAGTATTTAGAAATCCGAACACTTAGGTAAACAAAATGATTGAGATAATCCTATTTGAGATAACGCCATTAACCGAGGAGATGTTCACTTTGGGATTTGAAAAATAATTAGAGAAAATTAAATCGTATTTTATATTAAAAAAATAAAAATATAGCATTAAAATATATTTATATATTTTTATTTTTTTAATATTTTAAAGGTATAATATATATATATTTATATAAATATTATCTCCCTCTTCGCACCAACTAAATGGGCTTTATATTTCCAAAGAAAGCCACTGAGCTCCCCAAGTAGTTAGCTGGCCGGCTACGCGAGGCTCCAGCTGCCACAGACACGCGGCCGAGACAGGAGGAGACGAGGCAGAAAAGAAAGGCGAGCTAAAAGAAAGTGGAAGGAGGCGGGGAGATGTCACGGCGCCAGGTAGGAAGAAAGGCGACACAAGGCGGTGACAAGTTTAAAGCGGCGGTGGCGTCGTTACCCGCGGGCCCCGGGGCGTTCATTACCGTCCAGCGTCCAATTAGTGGGCAGCGAGTGGCCGGCGCCTAAATCAGCCCAATTTCTGGGACCAAAGTTAGGTATAGTCAACTGCCCTGGACAACGCTCCCTCCCTCCCCAACTTGGAGGGGTTGCTTAGATAGACTTGGAGATAAAACGTAAAATAAACCATTTTTCAATGTGCAGCGCCTTTATTGGCAATTACTTCTCTCTTTATACTAGATTCTTATAGAAAAGCTTCTGGATATAATTTCAAATGCAAATTGCAACGCTTTTATATTTTAAAAAATCATTACGCGTTTCATCCAAAAAAATAAACAGTAATTTCTAATTTAAATTCTTTGAGATGTTTAGTAACCTTTCCAGTTTCAACCAGAGCTTATTGTTTATAAGATTTTTGCACGTGTTCTATTTGTTTTTTTTTTTTTCGAAGAAAAATAATGAACCCTTCTTCTCACGGACTCGCAAGAAATCTCTCAATTAACTCACGAATACAGTTAATGAATATACCAGTATTTTATCATCTATTTAAATGAGTTTTGTGAACCTGAAATTGATTCACCATTCAAATAGGGAACTACTTCATATATGCATATATCATTTTATATGTAAAAAATATAAAAATATTTTATATCGAGAATTAAAATTGTGAATGGTATTAAAATCATTTTAAAAATTATAGTGAGCATATATTTTATTTGAAAGGTTGCATTTAAATTTTTAAGAAGCTCATTGTGAGTATAGCTTTATAATAAATATTTAAATTTGAGGTTTCGAGCCAACAATACATTTTGGGGTGTCTCATGGTAAAAAAAAAATGGTTTGAGTAAATTTGTTGTGAATCCTACAATATCCTTGTTTTAACCATTATACTTAACTTTATATCTTTACGAGAGACTATGTATATTTTATTGGGTAATTAAACAGAGAAAAGTAAGCACAATCAGTGCCAGTATACATGTATATGTTCATTAACTATATGATTTTATACATTATCTCTGTACCTAGAGAGGCATCTCTCCCTTTAATTATGCAGCAGAACGAGATATGTATTAGGTTCATCACCTATATGCCTAAATCAAATATTAAAAGCGAAATAAATGTATTTTGAAAAATAATTCCAATAATGCAGTTCTCCATTATTAGGTTATCCCCATCGCTAGGAGAATCAATTAGTTATTATCCTAAGAGTGAGTGAGAGCTCCAAGTAATAAAATATCCAACAGTTCATGGCAATAAATGGAATATCTGGAGATAGTTTTTCAAGTGGCGAGAACCAAATATTGACATTCATCTGGCTGGCCCTTATGCTAATTCAGGGAGTTTTTAAGGCAGCTAATTGTCACTGATGGCCCTTTAGGTGCGCTTCACCGCGTGTGAAAGGTTTTTGTTTGCTCGTCGGGCGGGACAATAAAAAATGCGCATTCTAAGTAAGTCCATTTGTGGACTCTTATAAACTTTTTCAGCCTCTTCTTCTGTTAAATGTAGGAGAGCCTCTCCTTTGTCTACACAGCCTCGGCAGGAGCTTTCATTTCTTTTGATCTCTGTTTCCTGATCTCAGAATTGTTTGGAGCGAGATGTTTTATCTTTTCTTTTCCATTAGCACACACACGCACCTTCTTTCCAAAGCCTTGATGAATCTCATTTTCGATTGATTTTACTTATTCCAACTCTGCCCCGCTATACATGAATATATGTTGAAATGTCATTCTGCTATTAATTTAATGCTTTAAGAACTTTGTAATGTATCATAGAAGCTCTTTGTAAATATCTTCAGAATATAATAAATGCGCGGGGTGTGTGTGATTAAAATTTTATTGATTTTCACCAGAATTTATTTTTTTACAATCCGCACTTTAAGTACTTCAACGGAGAAAGGTATCACCATTAGTTTCACGTCACTTTACGTATAAATCGAAATACCCAGGTTTGTGTGACCGGTGACCTGCTCGGGTACGTTGTTATCCGCTTCTAGATAGGATCTATTATCCCCATTATTTTGTTTATACTGTAATGTGGAAAAGTCAGGAAAGACAAACTTCAGAATGACAGGCAATTTATTTAAGGCAAAAAAAAATCAACATTTTAAAGATATAAGATAAGCAATGAGGGTAGTTTCAGAGTAGCAAAATATCTTCTTCTTCTTCTTCTTTCTTATCTCCACACTGGGTGAAGTAGAATGCGTCTGCCTTTGTCATTAAGACTGGGAGCACTACTCAGTGGCAGGCCGACTTAGCTCCAAAATAAATGGCCGCCTCTGACATGAGGAACAGACGCCATGTGCAGCCGCTCCTAACATGGAGTACAAACGCTGCTCATCCTGTATCCCTGGATTAGGAGCCCTTACAGGGTACTATCAGCCGGGTCAGCTGAACCCAGGTTTTTTAGTGAGCTTGTTACTGCTCCCCCTCCTCCTTTTTCATCCGGGCCTTTACCTGCAAGTAGCAAAATATAAATATAAAAATTAATAATCTGTATATAAAATATAATAAATACTTTGCTACAATATTTTCAATAGTATTTTGATTAGAAATAAACCATTAGTGGTCATTATATAGAAAGAACGTACTTGTATATGTGAAAGAAAAACCTTTTTTCAGAAAGTTATTTCGAGGAATTGCTCCCTCTTTATCAATTTATTGGACAAAAACGTAAAAGTAATTTACAAGGTCTTGGTTACATTTTATTTCATAGATCCAGGCACGGATATATATTATATAATTAAATCCGACCTTTGAACTCAAACATCAGTGACAAATTACGAAATCCAGCATGCGTTACGGGGAAACGATACATAACCAAAGGTTTCATATACACTTATGGTTAAATCTTAGGAAGCTGTAACTTTCATAATGTATATCGGGATTCAGACAATAACTCTGAAAAATATTTGATATACAGTGACCTTTATTGAAGACACACGATATAATCAAGTATATATATATATAACTCTATATCCTAAAAAAAACAACCTGCGATTTCAAAACATTTTCATATTCTTAAGTTTCGTTCCTGAATGTATTTTACTGGAGAATAGCACTGAAAAACAAAATAAATCACTAAAATTTAATTTATCCACTAAAACATGGGATATCGTTTTAAAAATTTACCAAACACATTTATATAGGCACAATATTAGAAAATATTTCAATTAAATTATCCTCAATTATGATAAATATTTGCGAAATTAAAAAATATATATTCAACAAATGTTTATGCGATCTTTAAACTAAATATTTAAAAGATCTGAAGAGGTTGGTTCATCACAAGCTGAAACTCCCCAGCGGTTTCGCCAGCTCAATCTACTAAACAGGTATAAGTTACTATCAGATTTTAAACACTTTGTAGATTATCAGAATTTTGAGATTAAGTCTTGATTATGTAAATTGAATGGAAATAAGAAACCAAGCGCCAATAAAAAAAGCGGTGAGAAACTTTATATATTCACTAGTTACGTTCGGACAATCGGACAAACATATAATCTGTTAGGCAACATTGTTACATTTAACATATACCCATAGTATTCTAAATATATATTGGGAGGAAGTCCGACCACACCTCTCTGCGGTCCCCCCTGAACCCTTGGAATATTTGACCAAATTCTGGTCCGTTTCCAAGGTGACTTACGTGGCAATGGCACCATTTTCCAATGAAGAGGATAGGGAACAATGCAACTGCTGTGATAGAGATGCATGGGGACATCTGAGGCTCTTCATTGGACACGACAACAACAAAAACAATATTAGAAAATTAGGAGAGGCAAACTTCAGGATGACACAGCAATATGTTCAAGGCCGGAACCAATCAAAATTTATAAAATACCAGAGAGGTTATGAAGGAAGTTTACAGAGAGTTATAGAATATAACATCAAATTGTTGATATATTAATGAAATAATAAATACTTTATACAATATATAATTATATTTACCTTATTTTGTGTGTGTGTAACATACATAATTATATATTTAAAAATTGAAACTATTTATCACGTGAATTTTACTTTTATCAGATAACAAAATCTTCCTACTGTCTTAACTGCGATGAAAAAATATTGGAAGGTCTAATATTGTATTGTGGGTCTTCTGCCTATCTTTCCGGCACTTGTGAGGAATTCTTGGTTATGGTATTTAAGGAAACTATGGACTTGAATTTCTATCAAGGACAGTTGAAATATGTGATAAATATTATATATATACATATTAAAAATAGAAAGGCATATCCTGACCAGGAGCACATATGCTTTACAGAAGGCAGAGCGCCATCTGGTGGAACAGAAATCAACTATTTATTGATTTCTGTTCCACCAGATGGCGCTCTGCCTTCTGAAAAGCACATGTGCTCCTGGTCAGGATATGCCTTTTTTATTTTTAATATCAACACCTGACCTTTTTTAAAATTTTTTCATTGTTTTTTTCATATATACATATATAATAAATATAAATTATAAATGTTTATATATGTTGCCAATTTTGATTCTATTTACATAGTTGAGGATGGACTCCTGCAAAGTTTCCAATAAGACAATGAATGCATGGAACAAAAATCTAAACAGTCCTTCATTGTAAACGAGGTTAAGCTGGTGTTGACGTGGCTCTCCCCATATGTGACCTATCCACCAAGATATGGCTGATGATTGCCAAACGAACGACCCAGAAAGAATAACTCGCGGCCATGTTCGATCAACTAGGTCGGCGCGTGTGTGCATTGACTAATGTGCCCCAAGCCATACACCCGAACCTTCGTGTTGAACTCTGTCTCAGAAGTAGTGGTTAACCATTTTTACTTGACACACGGAGATTTAATTGGATTCTCCCCTTTCACCTTTGTACTCTATGTTAAATGTCCAATGAATCTGGATTTTATATTTGGTAGCCTTCAGGATGCTCCATTTTCAAAAGGCCGGCAATGCTTATATATATATAAAAAAATAAGACAATTATAAAAATTATCTTGAAAGGAATATTTAAAAAATAAATTTATTGAAATTAATTCCTAGATTCATCTTCTGAATGTAACTAGCATTTGATGGTCCTAATTTGTGATTGAAAAAAATAGCGTTGTATATATTTCTCTAAAATATAGTTTTAAATGGGTTGATAAAAATACTTTAATTCTATATGGTATTTTAAAATAATATTATATCAATATATTGATTTATGTCACATATAATTATATATAATATAATTTAAAAAATTGAAAATTATTTTTTTTCAAAATCTTTTTAAATTCTCTCTTTCATCTCTTCTACTTTATTTTTTTTTTTGGTTGAAGAATATCTGGTTCGTTACCCGAGTTGTTTTTTGGACAAGCCTATGACGTGTTAAAGCCGATATATAGGCTTGGTTCCGTTGTTAAATCTTGCAATAAACATTTGAAATATTTATTGATGCATTCAGAAGAATATATTCACCTCACAAAAACATTAATATAAACTTTATTTTACTCATTTTTCTCTTTTACTCTCAGATATATGGATATATTATATGGAATCCAGAAATATAAAATATAACCTGAATAATTTATCGATTAAGGACCAACAGCGATATGTCTTGGATATTCCAGACATAATTGAAAATTTTATAAAATATAAAATGACACTATTGAGGGAAAAAACTAACCAAACATTTCAAAGTTTCTTTCCCGCTAATATTGCGAAATATTTTCGGGCAAATTTCCACAACTCTCAATTTATTACAAATCACGGAAATTTTAGAAGCTTTTTAAACTCATCAAAGCAGTGCAAGATTCAAGATGCTTCTGTGGATGTAAGGAACTGACTTCTATTCATCTGCTGCTAAATTGCTCCGTCTTCCAAGAGTATAGAATAAACAATGGACTAAATGTATCAAACCCGTTTGATCTAATTTCTACAAACGACAAATATATAAAATTCAACTCATTTTGCAGATTTATTTTGAATTTTATAAAAAAACTACTGAATTCTATTGGAACGCTTTCATTTAGAAATTAATTATTTTTAGTATTGTTTAAATTGAATAATTCTCTAATATCTAGCATATTTTCATTCAAAAATATTCCTTACAACTTTTTTTTTAAAATCTGTAAATTGCTTTTCTCGAATACACACAATACTTTACAATTTGATTTCATTTAACTAAATTTGCATACCGACCCTTTGTACATATAACAATTGTGTTGATATATACGAGGTGTGTTCAAAAAGTATCGCAACTTTTGAATTTTCGCGGGTCACGTATATTCGAATTTCGATCTTTTTGTGGCTCTTTGTTGGTACTCATGTCTCTCACTTATGCCGACAAGCTCGGCCATTTTGAATGTTCACTTAATTGTTGACAGCTGCTTTGCTTGCAGGTGTTTTGGATCGTCTTCGATTTTTACCTATTAAAAAAATGGATCAAAGAACCTGTATCAAATTTTGTGTGAAAAACGAAATTAAGTGCGCGGATGCATTCCGAATGTTGACTGTGGCATACGGAGAAGCTACCTTGGACCGAAGCAACGTTTATCGGTGGTACAAAATGTTCTCAGAAGGCCGAGAAGATGCGAACGACGAAAACCGTGCCGGACGCCCGAGCACTTCAACAACAGACGAAAAAATTAATGAAGTGGATAAAATGATATTGGCCAATCGTCGAATCACCGTTAGAGAAGTTGCTGAGGACCTAAACATATCGATTGGCTCGTGCCATTCGATTTTTATCAATGATTTGGGCATGAGACAGGTCGCCGCGAAATTCGTACCAAAATTGCTCAATTGCGACCAAAAACAGCATCGCATGAACATTGCTAATGAGATGTTGGACTCTGTCCGCGACGACCCAAATTTGCTCCAGAGGGTCATAACTGGTGATGAAGCGTGGGTTTATGGTTATGACGTGGAAACCAAAGCTCAATCATCTCAATGGAAGCTGCCGCACGAACCAAGACCGAAAAAAGCGCGCCAAGTTCGGTCGAATGTGAAAGTTTTGCTGACAGTTTTCTTCGATTGCAGGGGCGTGGTGCATCATGAGTTCTTGCCACAGGGTAGAACGGTCAATAAGGAATATTACCTGCAAGTTATGCGCAATTTGCGCGAAGCAATCCGCCAGAAACGCCCGGATTTGTGGAAGAACAAAAATTGGATTTTGCACCACGATAACGCCCCTGCTCACACATCGTTGCTTGTGCGCGACTTTTTGGCCAAAAACAACACACTAATGATGCCGCAGCCACCGTATTCCCCAGATCTGGCCCCCTGTGACTTTTTCTTGTTCCCTAAACTGAAGAGGCCCATGAAAGGACGACGTTACACTAAGCTTGACGAGATAAAGACGGCATCGAAGGAGGAGCTGGAAAATATTTTTAAAAATGATTTTTTGAAGTGCTTCGAAGATTGGAAAAACCGTTGGCACAAGTGTATAATATCTCATGGGGATTACTTTGAAGGGGACAAAATAGGTATTCATGAATAAATAAATAATTTTTGAAAAAACACAAAAGTCGCGATACTTTTTGAACACACCTCGTATATTTATCTTTTCATCTAACTAACTTGCATACTAATTCTGTACATATTTAAATATCTTTCTTTCTTTTCTTTCAAATTTTTGTTTATGTTTACAGTGCAAGTGTCCCTAGGGGGACATAGCGCTCTAAGTCGAAATAAAGAATAAAGAATATATGATGATATTTACAACAGATTGGTGAAATATAACAGAAAATTAATATTTATCTTGAATTTTAAACTTTATTATTATCTATTTTTGCTTTCACAATTCGAATGAGATTTGAGGTAGAAACCTGGACATTTGAATTACTTCTCCCTTTGTCAGATCCTGAAAAATCACTGAAAAAATTGCCTCAACTCCTAGCAGTTTCCGAGTTGAAATCGCGCATCACACTGGCTTGATATATTTTTATAGATGATGATAAGGGTGATTAATGCACACGGGAGTTTTAGAAACTTAACTTGCTCAGAAATAAATCTACTGAATGTATTTGGCGTATTTCAGAAGTGCTACAATATACCACATTAAATATAAGACTTGCAACATTTTTCTACTACCAATTTATCGTAATGGTATAGTTTTATCTTGAATGAAGCATTTTTATAACCCTTCTGTGCACAGGCCTGTTATCAAGCAACGTTTATTTACCTTTTACCGCATAGAATAGACACCCTTAGTGAAAGCCGTGGTACAAATTGATGTTCTATGTTTACACGTATATCGTGATACACACTTGGAACAATATTTAAAAAGCATCAATCCAGTGTATACCGGATTGTTAGAGTGGCGACAGTCTAGGTAGTTAGCCATCTAATCGGTACCAGCTAGCACATCCAGAATGGAACAACCCGTCGCCTCCAGCCAATCCAGGAGCAATTAGGCTGTCAGAGGTTCGACCAAATTATCACAAGGCGCTCTGTCAATCTACCTGGTGTCAATCAGTCTAAATGGGCCGGTGGTGGCTTTGGTTTCTCTTGTGAAGTTAAATGTCGTTTATTCCTGGAACGTCCGCCGCTGTAATTTCAGCGCGGCGCACATTTAATCCTCTAAATTTAGGCTTGGGGGTCAGTTTCCGCAGGGGACTGGCCGGGTCTTGTAGCGCCGCGCTATTTTTGCTGGGACTACCTCATCCGAGGGGGCTTTCAATTTGCCTAATTCTTTTTAGTGAGTTCTTTTAAAATATTATCGTGCCTGATCTTTACTTAGATTAGGAAATGGACATTCATACGTTTTTTTTTACAGCAAATTTGTTGTTAAAATGGATACTGTTGAAATATAAAGGTTGTTGTAATTAAAGATAGACATATATATCAACACAGACAGGATATATTATATCAGTTTAATATACTTTGTGGAATATATTTTTTTTATGCATGGCTCGTGCATTTATGTGTAAAGTAAGTGTTACATCTAAGATTTATTCACTCGTTGTCTTCGATTATATGTGATTGCAGGCAGAAAACCCAAGCAAATTAGTAAAGTATTCATTTGATTTTTTATAGAGGCTACGAGAACGATCTGTAACTCTATTTTTTTTTTGCGAAGTACTATGATTTAAATATTACATACATTGGCACTTGTATATACAAATATTTCATACAAAAATATACATGATCTGTGAGAGAGAGAGAGAGAGAGAGAGAGAGAGAGAGATACATTTCATTAACTATAGGAATGGGGAGGGGTAAAAAATAGTATTTTAATGACTGATTTCGAAATATTCATAAAATAAACATTGGCTAAACTATTTATAAAAACCGTTAAGCATAATAATATAGGCCCTTAAACAGTTTAATGATAGAAGAACGGAGAACGAGAAAACCATCAGTCACACAATACGTTGTCGTATTGTTTCTGCTGAAGAAAGAAAAAAATAAATATATATATTTTTTAATTGTTTGCAACACCTAGTAAATCTTTTATTCACTGCATTATGTTCATAAAACTGGATATATCTGTCAAATAGATATTTTAGCGAATGATTCTTTTGTTTCTGTTGAAGAAAAAAAAATATTTTTTTAAAATGGTTTGCAACACCTTCTAAAACTTTTATTCACCGCATTATGTACATGAAAAATGGCTGAATCTTTTAAATAGGTTTTTCAGCGTGTGATTCTATTATTTCTGTTGAAGAAAAAAAAAAGAAAAATTTAAATGGTTTGCCGCACTTAATGAAAGAAGAGAGTCGAATTTAAAGATCCATAAATTAATTTTAAAAAAAAGTAGAATATCTATGGATGCCTTTCTTCGTCACTAAGATTGTCTCTTTCTAGCGTAGTAAAGCCAGTCGCGTAGAGCGTCTGTGCTCGCGCGAAAGCTTGTTTATTAAAAATAAAAAATAAACGCATTGCTAGTGTAAGTGGTAATATTGTCTAAGGTGGTGGATGTCGAGCGCTACATCCCGATACAACACTCGGCTGGCCTAGAATATATTTTAGATGATAATCCGTTAGAAATACGGATTTGTGGATCAGCGATAAGTCGTTGGAATCAAAGGAGATGAAGGAAGAACGGACTGAGGCACTTCAGTGATGTTCCATCGTCATGAACTTTAACAATTAGTTTTCAATTTTGGGAAAATTAATGCTAAAAAGCGTTCTATAGTACTAAAACCCCTTTCTCAAGTTCAATGCTTATTAAGAGCCAGTATAGCGAAGCTAAAAATCAATATAGCCAAACACAATAGTAGATCAGTCTAGTGAATTAATTTGGCGAATCCATTGGGAGGGTTCACCACTGATGAACCAAGCCCTCTCAGGAAAGTAGAAAGATGTTTTAATTATAAAACAAAATATAGTTTTGCAATAGTTTCATCTCTTGTACATAAATAGCATGTTATTACTCGAATGTTTAAAAAGTTTGATATTTTATCGAATTATTTGCAGACAGACGGTCTAAACATTTTAGGTCGATAAATATCTCCAAGCAAAATATCAAAGTAATATATATGTTCAAATTCGAATCTATGTGAATCTATTGTTATTGGGAAGAAATAATTTATATATTTTATTGTCGTTACACACAATCTTTATGCTTATTTCAACTCAGAGCATGATATAGAGCCAGTATTCTTCCTTGAAAAAGACCTTCTATATTTAACACCTACGAGTTCAGTCAGGTGTTCACGCAAAGGAATTTGTCTCAGGCGCTCTGTCGATACGTGGCTCGACGAAGTTTAAGAAGTCCTACCGCTCTGTGTTATTCCGGCATGTCTTCCAACCACGGGTCACCGTCATCCCTGTATTGACACCTATTAAAGGCCCATTAAACAGAATCGACGATCTTAGCCTAAACTTCTGTTTATCCGTTAGGCTGCTGAAACACGATAAACCGAAAAGCCCTACATTGCAATCATTATATTATATTCGTATGTGTTAATTCTCATTAGGGAATTGCTTTTTTAACATTAAAATGGGCCCTTGTAATTTAGAAGGTGTCCATTATTTATCTAGATAATAATGTTGTTACACCCTCTTGAGTACAGTACACACAAATTAATGCCTCAATGCTCACCTAATATATACACTAAATATTATTGTTCTCTCCATGCCAAAAGTTTAAGAGAGGGAGACCTAGCATTCGCTTCTTGTAAAATGATGTCTAAATGTCAATTAGTTCGCCATATATACTTGCATACCTACAAGAAGAAATATATACTTCTCCTTTATCGACCAGAAAGAACCATTCTTCTTTAAATAACTACTTTCACTTACTAATACTTTTTTTATAAATGACTCCATTGGACTCTTCAATAAATCAGATTTACCTCGAATAATTCCCAAATTATTGGAATTTTCATCTTTTGCTCTATACAGACGACATTGTCCTGATTGGTGAATCTATGAAAATAACCTTCAAATAAAAATCAATATACTCTTAAAAGATATTTTAAAACGATATTACAAATCTTGAATGAAAATAGTCAAAAATTATGGTTTTCAGAAAAGGCGGTCGATTAGTACAAAATGACAAATGGTTTTGGGGTGAGAAGCAGCTATCGGTTACTACAAAATATCTATACTCACATAGTAGCGGCTTATTACAAAGGCAAAGCTCTGGCAGCAATTGGTACCGCATGGAAAGTCTTGACAAAATCCAAGATGAACTCTTTAAATGCGGTTATGAAATTACTTGACTCGACGGTCTTGCCTCACATGTTATAAGCTGCATCTTTTTGGGCATTTAACCAACTAAAAGTAGCTGATCAAGTTCAGAATATCTTTCAAAGACGCTACCTAAATTTACCAAAATAAAATACGGACTTTATGCTGAGAATGGAGTGTGGACGAGAATTACTGGAAGTTGTCATCATTAAACAGATTTTGAAAATGTTGGTTATGATCATGAAAATGGAAGAGAGCAGATTGCCTCACGCATGTTTGCTATACCTCTGGACATTGAACAACCATCAAAGAGAAGGTTGAAAATTTGTAGAAAACCTGTCAACTATTTTAGACTCGAAGGGCTTCTGGTTATTGTACTATTGTACGGACTATACTGATATATATACAGATCGAAATCCCCGGTATTATTTGAATAGCAACTGAACAGATAATTTAAAATAACAAAGCGCAAATCTTAAATACCTTTCAATATAGTCACTCAAGCACTTAGAAAAAACAATAACAGCTGAACTAGATCTACTCACAAATACTCCTCTAAAAATTAAAAGACTTTTTGCGCAACTGAGACTCCTATAGATGTTATTTCCAGAAAATCGTTCAAAGCGCTGGAAGATTGTTGTCCTGATAGGCACAATTTGGATTATAGATTACAAAAACAAGGTAATAAGTCCAAATCCAAATAAATAAATAGTGTGGGACGTTTCGGTAGCAGCGTTGTTACCATCTTCAGACAAAAATACTGAAAGTAAGAAAGAGAATGGAAGAAAGAGGAAATATCAATGATATTTACAGATATGATTTTAATTATATCTAATAAAAAGTGTTTTTCCACTTCTAATTCTAATAATAATATTTTAGGGTTCTTAGAAAATTATCTTCTTTTCTGCTATCTTGTTTACAGACTCAGTACTTTCGTCTGAAGATGGTAACAACGCTGTTACCGAAACGTCATACACTATTTATTTATTGGGATTTGGTCTTATTACCTTATTTTTGTGAATGATTTTCCATTAACATGTGATCTATGTAAAAGCAGAATAGAAGATGAAATAATGCATAAAATATTTGGTTGCTTTTTGCTTGGAGAAACAGAGAAAATAACTCTTGGGTGACTTATCCTTCTCTGAATATGATAGTGAACAAATATAGGACTGGATGAATACAATGATATTTGATCAAGGTCTCCTTTTAGAATTATATGATTTTTACAAGCCCGCAATCAGCGTTCAGAGGAGAAAAATAGAATCGCCGAATGACGTGGTTCATTTGGATGAGGAAAGTGAAGACTAGAACGCGGCTGATGCACGGTGGAATCTGTGGCCACTAGACATTTTCCGGACCTGGAGGCTGTAGTTGGGTTCTATGCTGCCTGGGGTATAGGAGCTTTATCTGTGCTTCTTTCCTGCGGTGAATCTGTATAAGACCGGTGGTCTTAAAAATATGTGTGTGATATAGATACTCCCATAGCCAAATTAACAGAGCACAAAGTTTATACCATATTTTTGTGTAATTCATACAAATCAAAAACGTACGGAACGCCACCACAAGAATGAAAATGAATTTCCATGTGTAAATAGCTATTTCCTTTATTCATGAGTATCCTGTGTATAGAACAATGGACTCCAATAAAGGCTTGTTGTTGTGTTTCCTTCTTACTAATATCCAATTTCCATATGTTAAGGGAAATTCGAAGAAGAACATGTGAATTTAATATGCCTAATACCTTTTGATATAAGAACTTCAACAAAGAGATTTACAAATGATTTTATATAAAATGCCACAATAAATAGAACGGGTTTGATAAATTTCATATTCCAGAAACATTCAACTGCTAAAAATAATTCTCATAGTCGCGGGTAGAGGCAGCTAGCGTGTTAACCTTGGCCTTGACTCATTGACCAGAACCACAGAGAGTCAACAACAACAAGTTGGATTTCCACACGGTGGCAGCTAGCTCACGTCTGGCCGCAAGTTATTGACAAGATTACGGTGGAGCGACCCCCAACCACAGGGGCTAATTGGACCAATTACGGCAGGTGGGAAAAAGGCCATTTAATTTTTTCCTCCAGCAAAGAAATTTGAGGGTTTGCCTCTCCCCACACCAAACTGGGGCTAAAAGTTAATAGGTGTCATTAGAGAAGCGTAATGAGGTGGAACTCGCTTCCAATTGGGCGGAAGGCCAAACCTCTTAATTTTGATAGCGGAGAGCTGGCGAGACAACAACATTTAAAATTAATTTAATTGAGGACTCATTAACCTCAGGTAGATTTCGCCTCCCTCAGAATCCATTAGAAAAAAAGTTTTAAAGCTTATTAAATTTGGTGAGGGCTGGGATATTACTGTGTGGTCTACAGCCCAACTTTAAACTGAACATATTGCTCTGGTCTTTATGAGAGATTACTTGTCTTTGAACCTTATTTTAAAATTTTAATATTAAAGGGGAAATTTATTATTTTTTTCTAAACTGGGGGTTCTGTGCGCTATAATGGGTTTGGGTAACAACAAGATGTCGATGGTATATTAGAATAGCTGCATAAATTGTAATTTGGCTGTTTTAATTTTTTTATTAAAGTTTTGATACCGGAAGCTACGTGTCTTTCACGATTCGTTTAAAAACGTATCAATTGGAAACTGGAAACTCTTCACCTGTGACTTTTGAATTTATTTGCATGTGAGCTGTGGGTGTATATGGAAATTTGTAAATTTTGGAAAATTCATGTAATATAGATCCGCTGATGTCATTTGTGTTTGAAGGACTTTACAAAACACCCTATTCCCTGTGTGTGGAAGGATATCTCAAGTACTCCTCGATGGGCAGCAAACATTTACTTGAACGTCGTTCGCTATGTTTAAATGTCCAAATCAACTAGGTAGTAGATCAATAAGTTCATATTCATGTTTACAAACTTAGAAAAACAATGCGTTAAATGAATGTAAAGATCAACTTTTTTTTTGCAGTTATTTAATTTTTTTTCACAGAAGTATTTCCTTTGATTTTCTAGAAAGTGTTAGCCTTACTACTCATTGCATTTTCAAATTTCCACGGATAAATTTTGTAAATTTATTAATCAAAATGAAAAATAAAGAAGAGATAAACCTAAACAAACTTGACTAAAATGCACAAGGAATAGTAGTATTTATCCTGCACGAGCTATGATAATAATGCTGGGTTTGCGACTGCCTATACCGTAAGTGCATCACTTGTCGCAAAAATATTGATACTGCGTAATTTACCTCATATGTAAATAATCAACTCTGAGCAAAGTTCTCCAGATCCAATTACCAAATTTTAATGGGTACAATTACATATTTAAAATTAAAAAGGCATGTCCTGACCAAGAGCACTTGTGCTTTTCATATTCATGAAAATGATAAGCCAATATAAGGTTCCTTCGATTTTTTGTGGTTTGGAACAACGAGTTGTATACTTAAGTGAAATTTCTAATCGTTTAGAGTTATTTTTACTTCAGACGAATTAATCCAATATATTTGATCTACTGCAAAAAGGTTGTATTGTTTATCTTAATTCTGATACTTCTTTTTCTTTATCGTATACACTGTTAAGGGAATTTTTATTAAATTATCAGTATAATATACTTTGTAATATATTGATTATTGATTATTGATATATATATATATATATAACAACTATATTTAGCTAATTAATTTAAAATGTATTTTTAAATAGGATGAAATCAAATATTTCCAATGTTTCAAGCCGAAATGGATTAAATGCCAAACGGCTAAAACAATCCAAGTAGAACGAAGTAAGCTTAGTTTTCGATTTCCAAGACCGTTGCCACAGTTCATACAACAAACAAACAAACAAACCAGAAGTCGGTTCATATTTGGTTCTAATTACGCGTAAACGACGGAGGGAACCATTAGTCGCTTCTTCAAAACGCCCCGTTGGCGGTCTTCCAATCAATCGATGACGTCGGAGATCGGCCTGTCCTGATTGGCTGGTTTTCCTAATTAATTAATTTACCTAAGTGCCCTTTAGTCCATGGCCGCGGGGATGGGGCCGCTTAATGAGGCTCCATCATCCAAAAAATCCCCAGTTGAGCGATGTATAATTGGACAACAAAATATTGAAGTGTCCGCAAATTAGCAACAATAATATTCTCTAATTGGTGGCTAATGATTGGAAGATTGATATTGCTTTTTGCTCATTCTCTCTTTCCTTCTTTCGTTTACACTTGGTGCCGTCGCGTTATGTCGCCATCTTGCTGTCATACACCAGAGTAATATAATGGACTCTCTTAATACCTCACCATAATTAGGAAAAAATGCTTTCTGGCAAAATTCTTCAACCAACAAAAAGTATTCAATTCTATAAAGGCTTCTTGCTCTCTCGTCCAATACAATTCGGTTTTATTAAACATAAACATATGACAACAAATACTATCAATTTGTAACATGCTCAATTATTAGAACAAAGTGTGTACTCTGGAAAAATACCAAGAAATAGGTTAAAGTGGAAATATATGATTCATTTTTAAAAGACGAAAAAAAGAATCTTCCGAAAGAGAGAGAGAATAGAAATATATATAGAGAATAGAATTTCTCCTCAAAGGTTCAGCAGGTGCCAAATAGTTCGAAACACTTTTATTGAATTTCACAGTAGAAGGCTATATGCTTTGCAAGATTTATTTTCTTGATTCAATGAAGCTTCCACATTTGTGCAAACTATTCCCAAATGATTTTTGATAACATTTTAATGCCGAACGATGACTATTGAAAATTTGAGGTGCAAATATAAATGCTTTAATAATAAGTTCAACAATTCTACTTTAAAATATTTGTGGAAAATACATATATATTCAATATGGAATCAATAAATTAACAACAGTAAGCTGATGGTAAGATTTCGAATCAAATTCCAGAGAGAGAGAGAAATTATAATCTTGGTTTCTTGATGATATTTAGAGATAATGACGAGGTTGCAGTGAAACCAAGGAGTACACAACACGAGAACTGAAGAATTACAGAACGACGAAGTAGTTCTACAAAGTTTTGAAAAGTATTTGTGAAGCAAGAACTAGACGTCGACAATGAGATATGGGGTTACCCAATCTTACATTAAGTACACATTGTAAAAGCCATGATAATCATGATGACAGCGATTACTTTATTTACAAATCTCCACATGCGTCTACGCAGGAATAAATCTCTTTCGAAATTTTCACTGACAAGGTGACCTGTTTACATGTGCCGAGAGTAAACAGACAGAGGTCAAATTGGCCGACGAACACTTTCGTTGGGAATTAGAGAGAAACGGAAGAAAATATTTTTATTTGAAAATAGGCATAATATCTGAGGGGTAAAAAAAGAATGTTTAACAATTAATAGTTTGATGAGAGATAGGGTACATTATTCTAAAAAATATACCTTGATATATATCAAATCAAGTACACGACATGTTTGACTATATATATTAACAAAACTTGGAGTAAGAAAGTTAATCAAATGAAATAAAATCAACAGAGATTAAAGAGAACCGGGTAATCGGTAAAATCGAAGAACAACCATATGGCCTGAGATATTCTATTAGATATATACTAATATGAAATCTTTTAAAAGAAAAAATCTATTCTTACTCATCCATTCTAGTGTCGAAGATGTTGACGTAAATCTTAAAGCAGCTTTTTCGTTTTACACCGTTTAAATCTCTTAAGTGTGAAGTATTCCTAAAGATTACGTCCTCCGCTTTCATGAGAGAATTTCTGATAGAATATAAATTCACAAATGAAAAATAATTGTGTATGTGAAACCGGTATTGGTATTTTGAATTATTTTCTGGCTCCGCGCAACGCGTTGTATCGTAATAAAGCTTTCACGTTTCACCAGAACAATGCTCATTCGCATCCAGCAACATTGTCAAGACCTTGTTTCATATTATTCCTATCGAAATAGGATTTTCAAAACCTGAAAATGAAAAGCTAGAAAGGAATAAAATTTCCCTAGATCACTGATGTGATAATGTATATCTTTATAATAAAAGGTGTATTTACACTCATGGACAAAATTTAAGGAATTTGTACCTTTTAGCATGTATTTCGGGATTCAGGCAATAACTCTGAAACATATTTGATACACAGTGACCTTTATTGGAGACACACGATAACCTAGTTTGAAAAATAATTGCCTCTGTGTCTCCTTTAAAAAATAGACGAGCGGTGAAATTAGAGACTTTCTATTTTTAAAAATCCCAGTTATCAGTGGGGTTAATAGGGAAAGTGACCGCCTCTCACTACCAAGCATGACTTGCACCGTCGTTTCATGTTGGAAATAAGGATGTCCAGGAGTTAATTTTGGATTAAGGCCCATTTCTTTTCAAGAGCAGTTGTCAGCTCCTGGTGGTTCTTGGCGGGGGGATGATATCTCTTTCCCAGATAGTCCCAGGCGCATGTTCTATGGGATAGAGGTCGGGGAACCTCGCCGGCCATTCCATTCGGTACATGTCCTCCAGAGGCCTTGTTGGTCCTTGCTGGGCTTATTCCCCTGGGATTGAAACTAGAGGAGGAGGCCATCAGACAGAAGATCTGGGAGAACAGGGAAGATGCCCTGGGAATTGAAGCGGGTGCCCTGGAATGGAAGAAGGAAGCCTCCGCAGTGGTTTCCAAAGTGGAATTGGAGTCCTGGAGTGCCGACAGGGATTGGCACGGAGGTCTTGACTGATGGGAATAAGTCTGGAACCAATACTGGAGCTGAGGTAGTGATTTTCACTAATGGGGAGCTGATCTTTCAAGAAAGCTTAGCACTCAGAGTGGACGAACTGGTCTTTTCAGCCGAGCTGGTTGCGATCAGGGAGGCCCTCAGAGTGTGTGCCGAGAAGAACTTCAGCCCGGACCGCCTCTATTCAGATTGTATGTCGGCCCTTGTCGTCATCAATCTGGAGAAAGGGCAACTCGCGCATCAAATCATCCAGGAGCTGGAGATGATGACGCGGGCTCCGAGCTCCATTGGGTTAGAGGACACAGCCTCATTGGAGGTAATGAATTCTCAGACAGGCTCGCTAAAACAGGGTGCTTTAGAGGTAGATCAGTGAGGACCCCAGTGATCAAGAAAGAAGTGTATAGGAGGATCATGGGGCACGTCCAGGGCTTATGGTTGGACAGATGGAGGAACAGTGTGAAGGGGAGAGAGGTATATTCAATTGGGTAACAACACCCAAGTACCTCTGTAAGATAATGTCCCAAAAACTTATTCGGGTAGTTTCGGGACATGGGCCCTTCCCCATGAGTTTCCACAGATTTAAAATTAAGAGCAATCCTGATTGCGTCTGTGGAGAAAGGGATGTGGATGTACGCCACTACGTCTTGGATTGCCCAAGGGTAGTGGGTGTACAGGAAGAGAGAAGGAAGGCGAGAGGCGCGATCGAGAGTGAGCTCCTGAGAAATCACAGCAAGCTTCTTGAAAAAGCTCACGACGTGGCAGCTGAGCTTTTCCTCAGCTGTGAGTGAACAAGGTCGACCGGTGGCCGCCTCCCCGTGGTCCCTGCTGGACACAGTAGATATTTTTCTATCTTGCTGTGACTAAAGACCACCGGTATAGAAATCCTTCTAGACTCGTCATCTGGGAGGTGATTTTTCCAGGCACAATGTACAAGCACTAGCTTGGATACCGTTACTTGGCTTATGAGTTGAACAAGATAGCAGCAAAGAGCATACTTCGCATGCCGGCTTGTGGACCGAAATGTCTGGGTGGCCATCTGCTTTAAGGGTGAACATGTCCTCGGATTCCAGGTATTCATTAACCAGACCGGCTCTGTGTAGGGGCGCGTTGTTATCCATAATCTCGAAATTCCGGCCCTACAGCCTCCCGTAAATCAAAACATGGGGTTCTAGGATCTCGCCCCGGTATCTCTGGGCATTCAGAGTCCCGCCGTCGAACACATGGAGGGGCGTGCGGCCAATTGCCATGATCCCTGCCCAGACCATCACACCCTTTAAACCATAGACATAATTTTCTACGATGTTTGAGGGGCGGTAGCGTGTATCCCCTTTTCTCCCTATGTAGCAACGTTAGGAATCATTGTTCAGGCTGAACCTGGATTCGTCTGAGGACATAACCATTGGTCATTGTCCCAGTTGACGTGTTCTCTACACCATGCAAGACGGCGCCTCTTCTGGAATGGGGTCAAACGTACGCATATCGCAGGGGTCTCCTCTTCGTCGTTTTTTTTAGTTTAGGATAATTTAAAATTATATAATATTTTAGTAATTAAAAATATATTCGATGTTGACTTATATATTCGAATACTTAAATAATTCGCCTATATAGAATAGTATTACATATTTATCCTTGGTATCAAATTGAAACATTTAAAATGTTTTTTTTTTAATTATTGGTTCGATAAAACAAAACAATTTTGAATTAAAGAGAATATTAATGAAAATTTTTATTTTCAAAATAGCTTAGAAATATTAATGACCTGAATAAATTAATCATTTTGGCCTCGTCCAGATCTATTCAAAACGTGTTTATGATAAGGCCTACACTTATATATGCTTGTCCCAACTGAATCACGGTAGCCTAATCGAATTTCAATTGTTTTGATATTTGTAAACAAATTCTTACGACAGATTAATGAACCCCCCATCTGTCTGGAACTTTGAGGCAAGGAAAGAGACGCTGAAGTTAAACCTTACAAAATAAAAGACATAATGCCCACACATAATATAAGAAAAACCGCGGGAAAAAAATAATTTTCAAAAGATTCCTGGTATATCAAACATATTAAGAAGCTACGAACTACTTTCCTGGAGTAATCGAGGTAAGATCAAGGCTGGCGTTTTATTATTAGAATTTGATTAATAATATTAAATAGTTTGTTCTCGTGTAATTCAACCCTGAGTCTTATTTAAACATTAAACCTCAAATGCGTTCTAAATTATTTTTAAATCGCCAGTTGTTTTATATCAGTTCAACACATCCGTCACACCTATTGTTTCACGATAAGTAAGGTAACAACATTTTACACTTCGTCTGCCAATGTTACCGAAGATCTGCACTCAACTCGAAATCTTCTAATAATCAAGATATTGTGAAACAAGATTAGAAAGTGCATTAAGGGGCAGAATAGCCTTAAATGCTGCAATGTTTGTGACATCTAATTGTATCCCTTAATTTTAGAGGGATAGCAATATTTCAATTCTCATATTTTGTTAGCCTGTAAAATAAAATTTCCTAAGCACATATCTATACAGGTACTCATGTTTCAAAAGGTCATCATTAAAGGGAGAGAGGGGGGGAGGTAAAATAGTTTGTACACACATTAACTATTAATTAATATTTGAGTCATTTACATTAATATTTTTTAACATTTTATTTCCAAAAAATTTTACATATTTTATACTTTTTATGCATATTTATGTTTTAAAAAAGGCTATTTTAATTTGGTTTTACATTTTTTACGATACCTGTAAATACTTTATTGTAAAATAAGCCGGAAATATATTGTAGTTGGAAGGATATATATAGATCTCATTGAAATAAGAATATTAAATAGATGTTATATTAAGGTATATGGGCGACTCTCGGCTTGTGCGTGTTCCTATCTCTGAATCTAGCGTAGTTTAGTCACAAAGGTTTGTCACAACTCAAAACGGGGTTATAGGCCATATTCATTCGCCTAATATTTAAGCCACACACACTCAAACTTGAAGGCACCAGGCTGATTGATTTAAACTATCGAAGATTCATAGCTATAGAGAGATCGCAGCTAATCTAGTCAATTTTAGGATAGAGTGATAATCCCGAAAGTTTATACAAAGAAAACGACGATGGGAATTTAGTATATCCCTGACCGTTAGTTTTGGTCCTACTATCTACTGTTTGGAACCTTGAGATATCGCGCGGGATGATTGCCCGCCTTCTCTTGAAACTCTGTTCAGGACTCCCTAGTTTAAATCCAATGTTGTCTGGTATAAACACAAATAGCCAGAACAGCACACACACAAAAGAAAATAGACAGAACGATTTCAAACACAATGTATTTTGGTTTGAAGTATATGAATTATTTCATAATCTTACTCCTATATAATTGTGCTGTTTCGTATGTACTGGCGACATATTTAATTCTCGAGTGAAAAAACCTTTTCTCCTCTTTTGAGAACTTAATTATAACTACATTATATTCTACCTAAAAACCTTTGAGTCTCGCTTAATATGTCCCAAACATTGTTTCAAGTTGAAAGTCGCAACCGCTTGTGGTCCACCGTGAACACTTTCAACCCCCCATCGGTCCGATAACCTTTCACCACCGACCTTTCAGGTATAAAATTCTATAACATGGATGACAAGGCCAAAATATTAGAATAAAGTTGGGGAAAGAGGAGGGGGGGGGCGGTCGGGCAGTCCAGTTGGTGTAGTCAAGGGGGAACGAGCCGGGATAGCGGTCGGCCTGAAGGCGGGTTTGTGCGCCGAGAGAACATGGCAGTCTAGGGGGAGAACGTCAGTCTGGTGACATCGAGATCTGTGGCAAGTAGAAGACGGCGGCGAGTTACCTCCGGGGCGTGTGGATGATCCTGCAAGGCGGTGCCAGAAGAGTTTGACATCGGAGCGACCTACAAGGCGGTGTAGTCCAAGCTGCACGTGTACAGTGTGGAGCGGAGCGCTTCACAAAAGTGACATCCACGGCACCAAGGATTCTCCTGACAGGGAGGTTGAGGGCAAGTCCCACTGATTGTATTCCTTCTGTTTAGTGCCAATAAACGATAACTTTTGTTGCATCCCTTCGAACTCACGTGTATCTTTGTGGCATCCTGAGTAGACAAAGAACACAAACAACTTCTGGGTACGACGTAACAATATTAAATAACGTTTCCATTGACTCACCAAGGGCATTTGATACTTCACGGACTTTTTCTTTTCGAACTGAGAGAATCATGTCATAGGCCTTTTAATCATTTCCTCGGTAACCACATCTACTGGAGGTCCTGAATCATGCTAATTGAATACCGATGTTGGACCACTGTTAAATTCGTTAAACCAATATCTAACCGAGTTATGGAAGGATAAATGTTCCTTTAAACGGCATTCAGATTTAATATTTTCTGCAAAATTCGAATTAATGAACGAAATGGCATCTCGAGCTAAACAACGTGGGATGACTCACTGAAACGGCTGCCAAAATAATCTTACGAAACGTTGCGAAATTTGGTTCGTACGCGTTTAAAGAATGTCAGCGAATGGTGGCAGTAGCAAATATTCTACCTTAGCATCTGTCTATGAAAAGAGATGCTATTCGAACTTCCCTTCTATATGAGAGTTCTTTACAAATGAATATCCACCCTCCGCAAAACTAGCATGTGAATCGGTCAAAATTCTTCCTACCACTTCGGCAGCTAAAACAACATTTTAAACCATTCCTCCCATTACGCAAATTTTTCCTTTGAATTTATGAGATTTTACCGCCTCTATAATGATAAGGGTCATGGTCCGAAACCACAATTAAAGGGAGTGGTGTGTCTATTTTGGTACATGAATACCATCCTCTCGTAATTTTATGTTGAATTCTAGCTTGAATATCGGCTTCACCAGCTTAAACACATTTTTGGTGAATTTGACCTCTTTCATAACTTCTTTGGAAGGATGTTATGAAATCGAAGCCGCCCCTGTATTGATGAGAGCCATATATCGAAACATGATATACAGGTTGGCTCTCTAGTACTGGGTTCTATTCAGCGTTATGAATCTGCGCGCCCTTAAATAGGAAATAGTTGAACTGCAGTTTAAATGATTTTTAAATAGGAATCGGTGCTTATTTCGCACACACTAATATTTATGTCGTCTATACATATAGATATATAATAATCACAACACACGGGTATTGAAGTATACAGAGAAATGGATCTTAGGAGATCAACACCAAAGCTTCATCGAGCATACTCGGTAAATGTCTCTGCATATCCTAGAAATGAATCTAAATGAGCTTCAATGTATAAGAGTTATTATGGCTTATTAGGGCGCCATCTGTTAAATAAAAATATCAAACTATTTTGACGCGTATGATTCTTTTTGAACTAAAACAATTTTCTATCCTTACTGCAACGATAAAATAATGGTAGGGCCTGGCTCATCAGTGGTTAACCCTCTCAGCAGTTTTGACAATTTAATCTACCGATACTTCAGTGCCGGTATAAAAGCAAAACAGCCCAAAGCAATATTACAGCGGTATGGTAGATTAAACTGGCGAAACCGCTGTAAGGGTTCACCACTAATAGGCCCTCCCATTATTTTATTATTGCAGTAAGGGCAGTGTAATATTTTTTATTTCAAAAAGAATCATACGCCTCAAAAAATATTTTAAATGTATAAGAGTAAACTAAAAAGTGTTATATTTATCATCTAAGTATTAAAAAATATATTAGACAAGATAAATCCGATCCAGGCAAATATGTGATAATGGATGTGTGAGGGAGGTTATTGTTGATGGCAGCGGATGGGAGGATTCCTCTCGCTATCGCACGGTATCGGTCCTTGACCAGCGGACGTTCCAAAGCTGTCTAACGTTACGTAAATGTTTCTTATCTTCGAGTCCTGTCCGCAGCCCTTTTTTTAGATACGAAAGAAATGTTTGATAACACAATGGCCAAACCTTTGTGTAAACTTCTCAAGACTGGCCACTCCGTATAACTCCCAATAATAGCGGTTCTAGATGATTGTATAAATCATTCATTCCCAACAAAACATTAACTTCAGGAAATCTTGTGTCGCAGCATAAGATGAAATTAAAGGACCGGTCAATAAGTAATACACAATGACCTATAGAAAAATATTGAATAATTTTTCATCATATACAAATAATGTTTTCTGATTAAATTAGCATTCCTCTTTTCATATCTGTAAACAGAATTAAGATATCTTTAAAACTTATTAAGGTATGCAGCCTGAAGTAAACACAAGAATCTGACACGGTCGGTGATGTAATTCCTTTTTAAGTTCGGAGACATTTCAGCCACTGTAATTTACTCGAAATTAAAGTATTTGTATGGAAACGAAGCCATCAATAGAATCACAATACAAAGATGTATTCAAGGGGAATGACTGGTGATTTTGATATTAGTGAGAAAGGCAGGTAGACCAGCCTCTTTAGTTACGGACCAAAACTTGGTTTTAACGGAGGAATTGATAAAGAATAAACGGACTATGACAAATCAACAAATAATGGAAAAACCTTCCGCGTCTATAGGATATGTTCTTCAACTTATTAATCATCTTAGATATCAAAAATGAGTGTCAAAACTCCTTGTGCGAGAAATGATTCAATTCGAAAAGAGATTTGCTCAGACCTCAAGGAGACTTTTCTGGGGAAACTTCTCAGGTGTTTGAAAAAGGAAGAGGTGTGATAACATGTAAGGAGACTTTGATTTATCATCCTTCCTCATAGCGCCAATCAATGCAATGGATCCATAAAACATCGCTAGTAAAGAAAAAAACAAAGCTTTCTTTTTAAAGGACAAGATCATGATATCTGTCTTTTGGGACCAAGAAGGGATGATATTCATGGTCAATCTTGAAAAAAAAACTATTCTATCTGTAAAGTAATGTATATACATCATTAAAATTCTAAAAAGAAAGAGAGAGAAATGTGCACAAAAAGACTCAACTTGAAAACACTCAAATAAAATTTCATCAGGATAATACGAGACTCACACGGCGCTCCTGACTTTGGCGAAGATTGCAGGGTATTAGTGGATTTGATGCCCCACCCTGCCTACAGCTCTGGCCTGGCACCCTCAGACTTCTTTTTGTAGAAAATATTAAATAATATTTTCACGTGCTAAAACTTTTGAAAGTGATGCAATTCTACTCTTAGCTGTTAGAGGATGTTTCAAAGATTTGGTTAAAGCGCTTCGCCAAAGTGATTTTGCAAGTTGGCAAAAATGCTGGATTAAATGTTTACAGAAGAAATGTGGATATATTGAATGATTCTTCTATAGAAAGGAATGTGCTAGGGGTTCTTCTATTCAGAGTTTCAGGTTTCTAATTTATTGTGCATTATTTATTGAACAAACCTTGTACATCGATTAAAGTTAAATAGCTCGTATCATTCCTCTGCTCAACGTTTTTATGGTCATAAAGCAAGAAAACCAGAAAGACCAATTGAATTATTTAAATTTATTAGCAATTTTTCTCATATTTATATATATTTCCAGATGAGATGCTTGACCCGTTTATAAGTGCATCAAAAACAATGTACTTTACTTGTACTCCAGTAAAGAACGTACAGTAGGTAACAAAGAATTTGACACAATATTATTTCCGGAAAATTAAAAAAAAAATCCCAACCTGTATACAATGATTTCGGGCTATGGCCCTCATCAGTACAGAAGCGACTTCGATTACACAAAATAATTAGAAGAGTTATAAAATTGGTCGAATTAAAATAAAATGTTTTTGATTCTTCTTTAAAAAGAGAGAAGTGCCCCATTTGTACATTAATATCTACCTCTAGCAAAAAATCTAATTTTTTAATCTATCTAAGAAAAATATTATATATATATCCACATCAAAATACACTGGTGTCCAAATATTAAGAAACTTTTGTTTTTTAATTATATGTTTTGAAATATACAACGCTAAAAGCTAAAAAGTAATTTAATTAGGTATTTTAAGTCGTAGAATTTATTTATCGCAACCATTCGATTCGGTAAAATTGAAAATGTGCAAATTTTTGCTTGTCTTTATAAATGTGCTATTTGGCGTGTCGTTTACCCCATCTAAGAATTGTCCAATTATAATTTTATTTAATCCTTAGTTAATTATGAGTTTACGAAAAATTTTAGCAGATGATTTAAAATGGAGAGCTGTTGGAAGAATGGAGGCAGGGCAATCACAAGTTGAAGTAGCAAAATGGCTAAATGTGAATAAATCTGTGGTCAGCAAAATGTGGAAACAGTTCATTGAGACAGGAACCATCAAAAGAAAAGAAGGTTCTGGTAGAAAAAGAAAAACAGCTACCTCTGAAGACCGTTATCTGGTCGTAACTGCCAAGCGCCATAGGGAGATGACAGCTATTCAACTCTCTAATGAACTCTCAAGTGCTACTGGAACGAGAATTTCAAGACAAACTGTTTACCGAAGGCTTCACGAAGGTGTTCTTTATGCAAGACGACCAATGGTCTGTATCCCTTTAACCTCTGCTCACAAGAGAGTCCGCTTGAATTGGTGCTTGGAACATCACGCCTGGACTCATGATCAGTGGGCCAATGTTCTCTTCAGTGACGAGTCAAGATTTAGTTTAAACACAAATTCTCGACGAGTTTTCATCTGGAGGGAGCCTGGAACCCGCTATCATTCCAGTAACATCGGGTAAATAGACAGTTTTAGAGGGGGCAGTCTCTTAGTCTGGGCTGGCATCAGTTCTAGCAGACGCACACCCCTCCACAATTTTTCTGGGGGCACTTTAACTGCCCAAAGGTACAGGGACGAGATCCTTGAGCCCTATCTAAGACCTTATAGAGATTAAATTGGTCACAATTTAATTTTTATGGACGATAATGCTCGTCCGCATAGGGCTAGGCTAGTCAATGAATATCTCCAGAGTGAGAATATTCGAAGGATGGATTGGACAGCCAGATCTCCGGACCTGAATCCAATAGAGCATGTGTGGGATGATCTAGGGAGGCGTATTGGAGCTCGTCACCCCTCTCCCAGAACCCTCGTTGAGCTAAGAACTGCTCTATTAGAGGAGTGGGGTTTACTACCTCTGGACCTCCTCCAAAGCCTGGTAAACAGTATGAGGGCTCGCTGTGAGACCTTGATAGCTGTTAGAGGTGATCATACTCCTATTGATATCTTATTTCTTTAAGATCTGGAACCTTAGCTTTGGATATCTTGGTAATAATTTGCATATTTCATAATTTCAATTTTTTTTTTTAATTTTCATATAGCTAGTCAAATTCTCCATAGTTTAAACTATTTGTATACTAAATTTTATATTTGTTAATAAATTAGCTTTTGAGAAATTTCAATATTGGTAAAATTTCTTATTTTTTGAACACCAGTGTAGTTGCTATAAATAGGTGCCACCTATTGACCGGCTGCACAAGCTAGCGGACTCCGGGTCGGTGACAAAGGTACAACAGATATATAAACACCTCTCCCGTTAAAAATGAACATTGAAGAACGAAGAAAAAGAGAAAATAGGAAAAGAAGAAGGAAAGATAGTTAAAGATAAAGTCGATAATAAATATAATATGGTTTCAAAAAGGTTAATATACATAATGTATATTTTAACAATAAGAGCTATAACAAGTTCATGATGAAGCTTCGGCAGCTACGCGTCATATAAGAGGAACATTAAAAATCAATTAAAAAAAACATATGTATTAATATATACATATGCGTATATAGAAAGTATACATATATACATAGTATTATACACATATTATACATATATGAATAAAAAATGCATATATGCACCATGGTGATATGGCTCATTCTTTATGTATTGTCACTAGAAAAGTTTTTTACTAGGGGGATGAACAGTGTATCGTTCTGATTAATAAATAAAATGAGAGTTTCCTCGTTTGGTATATTGTTATCATCCTCTTGCAACTTTATGTATATTCAAAATGAAAAGGGCATATCCCGACTGCTCACATGAGCATTTTTAGATGGCGGGGCGCCATCTAGAGGAATAAAAATCAACGTTGATTTGGGTTATTCCATAATATTTTTCCAACCCAATTCCTTTCTAAATAAAAAAAAGCCAACCACATATGCTTAAGGCAATAATTATGGAGTAACCTAAATCAACGTTTAGTTTATTTTTATTTTTATTCCGCTAGATGGCGCTCTGCCATCTGAAAATGCTCGTGAGGTGTCAAGACATGCCTTTTATATATATATTTATAATTTTTAAAAAGATGCATATATTGGATTTCTAATTATTTTTATTGTTCCAATATTTCGAGGGGCCACTCGCCTCTCTTTATCGAGGATGTTGTGTTTTTCACTAGAACATGCGCGCACGCGTACACCACCTCGTTCTACAAGGCCAATGAAAGAATATATATATATAAACAAGATAAAAGATAAGTGGGTCAGGTGTTGATATTAAAAATAAAGAGGACATATCCTTACCACGTAGCACATGTGCTTTTTAGATGGCAGAGCGCCATCTAGTGGAGCAAAATTAAACTAAACGTTTATTTAACTTGCTCCGTGATATTTGGTCAACACAATTTCTTGATAAATCAAGAAAAGCTATCCACGAACGCGTTTCGCGCTGTTGGCGTTCTTCAGCGTGAGCAGGCTGTACCACTGCGACCAAAAGTCACCAAGTTGGCCAAATATCACGGAGCAAGTTAAATAAACGTTTAGTTTATGTTTTCTCCACTAGATGGGCGCTCTGCCATCTAAAAGCACATGTGCTCGTGGTCAGGATATGCCCTCTTTATTTTTAATATAAATATATATATTCTTGCTCCAAAAAATGCTCATTCCTAATCTCTACTCTTATATTTTTCACTGGGGGTGTGATAAACTAAATCCAATCTATTGAATCTATTTAAAAGGAGAGGGTGCCTCTTGTTACATTAATACCATCTTCCCGTATTTTATATTGTGTTATATTTTAATTATATGTGTGTGTAGTTTTAAATATAAAATTGAGAGATTTATATATATATAAAGTATGATTTTTCACACATGCATATAGCTCTATGAGAAATAATATGTTTTTTTCATAAACGCACATAAAAACGGTGTATATATTTTAATAATTTATCTAAATAATTGTAAGCCTATTTTATAATGACTTTGCTCTTTTATTTCTCCCCTTCTCATTAAAGCTCGTTCATTTTATAGGCTTTTATTCGCTTCAAAATATCATGTATCCGGGATAGAATAGGAATGAAGAAACATAATCGAAAATTAATAAAATTGAAGTTTCTGAAATTAGCCAGGCATAAAATTTAAGGCAATAATAAAAACACCGAGACCAATATTTAGGAACTTGGTTTTAGTGATTTATATCAAAGGGGAATGTCTTTATCTCTATTAGAGGAAATATGAGAAGCAACGGAACAAACCCAATCTTGACTAAAGTGCATCGTACAGGGAGGGGCCAGGTGTCGAGGATTTATTCCATCTCGGAAGAGGATATTGCGACCCTCAAATTGGAAAGGGTCCGACTGATCCTGATTTATGCCACCGGTTGGTCGCGCCGCCGAAATATTCATAATCAAACAAAGGACGTTATTCTCCCGCAGCAGGATCGATTCCATCGCCCTCCTCTGTCTGTCTCTACCTGATAAACAGAATTCCAGAGGGCACTGCCTGGAAACTTCTTTCTCCGTCTCTACCTGATGGACAGAATTCAGAGAGCACTGCCTGGAACCTTCTTTGTCTATCTCTACCTGATGGACAGAATTCAGAGAGCACTGCCTGGAACCTTCTTTGTCTATCTTCTACCTGATGGACAGAATTCAGAGAGCACTGCCTGGAACCTTCTTTGTCTATCTCTACCTGATGGACAGAATTCAGAGCGCACTGCCTGAAACTTTCTTTGTCTGTCTCTACCTGATGGACAGAATTCAGAGGTCACTGCCTGGAACCTTCCTTCTATGTCTCTACCTGATGGACAGAATTCAGGGAGCACTGCCTGGAACCTTCTTTCTCTGAAAGAAATTCAGAAAGAGCTAAGATTGTCTGTGGTCTAAGTTGGAAAAGTCAACTATGTTAATTCTATTGTAAGGTGCTCTCTTGTAATTTTGCTATATCTCTGGGTTTCTTATGATTTTTGGAGGATATCACGTGAAGACAAGATGGTAAAGGAGAGGGAGATATGAAGATATTAGGATTTCCAAAGAAACCAAGTCCAGTAATCTTATGAAAAACTTGTAAGAAGAGAATAATTTTTGAATTGTAACAAGATCATACTAGTTTCACAATGCCAATACGTACTTGAAGCCTCTCTCATTATTGAAGGAATTCTAGTACGAATTCGAAATTTGTAAATAATAAATCTGCCAATGTGATTTATCTTTATTTGAATTATCGAAACCTTTATTATGATATTTTGTATGCACGTATATTAGTCTGAATACTTGTATATTGGTTTGAATCTATATATTTCAATGGAATGATTCCAAATTAGATTCACATCAAACATGTTACTACCTTTAATGTCTCTAACTGATGGACAGAATTCAGGGAACTCTGACTGTAACGTTCTTTGCCTGTTTCTACCTAATGTAGAGAATTCAGGGAGCGCTCCCTGATTAACAGAATTCAGGTAGCTCTGCCTGTAGGCTTCTTTGCTTGTTTCTACCTGATGGACAGAATTCAGAGACTACTGCCTGGAAACTTCTTTATCTGTTTCTCCTGACGGAGAGAATTCAGCAATCAATGCTGGAACCTTCCTTTTTCTGGCTCTGTTTTATGGAAATATTTCAGGGAGCTCTGCCCAGAACCTTCTTTGGTCTGTCTCTACAGATGGACAGCATTCAAGAAAAACAGCCTGGAACCTTATTATGTCTCTCTCTATGTGCAGTACAAAATTTAGGGAGCACTTCCGGGAACCTTTCTTTGCTGCCTCACCCTGGTGGATATAATTCAGAGAGGATTGTCTGGAACCTTCCTTACACTTAAGGTGAACAAAATTAATGGAGCACAGCCTAGAACCTGTCTCTATCTGGTGTACATAATCTAGGAGCACTGCCCGGAACCTTATTTTGTCCGTTTCTACCTGATCGACCGACTTCACGAAGCCTTCTTCGAAGCTATCTTTCTTCGTCGCAACATACACTGCGTGACATTGAAAATTAACACCAAGAAATAGTGGCCAGAAAGTGATGAAACTCGGCAGACAGAGAGAGACAGGGACGAACAATAAGTGATCTTTATTTCAAAATGATAGTCATAATACAGAGCGAGAACGGCGTCGGCTTAGTAGCAAGTAGGACCCGCGGACGGCGATGCACGCAGCAACACGTCTAGGTAGAGAGTCAATCAGAGTACGGATGGCGTCCTGAGGATGGCTCTCCATTCCTCTAACCATTTGCCACAGTTCGTCTTCTGAACGCGGCTGTGGCAAGGCATGCAAACGGCGTCCAATGATGTCCAGACGTCTCGATTGGTGAGAGATCAGGAGAGTACGGTGGCCAGGGAAGCATCTGAACATCTTGCAGAGCTTGTTGGCTAATGCCGCAGCAGTGTTGCGGTCGGGCGTTATCCTGCTGATAAAGGGCATTGGGTACCCCCTGAAGGTTGGGGAGTGTCACCGGTCGAAGCACATCATCAACGTATCGTTGGGCCGTCATAGTGCCCTGAATACGAAGTAAAGGTGACCTGGAATCCATACGCGATTGCGCCCCAAACCATGATTCCACGTTGTCGCACGGTGGGGCGTTCCACAATTGCTGCCGGATTGGACCTTTCTCCACGTCGACGCCACACGCGTACACGGCGACTATCACTGGAAGCAAGCAGAAACGCGACTCATCTGAGAACACGACCCTGTGCCATTCCGTCATCCACGTCGATCTAGCCCGGCACCATTCCAAACGTTGGCGCCTATTCGGTGGGGTCAATGGCAGTCTTCTTAGCGGACGGCATGAGTGCAAGCCATTAGCAACCAATCGACGGGAGATGGTTCTGGTCGAGATGGAATGATCTAGGTGTTCTTGCACATGTTGCAGGATGGCGGTACAAGTGTTTGTGGGGGGCCGCCACTGCTTGTCGAAGGATACGCCGATCCACACGTGCTGACGTCACTCTGGTTGCACCGACATTCCTATAATTGCCAAATATCCTTGTTCCAACCATCTTCTCCACAGTCGGTGCACGTGGACGCACAGGTGTGTATCAGCTGTGATTGGACGTATGGACCAACTGCCCTTTCAGTCGATCACCATGCCCCTCGTTAAAGCGTCTTGTCTGCTTGAACTGCCTCCGTTTACGATGTCCTGGCATTCTCTGTTATTACACGTGTCTTTTGACACAAGAACAAAATTTCTACAATTGATTTTCCTTGAAGAAATAACGACCACGAAAAACTGTCCTTTCTGCAAGTTCCTTCCCTTATTTTTACTCCATGTGCGCACGAGAGCTGCGCATTTTACATCATTTGCATAACTCGGTTAGGCGCGTCTACCCTGAAATTTGCATAATTTTCTGGCCACTATTCTTGTGTTCCATTTTCAATGTCACGCAGTGTATGTACAGACTGCAGCCTTGAACATTCGGTTGTCTATTTTCCAGTTGTACATAATGCACGCAACGCTGCTGGAATATTCCTTTGTCTCATACATAACAATTCATGCACGAACAGATCAAAATTCTGAACAATAAGTTATTATCATTAAACCATACACAGAGCACACTCTGCATTTGAAAGATGGAAACATTCAGCGCTAAAAAAGGCAAGACTTTTCATCTAGTGTTCTGATTATGAAACAGAATTGGGAAGCTTAGCTCATCAGTCGTGAACCTTTCCAGTGATTTACCCAATTTAATCCATCAGATCTAATTATTGAATCTTTATTCTGCCTATATAGTAACCAGTATAGTAACCATGTAAAAGAGGCATTCAGGTCGTGACCAATGAAATTCATCAAGGAAAGAGGCTAGATTTTGAATGAAATAAATGCGTTTATCACTCATATAAAAATCATTTTATATTTTATAATTAAAAATATATACAGGTGTAAAGAGAGCATCGTTTAAACAAGCTATATTCTTGTTTTATTTCAGACTTACTCTCAATTATATTTCTACTAGCCGAATGACCCGGGCAACGCCCGTGTTTTAACCCGATTGAATGTTTTTATTCAAATACTATTTGTTACAATTATAAAATTGGCGCCTTAAAATAAATGCATATATTAGTTAATAACTATAGCCTATGTGCTTTATCTGTCTATGTACTGTTGGCTTCCGTAGGCGTCTCTTACTGGCAAAAAGAAAGAGAGGGATTCCATTTAGTTATTAAACTAATATATGCATTTATTTATGGAGGACCCGCTCCAACACAATAGTTACAAAAACGAAATAGCGAGGGGGGGGGGGGCAAAGGTGCGTGATCGTAGCCAACCAATAGGAGGGCGCCATTGCAAAAAAAAAAAAAGCAAAGGTGGACAGACATGAAAATGAATGACGGATTTAAGAACGCATGGACGCTCGTAACTGTATATAGAATATTTGTGAAGGAAAAATACCTAAGGCTTCCCAGAGAGATCATATACAGTACAGACCATGTTTATGTAAAGGGTTATTTTCATTGACATATCCAAATAGTGTATCTCAAATACCGAATTTATAGGTTTTCAAAAATTAAGTCTTTTCATTATTTTATACATATGGATAATAAACTGATATGACATATACACTGTGTGTGTGTGAAAAATATATTAAATATTAAAAAATATATATTCATTTTTTTAGAGTATATAGGTTTCTAAATTCTAAATAATATCCTTTATCACAAGCTAAGAGGAATTATTTTTTAAAAATCCAATTCAAAGTGAGAGTATACTTTTAATATGTGATGCGCATCTTATATCAATCAACAGCCTAACCTTGGAGCTATACGAGGCTTGCCACGATAGAAACTTGATGCAGAAGTACGCGCTGCTTGTCTAAATGTCGTCGTTTCGCTTAGATCCAAGATGCGATTTTTAATTATTCAAAATGATCTCACTCTTTATAAAAATAATTAACAAAATTAAGAAATAAAACTAAATATATTTGTTTCTTTTGGTGTATACTCGTGCAAAAGATGAAATATTGCCTAAATTTATCTCCTATGATCCTGTTCGGGAATGGACACAGCCTTACATGGCTATCGCTGAAAAAAGTGAAAAAAAAACAAGCTTCTCTCTCTATCACTGACCGATGTGAGCGTTGTCCACTTATACTATCAGTTAGTTCTACATTTCGGTGGAAAGCTTGGAATTTATCGCGGTGTTGTCCATGGAGCTGATCAGATCGGTCCATGCACCCTGATCACAATACCGGTCAACTGAGGTGCCTTGTCCGTATGGATGTCCTCTTCTGGATTGATGGCTGACATATAGAGGGCTTCAAGGATTGCCAGGTTTAATGGTGTGGAGTGAGTTGGGTGTTGTAATAGTTATTGAAGTTCCTGTAAGATCTAGTCATGCCTGTGTCTATCTTCATTCCTTTAAAATGTCCTGTTCTGATTCATGAAATTGTTGCCGTTAATTCTCTGCTAATGTTGAGGTTGCATATGGGCTGGGGTATTTTGTTTTTGTAATGAGTTTTGCTTTTGCTATTGTATTTGTACCTTTCAATGTTATTAAACTGGTTTTCCAGTGCCTGTTTTCGTCCTTCCTTCCCTAGGGCGATTCGCTAGGAATTTATAGTTAGAAAATTGAAAAGAAGATGGCTAACTAAAACAGTAGTTTTTTATACCTGTCCACCAAGACTTTATATAATTATTATTTTTGTTGTTGATTCTTTTCTAACATTATTTACTATTTCTATCTTCCGTGTACTCTGTAACTAGTTTATGTAAGGCAAAATGTCTAAATAAAAATCCTTGCCTTAGTTGTATCTAGGCAAAATCAACTATAATGCTTGCAGCAATCTGGAATATAAAATAAGCAAAGTCGCTGGGAAAATTCACCCTGATGAGCCAATCCGTTTTCATCTTCAGTTCACTAATAACATTTAATGCTTTCATCTTTGTTATTAACTTTGTTCTCTTCCTTATTTTAAAATTTTTCTTTAGACTTCTTGCCTAATGGATTGAACTGCTGGAGGTGTCAGAGGTTGGTAGAGAGAAGCTTTTTAGGAAATGAAGTTTATGAGAGAGGGGAAGTATATTTTCTCAAATATATCCATCGTACCTCATATCGTGCCTATATGTTTGAAAACTGATAGCAGCTCGCCACCCATTGAACGCTTTGTAGAATATAGTCGTTTAAAATGTTACTTAAATCACTCATTTTGCTCCATACAGAGAAAATTGTGATACAATATTTCCCCAAAATGAAAATAAAAAAAGAGAAAATGTCTCCATGTTTTTGAGTTAAATGGTGATTTATTGCATATAACTATATAAAAAAGGCAATCCTGGATTTGTGAAAGAAAAACAATTTTGTTTTCAAAATGTTTCGAGGGATTGCTCCTCTTTATTATTTTTTTACTTCTAAGTATTTTGTGAAAATCTTTTACAGGTACTCCTTTTTAATCATATTTCGTGGTTGTTTGATATGAGAGACGATGTAATGTTGTCATTTTAATTGTGTGCCAGCAATTCGTCAGAATTCATTTGTGATCGGAATTAACTTCTATACCTAAAACTGCGTTATTTAATGGATTTAAAGGGCGACACATTTTCGCTATTTTGCGCGCTTTAAAATTATTTATTAATCTGTTTTTAAAATATATATAGAGAGTAGAACGTTATTTCCCCCAGTGCAATAAATACAAGTATAAAAAGAAATGTAAAGACGCCATAACAAGACCAACGGCAACCCCCAATCAATGCTAACTTGTGAAGTCCAGAAGTCGCGGCAATTAGCGCCGGCCACAGGTAACAATAGACCTGGCGGCTGGAAGCGACTCCATTTCGCCTCAAATTGGTTTAGGTGCCGTCCGCGCCGTAACGAGGTTGTGGAGCGACTGCCGATCATATTTCGATTTGAGATGTGCGCCATTATCTAAGTGGGGGTCCCAGGGGAGGCCGCTCGCTGGACGCCCATTGATTCCTCCGAGGGAAACAACTTCAAACTACTTTAGAAAGAGATCCGGCGCCGAATATTTTTTCTCCCTCCGCACGGATTGAAAGTAAACCTAATTCGGAAGTTGGGGATATTGGTCTGAGGGATGGCCAGCTCCTTTCTAATTTCGCTCCATTTATTTATCTATCTATACAAAATATTGTTGGTCATAAATACAGGATATTTTCCATTTACAACCTAATTGTATTATATTAGGTGTAGCCCAATATATATATATTGCAAAGTTGGAGGAGAATGGTATTCTTGTAACAAAAGTGACATCTCTCGCTCCAAAAATGTATTACAACGATGTAATCTCTGACGTTGTGGCACATTCTTTTATCTATGTAGAACACACAGGTGTGATAAGTAAACTGCATTGTTTCGATGTATTTTTGAAGGTAAAATGCCCCTTTTGGTACATATAAGCAGAAATGCCTCGTTGAAACCTGATGCTGTGAGACCCAACTAGTGTTTTAATGAGGCATTTATATATTCTTAATTAGCATTTATATATATATATATATATATAATCCTAGTTATGACTTCCCAAATGTAATATTAAAAATACATTCATCAATAAATGAAATTCGGTACCTTATATTCATTATTTAGCACATTAATTTTATAGGGTTAAGATCTAGGTATATAGAGAGGGGGAGTTTTTTGTTAATTTTACCCCCGAAGTAAATAGAGGTGCGCCGTCGGCTAATGGAGCCGGGCAAATACCGCGGGAGGTATGCTGCGGGATACAAATGGTTTCCGAACGACTTCCAGCCCACTTGGCTTCTCTACATCGCACATGGTCTGGTTGGCTGGTGGATTCAATCATCCTCGCGGAGCCAGAACATGTGTGTGAATGGAATTTTAGAAATACCCGACTCTAAATGCCGAGGAAGGTTTGCTACGAAGTTGGAAGATTGTTTTGGATTTTTTTTTGTCCGTGAAAATCATTGACTTGTTTATCTATAAGCATACATTTCAAGAATATTTTAAATTGAATAAGAAATAGGTATATATATTGGAACACTAACTATGTGTGGCAGACCAGTAAAATAAAATAGAATATTTTCTTATATCATATTTTCTATCCATACACACATAATACCGATCTGAAGGTTACCGGTATAAATTCATACAGTGGATTGATCAAGAAGAACCGGGAATACCATAATCAAATAGACATAATCGTTCCCCTGTGCACCTGCAGGAGCCACAAATTGACTTTAGATAGACAGGGTGGCCGAAAAAAGGATCTATGTCTCCCAACAGGATAGCTCCAGCCCACAAGGCATGGCTGAACTTTGACGCTCCCAGCCACTGGAGTTTTAATATTTGGTCCTCCCAAATCTCCAGATATAACTCTATAGAATACTACGTATTGTTGAGAGAAGCGTCAATAAATTCCAGTCTTTATAAAAGGTGCGGTTCACACGGTGACGGCAAAATGGACAAAGTCGTTGTCGTCGAAGCATGTGATTCTTACCGCACTCGGTTCGAGTCTCCTTCAGTTAATAATGGAGACACTAGACATTGAATAAATCAAAACTATATAATTATAGCACTACTACTGTCCTTATATTAATTTCAATATTTTGATTTTATCTTGCAATAAAATACTTTTTAGTTCCCTTATACTACTTCCTAATTTACCTTAAAATATAGTCTAATATTTTGAAAATTTGTATCCACATTCCGGATATAACTTCAATGATTAAGGACAAAATGAAAGTAAAATCCATTCAATGGAAGCACATAGGGGAGATTCCACAGGCAGATATGTTGTACAACTGCCATTCGGCATGGTTGCCAGTTGGGGGATTCAAGGTCCAATACGGTTAAAAGACTTTGTTCTTTGGAAAGATCTTTGATTCCGCATCCTAAAGTTTATTATCAATATAGAAGTTTCGCGAAAAATGAATTTGGACATATCAGTTTTGTACCAAAGAAAGAAAGAAATAAGAGAGCGCACAATAAACCTTATCATCCAGTAATAAAGGAAAGAAATTTCACCAACAAATTACAAGTATTTTTGACGGTTAGCTTTGTCCTTGGATATGCTTTAATTC
>CP092886.1:72151411-72173507 GCA_030710605.1 Cordylochernes scorpioides
AAGAGGGAATGTTGGAAAAAAGAAGAAAAGTAAATCAATGATCTTGAAATACTTTTAGACTGACAACACTGTAATATAAAAACGAGAACAAAGGAGTGTTGGTTTTGTTTACAAAATTAGTAATTGTAATGTAAATTGTTTAATGATCTTTTCTCTCTCTCTTTGAAAATAATAAATTTAAAATACTTTCTTAAAAGGTAAAATTGCCTAATTCTTTAAAACCACTTCAGCTGTAAGTAAACTTGTTATTTGTTGTTTCATTGTCTGAACCATAAGAGATTCCCAACACAGCGCCCTCTATCAAGTACTAAAAGGTTATAAATACGTTTAAAATCTAAATCTTCTCAATATTTTATTAAAAATAGTTCGCTTAATAACACATATAATATAAATATTTATATAATATTTGGTAGGTTTTATTTATTTATATATTTTCATTTTTTGATATAACTGATCTAATTCGCCGTTTAAAATGCCTAATAATAGTTCGCTTAATAACACATATAATATAAATATTTATTAGAAAAACGAAAGAAAAAAATAAAAGATAAAAAGATCAGGTGTTGAAATCAATATTAAAAATGGCATATCCTGACCAGGAGCACATGTGCTTTACAGAAGGCAGAGCGCCATCTGGTGGATCAGAAATCAACTAAACATTGATTCAGCCTGTTCCCTGATATTTGGCCAACCCAATTTCTTGATAATTCAAGAAAAGCCATCCATGAACGCGTTTCGCGCATTTGGCGCTCGTCAGCGTGGAGTAGGCTGAACCACTGCGACCAAAATAATTTACGGCCAAATATCAGGGAACAGGCTAAATCAATGTTTAGTTGATTTCTGTTCCACCAGATGGCGCTCTGCCTTCTGTAAAGCACATGTGCTCCTGGTCAGGATATGCCATTTTTAATATTGATTTCAACACTTGATCTTTTTATCTTCTATTTTTTTCTTTCGTTTTTTAATGTGCTAAGCGTATTTACGCAAGTTTGGCCTTAAATACTCATTTCTTGGTTTTTCGGGAAGCCATTGGGACCAAAAAATATTTTTTGGTCGCAGTGGTTCAGCCTACTCCACGCTGACGAGCGCCAAAAGCGCGAAACGCGTTCGTGGATGGCTTTTCTGGAATTATGAAGAAATTGGGTTGGCCAAATATCAGGGAACAGGCTAAATCAATGTTTAGTTGATTTCTGTTCCACCAGATGGCGCTCTGCCTTCTGTAAAGCACATGTGCTCCTGGTCAGGATATGCCATTTTAATATAAATATTTATATAATAACTGCTCTGATTTGAAATATTTGGTAGGTTTTATTTATTTATATATTTTCATTTTTAGATATAACTGATCTAATTCGCCGTTTAAAATAACTAATAATAGTTCGCTTAATTACACATATAATATAAATATTTATATAATAACTGCTCTAATTTGAAATATTTGGTAGATTTTATTTATTTATATATGTTCGTTTTTAGATATAACTGATCTAATTCGCCGTTTAAAATAACTGCTCTAATTCGAAATATTTGGTATGTTTTTATTTGTGTTCACTCTATTTCTATTTATTTGAAGTATTATAATTTCCATGTTTCAAAAACCTATTTCAAAAAGGTCGTTAGAAATATGTAAGGCCTGAAATAGCTTTACATGCGAATATTTATGATGCCAAACGTAGCTTAATGGTTAGGTGTGCGGCTCCGTATTTCCACAACCTTGGTTCGAAACTTATCCTGGGTGTTTTTTTTTATATTATTGAAGCAAAGTTTTTTTTTTTACAGTACCAAAATTTCCATACATAGGTAAAAAAATACGAGGCAAACGATAGGCTATTTTAAATTATATATAAATTAAATATTAAAACTATATATTCAAATAATTCTGTTTAGCTCACGAACAGCGCCCTCTATCAAGGTTATAAATACGTTTAAAATCGAAATCTTGTCAATATTTTATTAATAAACGTTCGCTTAATAATTAGAATACTTGATCTAAATCGAAATATTTATAGACGCTCGCTCGATTTGAAGATTTATATCGTAACTAATCTGACTGAAATTTTAACAGTATATAGAGTAGAATCTGGAAAAACTTATAGTGAATTTTTCAGGTCTCTATCCCGAATATTCGTCGAGTTTACCCTTTTGCTCGCGAGCAGCGCCTCTAGCGGTGAAGATGGGAGGTAATATCAGCTGACCTAATGTACATGTAAAGTTTGGAGCGGGACGTTTCACAAGAGTGACATCCACGGCGCCAATTTATAATTGTAACGAATAGTGTTTGAATAAAACATTTAATCGGGTAAACCCGGGCGTTGCCCGGGTCTTTCGTCTAGTATATATATATTGAAGAGAATAATAAATTCTATGGAAAAGTCAAATAATTTGACATGAGTTATGAAGTAATTTAAATCTATAAAATATTACTAAGATATATATATTCTTAATTCGAAACTATTTTAAAGGCGTAAGATTCTTTTTAATTAAACAATTTCTACTGCTCTTACTGCAATGGAAGAAAAATTAAATTGAAATTGTTTAATTTCAAAAAGAATCTTACGCCTTTAAAATAATTTCGAATTTTGATAACAGATGGCGCGCTAGTGCTTCATATTAAAAATGTTCTAATGAAAGACACAATTTGATATTTGCGGAAGAGGGATTGCTCGAAGCATATTATATATTTATAAATGTATATAATTCTACTGTCCTCAAAGCTTATGTCCATAGTTCTTCTAAAATACCCATTCCAAGAGTCTACCAACAGTATCATTATAAAAGGAAGTTCCAAAAATGCAATATAACAGCGGTATGATAGATTAAACTGGCCAAACCGCTGGGAGGGTTCACCACTGATGAGCCAGGCCCTCCCTTTAATTTTTCCATTGCAGTAAGGGCAGTATAAATTGTTTAATTTCAAAAAGAATCTTACGCCTTTAAAATAGTTTCGAATTTTGATAACAGATGGCGCGCTAGTGCATCATATTATAAATGTTCTAATAAAAGACACAATTTGATATTTGCGAAAGAGCGATTGCTCAAAGCATATTATATATTTATAAATGTATGTAATTCTAATGCCCTCAAAGCTTATGTCCATAGTTCTTCTAAAATACCCATTCCAAGAGTCTACCAACAGTATCACTATAAAAGGAAGTTCCAAAAATGCAATATAACAGCGGTATGGTAGATTAAACTGGCGAAACCGCTGGGAGGGTTCACCACTGATGAGCCAGGCCCTCCCTTTAATTTCTCCATTGCAGTAAGGGCAGTAGAAGTTTGTATTATGTATAAAAGAAACATTCGTGCTTTTAAATCCTTTCATTTTATATGTATAGATGGCGCGTTATTGCTTTGTGTTATATTAGTATTTGTTTTTTTTTTCAACAATAATTCATTATATATATTCAAAATATTCCATTAGCACATATAACATTATAAAAATCTTGAATATTTTACATAGCTTTACACTATTCTCTCTCTCACTTAATTTGAAGTTTTAACGAGAATTATTACTTTGGTATGTGAAATTTCACCCTTCGTTATATTTTCCTAGTTAAATTTCTATATGAATTTTTCTGTGAGGGGAAGGGGGGATTGCAAGTATAAATGCATATATATATCTGAAGGATAAAACAGAAATATATTTTGGAGTTTAAATATTATCTTATGATATTCTAAAAATATAATTATTTATGAAGTAACACATATATCCAAATGTTCTCAGACAAGTATATTGATGAAAGATTCCAACAAAAACTTTCCCCACTCCAGACTGCTACATCCAGGCTGGCAATTAGCCTCCAGGAAAGATTCCATTCGAGTCAATACAACACAATTTCCACCGTGAGACGTGCTCCCCCCTCCTTCTTTATTTTAAATCAGTTCCGCGATGTCCGGCGCGATGTTACCCAATTGAGTTCCCAAAGGACGCTAAAAGGAATCCGTTCCCCGCATTCCAAAGAGCTCAAAGCCATTAACGCTATTTGGAGTCCGTTGACAACGGGATCCATCACAGATTCCGGGGCTTTAGAGTGAGAAGAGTTTAGCACCTTGGATCGCTCAACGTCGACCTGCTCGATGTCGAATTGGCCGTCTAAATGAGGCGCACGGAGAGATAGAAAACTATTTGATGAATCGCGTCGTTGGAACGTCATCGCGTTTTCTAGCGCGAGTATTGTAGACCACAATGTCAGGCTTCCCTGTTTATATATATTATTCATTCAAAATAGCATTGAAAAATACATTTTTATCACCCCAATACAGACCGTATTGGTCGTCATAACGAATATGTCACTATGCCATTTATTGTTTAATGTATTTTTAAAGGGATAAATGCCCCTTTTAGTACATGAGCACAATCCTCCCGCGACTTTATCCCTTAGAAACATTGATTAGAATAGGTTTCAATTGGCTCAAAATAAAATATTTTATTCTTTTAATAATTCAATATTTCAAAAGTATATTCGCTTATCTTCATCATGATATCTCTTTTTTTTAAAGTATTTTTATTAACCTCGCTATACCTTCACACACACACGCGCAATCGCATATGATAAATAAACGTCAAACTCTGCGGTCGTCTGTTTCTCAATAAACGGCAAAACTGCTGAATAAATTTTATTCAACTTTGCCATGTCACCTTTTCAAACCTCTAAATGTTTTAGGCTTCATTTAGAATAATATTGTTTACTATATGTGTAAATAAGAGTAAATAAACCCCTCCATAGAGTAGAGTTAGCCAATCAATTCCAGTTAAACATTTCCTTATTTAGAGAAAGTTTTCTTTGAAATTGCTTTTTTTTAAGCTCTAAAAAAGGATTATATTTAAAGATTTGAATAAAATATAAACGGAGCTTTCATTTGTAAATTAAATTATTATTTCAAATCAATTTATTATACAATATATTTTTTTATTAATCTTGCTCAAATATAATTATCTCTATACAGGTCATATTCTCTTATATAGAGAGTACACTAGCAGAGTTTTCAATTGTATAATTTTTAGGTAACTACTCCTTCTTCTTCTTTCTTATCTCCACTCAAATAATATTAGGGTACAAGCTTGTAAAGCTTAAGAGTTTTGATGGTGTACTGGGATGAGTAGAGCTCATCAATAGATGAGTCAATACAGTCAATAATGTTGGTTTTTTGCACCCAACTACTCCCAAGTACTAAATGTGTTATAAATTAAAATATTTTAAAAACAATCTTTACAAACTTTAAAAAAAGTTACTATATATGTAAACAAATTATTTTTAATTTCTTAATTTTGTAAAGCATAATTTTTAAAGCATCACAGTTTTCTATTAAGATCACTTTGCTGTCATACATAGGCATTAGATTGATTTTCTCTAGAACTTCGTAAGTGGACTCATTTGGAATTCAGGCGTTATATGCCAGAAGTTTCTATCAAATAGTTAAGGTATTAATTTCGTTTTAAACCCAAGTCACATAATAATAACCTTTCGAAAAAAAGTGTTAAGAGTTCATAATTCAATTAAAGAATCCATTATATTAATATTGAGGTGAAAATATCAGTTTAAAATTAGATGAAACTTATCCCTGGAGAAATCTAATATTTTCACCTTAATAAAGTTAAGAGTATCCAGTGAGTGTGTCCACGAATATTCCTATCAGCCTCTATGAGATGCATTTTACGATTTTTAAAAATCATATTCTATCTGTGTGATACACACATGGCTTTGGTTGTCAACTCTGGTTGTGCCTATTTACTCAATAAACGTACTTCTTGTCCCTTCACATTTTGAATGTAATGATGCCTACTGATATGGTACAACAATTGAGTTTATCAGACACTATTTATATTTTCCTATGGGTATTTAGTGGGTACAGGATCATTACAAAAGGTGGATTGTATATTTTTATTCGTTTATATTATTTTTATAAATATAAGAATCAATCATACACCAAAAAATGCAACAACAAATAATTCAATATATTATGCACTCATGGACAAAATTTGAGGAATGGAGAGTATTTTATGTTGCCTGTCGTCTGTCCTTTTTTAAGGAGACAGAGACAATTTTGTTCTATTTGGTATTCTCGTGTGTCAATAATTAAGGTCACTGTGTATTAAATATCTTTCAGAGTTATTGTCTGAATCCCGATATACATGTTAAAAGGTACAACATCTTTAGGTTTTCTCGTTGGTGGTCATTCTTTAGGTTCTCTAGTTGGTTTAGCAATGAGTGTATGCTTTGTATGAGTTTAGTATTGCCCTTCTGAATTGCTTCTAGTGCAGATATAAAAAACAGTATATCATAAATCCTTCTGCTTGATGCAGAGATGGTTGATTAAGGCATACTTCAAGGGTTTTCCATATAGCTGTGTTCACAAGTGAAGTTTGACGAAATATTTTCTGCTCTTTCTTTGACTTTGATGGGTGTTCCATCTTGTAGTAATATGTTAATTTCCATTATTCAGGGTAAGATCTGATGATCCATCTATATAGGCTATTAAATAATTTCTCTGATTATATGTAACAATTTTATTCCTTTCTTTTTTGAGCATGTCTTTGTTCTATTTTTTTAATTGCAGGGTTCATTCATATTAAGTTTGATGCGTACATTTGATGGCAATGTGGTAGGAAATATTGGTTCTTCTTGAATTGGAAAGTCCTCGTGTTTCATATTAATGCTTTTTCTAATATTTTTGTTGTATTAAAGTGATGAAGATCTTTTGATCATTTCTTTCTGTGACCAGTTTAAGTAGGGTTTATGGTATATATGTTCGGTTTCTTTGCTTTTTTAATGCTATTGAGGATTTTTACTGTTTTTAAGAGTCTTCTGTTTTCAAGTATATCTACGCCACATTCTCTCTGATATTTTTCATTGTTGGTGGATAAGAATGGAGCAGCGATCTTAAAACTATGTGACTAAGCAATTTAGTACCTATCAATCATATACATCTTGCTTTACTTATGGCTGTAATAGGTTCATTGTGCACCTTTGGCCTAAAAGAAATAAAACTGGCGTTAAACATTCTTGAGAAACAAGTTAACATTCTGATTAACTGGCAGTAGAGGCCAAAACTGTGGGTTTCCGGTCGAAATCCCTTGGCATTGAGGCCGTTATATCAAGACACTGCTCTTATTGATCCAAATACTAGCGTCTGTCATTGCTTTACTTCAACATTTATATTTATCTCACAAAAATCCACTATATTAAATTATAAAAACTGATTGACTCTGAGTCACTCACAATTCCGATAGTGAGTGAAATAAATAGAGCACTGAAGCATTGCTTAGGTTAATTTTCAAACTTCTCCTACATGTGTATATCTGCGGTATGTTCGTAGTATAGAAACAGCTCATATTCACTTATCTGTACCATGTGTACTTGGGGGAAATAACCAAGTGTTGCCAGGTAATTCCACAACGGCCGCTCTCTGATAAATGTGCGCCGGAGGTGGCGGCATCCAAGAAACATGCGGCGTAAATAAGTGAGGAGGGGAGCTTCGAGCAATGGAATTAGAACGTGAGGGGCAACTTGATAAGCCGACCAGATTGCTTGTCAACCTTCGGAACTTGCAAGGTCGTTGTGTCACACACTGGGTTTTCTGCAAGTGCCTTAAAGAGACCAATATTAATAAATGTGTGTGAATACAATTAATAAAACACTCTTTTTCAAACTCTAGAACACTTGAAGATTTTCACGAAAAAAACCATAGTAAGTTCTAATGTATCTACTGATTGAATAATTAACATGGCTTCAGTCCGTTGGGTAAGAAATTAATGTCTGGACAAAATTCCCTTAACAAGGTCATGGCTAGGTTGAAGCCCTAAAGTGCCATTTGACGTGGGGCACCGACGGTCCCCAAACTGTGGTTGCAGGATTTACTCTTCCCCCTTGCAGACATTTAGTAGATGTTTAAAAAAAAATAACTTTAGCTTCAAATATTTTTAAAATTTAGAATAATAAAATATGATTGTTTGGTTTCTCTATTTACATCTACTAATAAAAGAAATATCGAGAACTTTCTAAGTTTTCCAGTCACAGAGTTATCAACACGCACAGCACAGATTAGTATCTATAATTAGCATTAAATATTCTGTGAAATATTTATATTTTTATTGCATAATATAATCCATGATGATATTGCTCTATTATTATTTTTACATATTTCATATTAATATAATTTTTAAGAACATTTTTAAAATACCACAAATTAAAATAAAACAAACGACTGCAGACAATATATAAATACAAGATGTTTTCAAATATTAAGTGCTACATCTAATATATATATGTATCATACAAATGTTTGCGCTATATTTAAAATGTATGTTTTATTTGAGACAAATTTCTACAACACCAAAACGGAAAACTTAATATCGGGAGAGTTTGGTACACAAAACATTTATTATTTCTCCCGTTTGAAAAAGAAATTGCAAAAATAATATATATAATTAACCCACAAATACAGATGTTCTATTCAATCTTGATTAAACAGGCAGTTGTGTTTCTTGGGTTATTCTTTTCGCCTGTAGAGCTGCGTTTAAGGCGAAATCCTTCTATTACAGGATTCTGTCTCTATAGTTTCATCAAAAACCATCGGGAAGAATAAACCAATAAATAATGAACATGTAGCAAAATGAATAATACGGTTTTTGGCGAATTGTCGAAAATGTCAGGTTGAACCAACGCCATCTCGATTCCAATTTTTTATCTTATTTTTAGTAATCAATATAGATAATAGGCTAACAGAGTTTACAGTTGTAAAGTTTTAAGCTATCTCCTCCAAAGATACTAAACTATAAATAGCCATCTATATATACACAAATTTTCGTTATTTTTTGCTTCACATGATCGTTTTATTTTTACTATTCAAATATTAACATATTTATTTATTTTTAATTTATTCGATTTTGCAATCGTGGATTTTTTGCCTTCAAATGTTGCTCTTATCTTATCTTATTTGTTATTTATCATCATCGAATTGTTTGTTTTTAAAATCCGTTCTTTTTGTATTATTTGTTCTTCTTTGGCTCCTTCTGATAACATCCTTCCCTTCATTCTGAAGAGGCATCAGTTTCCACTGAGGTTGGGTTTTGTTATGACTATAAATAAAAGCTTTTTAAAATAAAACTACAACCTTTCGCAATAAGTTTCTTTTATTATATATATCAGTGTCGGGCAACCGGTGTGCCGTGGCACACTGGTGTGCCGCGAACATTTTTGTAGGTATTTAGAACTTTTGGTTAAATTTAAAAATAATGTTTCAAAAAATATTTTTTATAATTTTTATTCAATTTTAATAATTTTTTTTCAAAAATTTTCATATAAAAAATGAAATTTAAAAAAAAGCAAATTTCATTTTATATAAAACTTATTTTGGTATTATAATTACAACAGTTTGCATAATTTTATATTTCATATAACGTATGTACATAATCTTGACGTACATAACTGGGACGTGCCATTATTAAAAAATAAAAATGCAAATAGGTACGTCCCTATTTAAAATCATAAGTTAAAAAAAAAACAATCCGCGAAAACAACTTTATTTAATAAAGTTGAATACATACTGCGGGGGGGGGGGGAAATACCTAATTTTTAAAATAATATGTCCAAACTTAACCGTCATTTACAATCTGTGTCACAGCTGTTTATCAATAGAGACTCAAAGCTACAAAGCTTAAAAAAAAGAAAACAAAAAAAAATTATAAATTTATTTTAAAAATTTATTCGGAGTTTTCGTCAAAGTATTGCTTTAGTAATTCTTCATTTTTTTTTTGCATGTTGTAAAACACACACACATTCACACAATTAGTTTTGTACACCGTAAAATATGTTGGTTAAAAAAGGAAAAAAAATATTTTTGTTACGAAATTCTCACTCACTTTTAACTCAAGGTAACTTTATTTAAACATTTTATTATTATATTTGTGTGTTTTTTCTAAATTCTCTCAAAACTAGATGGAGAGATTTCTAATTAGAGAAGGTGCCAGTGATAAACAAAATCAAAACAAAAATAAAGAAGATAAGAAAATAGTAAAATCAACTGGAAATAAGAGGAAATACGTTGAAGATTATCTCAAATATGGATTTACACCATCTGTTAATGATCCATCACTGCCGTTTTGCTTAATTTGCCAAAAAACCCTCAGCAACGAAACAATGGTGCCAAGTAAACTACTTCGACATATTGAGACAAATCATCGGGAGCAGATGAACAATCCAATAAGCTACTTTGAAAATATACGATCAAGTTTTCAAAAGCAATCAAAAAAATTCAAGAAATTTATGACCACCTCAGATGAAGCTCAAACAGCTAGTTATATGATAGGTCAACTCATCGCTCGAAAGAAGAAAGCTCACGCGGAAGCAGAGGAAATTATCTTGCCTGCTTTAAAAATTGTGGCTGGATGTATGTTAACGAATGATGCTATGGAGAAGGTTACGAAAATTCCACTATCATCAAAAACTATTGCGAGAAGAATTGAAGATATGTCAGAAGATATTGAGTTGCAAATAAAACAATCTTTTAATGATTCATCAACAAAATGGGCTATACAGCTTGATGAAACCACAGATATTAGTAATAAAGCTCAATTGCTGGCATTTTTGAGGTTCGTCGATACAGGAAAAATTGTGAATAACACTTTTTTTGTAAAGAATTAAAACAAAGATCGACTGGTGCGGACATTTTTGAATTAGTTGATGAAAATGTTATGAAGTATAACTTGAGATGGGAAAATTGTGTTAGCGTCTGTACGGATGGAGCTCCAGCTATGAAAGGTTCAAGAAAGGGATTGATAGCACATGTCATAAAAAAAATCCAAATATCAAATTTGTTCACTGTATGATTCATAGAGAAATGTTAGTGTCAAAGTCGGTTCCTCCCATCCTTGTCACAACTCTAGATGAAGTTGTCAAAGTAGTCAATTACATCAAATCAAATGCTCTTCGATCGAGAATTTTTTCAACATTTTGTGAAGCAATGGATTCCGATTATAAACATTTATTGTTTCATACTGAAGTCAGATGGTTGTCGAAAGGCAAAGTTTTAAATCGATTTATTTCAATGAAAAATGAAATAATGGCATTCATTGATAACGAAGAGATTAATTTTCCTTTCATGATGAGTGATGTTTGGTGGTTACGAGTTTCATTTTTGGGTGATATTTTCGACAAATTAAACAGCCTTAATTTAAATTTGCAAGGTGCTCAGGAGAACATTATCACTATCTCCACCAAGTTGAAAGCGTTTAAGGAAAAACTCAGTTTATGGAATTTAAACATTGCTAAAGAAAACTTTGCATCTTTTCCGATGGTTCAAGAGAATCCATCAAAATCTATTATCAAAAAAGAAGTCGAAGAAACTTTGACATTACTATCCGCTTCTTTTGATAAATATTTTCCTTACTTTGACGTTGAAAAGATGGAATGGGTAGTTAACCCATTTATGCACTGTGAAATTCAACATCTGGAAGAAGAAATGCAAGAAAACTTAATTGATTTAAAAAAACGATTTAGTTTTCAAAAGACTATTCACTGAAAAGGAGCTATCTGAGTTTTGTGGTGCTTAAACTCCAAATTTCCTAAACTTAGTAATGCGGCCATCGAATCATTGTTGCCATTTGGAAGTTCCTACCTGTGTGAGCAAGGTTTTTCAACACTCACAGAAATGAAGTCTAAGAAGCGCGAAAGACTTCAAATGATAGATGAGGAGATGCGCATTTGTCTTTCACAAGTAGATCCCCGTATTGATTTGATATGCTCTCAAAAACAATCGCAATGCTCGCATTGATTATGTTAATTTAATATTGAAAATTAATAAAATGTGATATATATGTTTAAATTTTTACTAGTATTTATTGTTGTATTTTAATTACCTACGAGGAAATTTATAGTGAGAACCACAGGTGCGCCGCGAAAAAAAGAAATTAAGCTTAGTGCGCCGCAACTCGAAAAAGGTTGCCCGACACTGATATATATAAAAGAAACTTATTGCGAAAGGTCGTAGTTTTATTTTAAAATTTGTAGCGCAATTTTTTCGTTTACTTCATATAAATAAAAGCTCATGGCCAAAACTTTCCTAGAGTGGATCTCATGCTACAAGAGCCTGTGTTTACACATGGACAGCTCTATTTGGCTTTTTATCAAGTGCGAATTTTGGATAGCATACATGTAAAGTTGAACCCATATATATATAAAACTAGAATTGCAATTTTATTTTCTGATTTATTTTTTTCTTTTCCACTTTAAATGTATTTATTTAAACTTTTTATCAATGGCTATATTTCTTAGCCATAAATTGCTCACCAAACATGAGAATGTGGAGCGAAATAACTTTTTTTTTCATTTCGAATATATTTATGTAATTTTAACCAATGCCTATAGTTTCTCACCTGGAAGGATTTTTTTTGTATTATTTGTTTGCGCAAATAAACTATTTATTTTCAATTATTTCGATTTTGGTCTTCTCATTATTTACTTTTTTTCTACTGCTCTATACATAAATTTTGTACATTTTCAGTGGCGATCCTCGCCTCTGTAATACCTTTTTAGCCGTAAAGTTGTAATTAAACAACAATCAACTGTCTAAATTTGAATTTTAAAATGGTTGAATTATCGGAAGAGTCGGATTATCGATAGTGTCGAATCACAGTTTGTTATATGATAGGCCGTAAGAGAGTCAGGACATCCAAACATGGTCGAAATATCATGTCTAATTAACAAGGTTATACTGCATATATAAAACTTTAAATGTAGTTTTTTATGAGGTCCTTTGAACGAATTCGTTCCTTTTATATGTTGTCTTATCTTCAATATAGTTGTGTTGTTTGCAACTTTATTTTCTGATTTGTTAAAATTTTTCTTCTTTTTTCATTTTAAATAAATTTTTAAGCACCAATGCCTATATTTTCTCACCTGAAAGGAATTTTTTGTATTAATTTTTGTAATTAAATTTTGTATTCACTAATAAACTATTTATTATCAATTATTTTGATCATCGGTGTTTTCTTTATTTACCTATTTTCCCCACTGATCTATACATTAATTTTCTACATTTTTGCACTGTACTGTCTAATACTACTCTGATCAAAATGTTTCGACACTTTGCTCATAAAATCCTGAAAACTCAATATATTTTCTCCCGGTTTGTGGCAAACCAAGCGTCGCCCTTGGCTTGGAGAACTGCCAATTTTCAAAAATCACGCGCCACAACAGCGCGAGCAGCGGCTGTTCGAAGTGAAGCCATTTTGCCCGTGCTTCGATTTCGTTAGTCATCGAAAAGGAGGATCAACGAATTTGCATCAAGTTCTGTGTGAAAAACGGATTCAAGGGTGCCGAATTTTTTTAGATGTTGCAAACAGCCTACGGGGATGCCGTCATGAGCCGAAGACGAGTTTCGGAGTCGTACAAGCGCTTCAAGGAGGGTCTGGAAGAGACCGCCGACAACGAGCGTTCCGGGAGACCGTCCACATCAACCACGCCTGAAAAAGTGGACAAGGTGTTGGAACTGGTGCGTGAAGACCGACGAATAACTGTCAGGGTGGTCGCCGAAGAAGCAGGGATATCATTCGGGTCGACTCAATCGATAATGAAGGACATTTTGGGAGTGAGAAGACTCAACGCCGTTCTCGTTCCCAAAGCTAAAAAAAAAGTTAAAGGGTCGGAAATTCCAGAGCATAGAAGAAATCAAAGTGGAATCGAAGAAGGCCATGAAGGCGATCCCGAAAACAGACTACCAGATGTGTTTTGCCTACTGGAAAAAAAAGGTGGCTGAAGTGAATCGCGGCCAGCGGGGACTACTTTGAAGGGGACAATTTGAATTTGGTAGAATAATAAAGTTTTTTTTTAACTTATGAACAAAGGATCGAAACTTTTTGATCAGAGTAGTATGTTACTTGCATTAAAACAATAATAAACAATAAGAGGAGCTTCTTGTGTAGATTTCTTTATTACCGCAAGCTTTCGAAAGCTTGCGGTAATAAAGAAATCTACACAAGAAGCTCCTCTTATTGTTTATTATTGTTTTAATGATCGTTTTAAAGAGTTTAATTTCTACAATGTTACTTGCATGCCTTTTTTGTGTATTATTTTATTTTCCTTATTGTATATTATGCTATCAGTGTACATTGTATTTTCTAAATATTCATAACGCTTTTACGAGATATATATATTTTCTATATTATAATGCACTGCGGCCTATGATTATAAAACGACACTTGAAGTTTCACCGCATGCGTTTCTTTTCTGTGTAAAATCAACATTTATTTCAAGGAGAAATATCTACTATTTCTAACCTTTTTGGATGAAGTATGAAATGGTGAAATATGAATATATTCGTCATTACTCTTCATATTTCACCCTTTCATACTTCATCCAAAAAGGTTAGAAATAGTAGATATTTCTCCTTGAAATAAATGTTGATTTTTCACAGAAAAGAAACGCATGCGGTGAAACTTCAAGTGTCGTTTTATAATCATAGGCCGCAGTGCATTATAATGTATTATAAGTTACTTTGGGTATCATTTACGAACGGAAAAATACGTCCAGGGTAGCCTAGTAAACATGGCATCTGCCCGGTAAGCGGAACATTGTGGGTTCGATTCCCATCCCTGGACACTTTTATTTTTCCGTTCGTCATTACTCTTCATATTTCACCCTTTCATACTTCATCCAAAAAGGTTAGAAATAGTAGATATTTCTCCTTGAAATAAATGTTGATTTTTCAAAGAAAAGAAACGCATGCGGTGAAACTTCAAGTGTCGTTTTATAATCATAGGCCGCAGTGCATTATAATGTATTATAAGTTACTTTGGGTATCATTTACGAACGGAAAAATACGTCCAGGGTAGCCTAGTGGACATGGCATCTGCCCGGTAAGCGGAACATTGTAGGTTCGATTCCCATCCCTGGACACTTTTATTTTTCCGTTCGTCTTTACTCTTCATATTTCACCCTTTCATACTTCATCCAAAAAGGTTAGAAATAGTAGATATTTCTCCTTGAAATAAATGTTGATTTTTCACAGAAAAGAAACGCATGCGGTGAAACTTCAAGTGTCGTTTTATATTTTCTATATGTTCTTGTGTTCTCGGTGTATGAAGAGTTTTATTTTCTATATGTTCTTTCTTACTATATGTAAGTGTACTTTGTGCCTACTGTATACGTACTTGTTATTTTCTGAATGCATTATTTTATTAATGTGTATCTTGAAATAATTTTAATTATTTTCAAATCAGAATTTTTTCATTCACTTCCTTTTTATTCGAGAATAATGCCTGTATATTTAATTTGCAATCACTATATGTGACTTTATTTCAATGTATACATTCCACAGATATATCATAGTATTGTTAATAAACATTTTGTAATTATATCTAATCAATATTAAGGCGCAAGTTAAATGACACCTTTTAGTTTGATACACCATATATATAATATTACTATATTATTTAACTATCTGAATAGATGATATATATATATATGGGGAGTAGAAGAATTATAATTTACATTCACAAAAATAATCATGTACCTATATTTAATTTATCAAGAAACACCTGAAAAGCTCTTTAATATAACATAGACCATTGATGAATCTACACTCTTGATGCAAAAATCACCCAATATAATTATCGGTAAAACTGAGATACCTTTTATATTTTTACAAAAGATAACTCTATTTTTAGCAGGATATCTCTAATTTCAAATCATCCTAGTATGTAGTTCGTTGTCCGAACGGAAAGTCTGTTACTTTGCCCAGATGCGCTGTTATTTTGCCCAGATACCTGCTTTTTCGCCCAGATACCTACCTCTTTGCCCAGATGTCTACTTCTTCGCCCAGATGTCTACTTCTTCGCCCAGATGTCTACTTCTTCGCCATATGTCCTGTTACTTTGCCCAGATGTCCTGTTACGTTGCCCAGATGCCTACCTCTTTGCTCAGATGTCTACTTCTTCGCCCAGATGTCTACTTCTTCGCCATATGTCCTGTTACTTTGCCCAGATGTCCTGTTACGTTGCCCAGATGCCTACCTCTTTGCCCAGATGTTTACTTCTTCGCCCAGATGTCTACTTCTTCGCCATATGTCCTGTTACTTTGCCCAGATGTCCTGTTACGTTGCCCAGATGCCTACCTCTTTGCTCAGATGTCTACTTCTTCGCCAAGATGTCTGCTTCTTCGCCATATGTCCTGTTACTTTGTCCAGATGTCCTGTTACGTTTCCCAAATGCCTACTTCTTTGCCCAGATGTCTACTTCTTTGCCCAGATGTCTACTTCTTTGCCCAGATGTCTACTTCTTCGCCCAGATGTCTACTTCCTGTTACTTTGCCCAGATGTCCTGTTACTTTGCCCAGATATTCTGTTATTATTTTTCTCTCTCTTCCCCGAATTAAGCTAACCAAATGAATGACGCTGTAAAGATAAATATGATGTTATCCACAAGATTCCTAATATCTAATTCATAAAAACAATAATTTTATAAACTGATTAAACCATAGCCCTTGACAAGGTTTTCCAAAATTTTCAAAGCAAAAATTGCGTCAAATTATTAGTAGAAACGGTCGATCTTCAAATATGTGGCTCATATCTCATCCTTTTTATATTTCTACATACATATTGTAAGTAAGGAAATTTCCTTTTAGATGAATTTTACTCTATATAGGTTATAGTTTAATCATAATTTAGATCACCACACACATTTATGCGGCTATTTTTATTTTCAAACAACCCCCACATTAGAAAAAAGAGATATTATAAAAAAGGTGCACACTACACACGTCAAAATAGAAAATAAGCAGTACGCCATCTTAAAGCTGTCCTTATTTTTCAAACTGGCAGTTTCAGCTAGATGAATTTGCCATCACATATTAGATTTTATAGTTTCAGAAATGTCATCAAAAGGCAAAGATTTGGGCGAAGGTTTTCATCAGAAGAGAGCAGCTTTGTTTCACTACTTATACAAAAGGACTTGTTAAATCTTGTGAATTCCCCAAATAGAATATTTTGGAGAAAACAATTTCAACAAAACAATTAAACAATTTCTACTGCCCTCACTGCAATGGAAAAATTAATGGGAGGGCCTGGCTCATCAGTGGTGAGCCCTCCCAGCGGTTTCGCCAGTTTAATCTACCATGCCGCTGTTATGTTGCATTTTTAGATCTTCCTTTTATAGTGATACTAGACTCTTGGAATGGGTATTTGGTTATAAATTATAAAATACCCACTCCAAGAGTCTAGCATCAGTATCACTATAAAAGGAAGATCTAAAAATGCCATTTAACAGCGGTATGGTAGATTAAACTGGCGAAACCGCTGGGAGGGCTCACCACTGATGAGCCAGGCCCTCCCATTAAGTTTTCCATTGCAGTAAGTGCAGTAGAAATTGTTTATTTTTAAAAAGAATCATACGCGTCTATAATAGTTTCCAATTTTGATAACAAATGGCGCGCTAATGCATCATAATACTGGTTTACATTTTGATGGTATGAAAGTTAATTTATTCCAAAATTCACATCTTAAAACAAAATACATAGATGTCATAAAAGGGATGTTCAATATGTAAAACCAAAGCTACAATGGATTGATGAAAGCAACATTCCAAAATCACTATCTACACATGGTAGCTCTGAATTGAATTTCTAGCTGAGTGAACATAAAATTAATGTGAATTGTCTACACGGCCTCCAAGTTCCAAAATAACTTTATTAGGTGCCGCTCAAAAAGAGCAACCAAGCTTATGATATTTAATGAATAAAATGTACACTTTCTACACATTTACAGTGTTAGATGGTAAAATGGCATATATTGGATTGAATAAAAGATTTATTTGCCAATATTTCATCTGGCTGAACGCCAACCCTTATCGAGGCATTACATTTTTGTAATAATGATACAAATTTATTTTATTCAATTCAATATATTCCTTTTTACTATCTAATTATTCAAGTATGGATTGTTCTATTTTCAGAACCTTTACAGTGTATTCACATATTTACAAGGTTAGAGCCTTGTGCGGCTCTACACGGCCTAATGACATCTCTTGTGACAAAACAACCCTTTCATATTGTAATGATTTGGAAATTTCAATGCGCTTTAATATCTATTAGTGTTTTACTGTCATCTAACCTGACACTTCCCAATAAAATAAAGTTTATAAGAAAATAAATTTAATACACACAAAAACCTTATTTTCGAAAGTCCTAAGATCATTTAGAGAGAGAGAGAGATCACTCTGCCTTTAATTCTATATATTTTAAAAATTAAATAAACTGATCCTAAATTTGATAAGCACCTTTCAAAGGAATACTATCATTTATATGGGGTATAGTGGTTCTCAGAATATTTCCTCTTGTTTAGATGATAGATATTGAATAAATAATGACAAATGCTAGATAAAGTATTTATTAACCAAAATACAAACAAACCATAAACACAAACAAAATTGTTAGTATAATAAAACAAAACAACACAAAAAGTTATCTAAAAACACAATATAAAAGACTACCTTAAAAAAAAAAAAACACGAAAGCAATAATATAAAACAAGGCAGTTTTGGTTGAAATAGCTTGGTAATTATTTGGTAATAGAATTTCCTTAAAAATGAAAATTGTGTTTTTTCACTGTTAATTGTAGGTATTTTTCTTTTAAAGACTGTTTGTTTATTTAGCTTAGTTTTATTTCAAAACAAACATCCAAAATAGTCCTTAAACCTATTGTTATATTTTAAATAATTAATATTGTTAAAATAATTTGGGGAATAGATTTTTCTCTTGTGTGAAAAAACATATTAAACGTTGTGTGTGTTATTATATTTAGGCCATATCTGATTATATAACTAAATTTTCAACAAAACCACTTTGAAAGTGAAGCATAATGTTTGAAGTTATTACAGCATGATCCAACTTAGACTCAAGTTTAGAACCGTGTTGCACAATTTAGAAAGATAATGAAATTTCAAATAGGTAGGAAAAAAAATATTGAAATTATAAAAGTTATAAAAATATTTGAAGGTTCCGACAGTTCTTTGCACAAATTGGGTATAATTAAGGTTTACAAAAAAATATTGCTTATAAACATTTGAATAATAAAGTATTTGATTGATAAAAGAACATATTTTGACTTCAAATACAAATAGGAATTAATAAAATATTCGAATTTGATCTAAAGATATAGAGCTTCCAAACAAAGCACCTCATAATCATGTAAATACATATTTATGTAATGTAAATTTAAATAATTGGGACTCTATTTTAGATACAGAATATTTAAATATATTTTAAATATTTAAAATAAAATGTAAGGGAGGCACAATGAAGAAAGCACACTCTATATGACCATTCTCTCTCTCTCTCTCTCTCTCTCTCTCTCTCTCTCTATGAGAGAAACAAATTCATTTCAACATCTCAACCTCAATACAGCTAGGAGCCAAGCCTCAATAGGAGTCTGATGTATAGCTCAAGAAAACAAAACTGAATCACATTCTTCAAATATAGGCCATATGTTTTTTTTCGAATACTAATCAATTAAGTTAATTCTTTAAAATTATTATGTTTACAAATACTTATTAAAAATAGTTCTTTTAAAATGCCCATTCAAAGAGTCTACCAACAGTATCACTATAAAAGGAAGTTCCAAAAATGCAATATAACAGCGGTATGGTAGATCAAACTGGTGAAACCGCTGAGAGGGTTCACCACTGATGAGCCAGGCCCTCTCATTAATTTTTCCATTGCAGTAAGGACAGTAGAAATTGTTTAAAATCAAAAAGAATCTTACGCCTTTAAAATAGTTTTGAATTTTGATAACAGATGGCGCGCTAGTGCATCAAAAATAAGTTTATATAGATGCAATTTCATGATAGATTTTGAGTCGGAAATAGTATGGTTCAGTCAAGGGAAGAGAGAGATGGCCCACTTCTAGGTTAAATATTGAAAATATTTATTCCGCTAATGTAAATGGCTGACAAATTAGTTTGACACTTTGGAAATAAAGGTTTTCGCCATCTCCTTAACAAAGTGTTATCTCTGTAGCCTCAGCTACTAAAGAATACTAAAGGACCCAAAACCCCATATTGAGGGGATTGTTGGGAAATATTTAATTTAATTATAAAATCCCCAAACTTCTATGTTTTATATTTATATTTCCAGGGGGTCGGTGGTCTAAACTGTTCCAATTTTAAAAATGCACCAATGACCCCCGATTCTTGAAAAAGTCTAAACGGGGCTCTGACACATTTGTAAGTGCAAAACTCGAAATACTTTCCACATGTGTAGACATGTGATGCACTTACAGTAAAAACATTCGTCAACTTCTATGCGCCATTATTATCATGGCCTGTACCACCAGTACTAGGGATAATATTAAAAAAATGATATCCAACTTTGGTGTGACCGGCAGCTATCTTTGTCAAAAGGTTCTTCATAAAATATAGGTAAAGTTCTAATTTTTCCATGAAACTCCATGGAATGGGGACAGTGGGTCGCCGAGAAGTTTAAGATAATGAAAAATTAGAAAGTTGGTTCGGATGTTTCTATTTGTAGGAGAAAGTGATCATAAATTAAGAAAGCTAGAGTGGTAAAAGTGGAGAAAGTGAGAAATATTTGGAAGGCTTCGCTTATCTCCGTGTTGCACCTTCTTAGATATCCCCCAGTGACTTATCTCTGGGCCAGCAAAATATTTCCCACCTTCTATTACGTAATTCTAGAAATTCGTCCTTTAAAAATACACAAAATTATTCTATCGTCACTTATTTAGGTGGTGTTATTATCTAACAATAATTTTACATTTAGAAATGTCTTCTATTATGCCATATATCCACAATTTATCAATCAGTAGAATTGCAATAATTTCTATATCAGTTTAAAATGGGAAGCTTTCAAATGTCATCTCGTCTTTCTCATCACGCCTCCCATTATTTCATATATAGTGGAATTACATCCAAGCTGAAAGATCCACAGAACCTATAAATAGAGATATCATTTGTTGTTGCAAGGATCCAAGCTGAATTTATTGAAATAATAAAGTTTCAAGAGCCCAGGTGAAACCGTTTCAGCATTTCTTAAGAACGATAGTATCTCTTTTAAATATCTAATAAGGAAATGCTTTAAAATATACTTAAATAGGGTACAATTAAAAAAAAGTAATGTTCTATAATCAAAAGGAGAAAATATTTATTTATTTATTTATATATAAGGTTAAAAGGAGCAATAATCAACATGATATAAATATCTGCTCTAATATATATAATCGTTAATATTCTATAACTACATTAACATTTAGACTGTCATTGGGATTGTGAGAATAACAATATTCTATAAGATATTTACACAATTATCTAATGGTTTTATTTTAAAAATAATTTATGATAAAATATCGTGCTTTTTTTTTTCGGTACATGGGTGCATGGTCTCTAAATAAATTGATGAGATTTCCTAAATTATTTCAGAGAACCTTTTTTTTTTTACAAAACGTAAATTACGAATGAACGAAAAGGAATAAAATATAATCATTGAAATTGAGGTATAATTTTGCTATAATTAAGCTCACAGTTCTCTTATTTCATTTGGATCTTTTTTAGGCATTATCTTTGAATGAACTCAAAAACGATATTTTATAATCTGAAGGCGCTATGGTAAATATTAACCACAGAAATCTGTAATATAGAGATAGAATGAAAGGTTATAACATTATATTAAGGCCAGAGAATTATTCAAAATATAATCTGATACTATGTCACTAACACTCAAAATAAATATAAACACACGCACACACACTCTCAGATCTAACCTAATTCAAAAAAATCAATTTATTAGTATAAACACTTAAAACATTAAGCTCAAATTAAAAAAGCAGTAAAAAAAAGCCTTAAAATATTTTTAAAACACTTATTTAGAGAGAGAATTTAATGGCATTGTTTACTAAATCCATAGGGTGTATATTTAGAAAATATTTGTATTGCTTGAGATATCACATTTTTTAAATAATCCCGAAACAAATCGAAACCTTGACCTTTGTATCCAATTTATGTAATCTTACTTTCCTATAAAAAGGCAAATTTAAAACAAAATCTGATCTACTTTTATAAAAAGAGCAGAGTGCTAATGGCAATAGTTGCACTGAG
>CP092886.1:72173607-72192829 GCA_030710605.1 Cordylochernes scorpioides
AGATTAGCGTCATAAGCCTTTTGAAGCGCTAAAGGAGGAACCAAAAGAAAATTTTCACTCTGTAATTTTTGTTTGACAAAGACTACAGTTATTAGATTCAAATCAAAACACGACGCTAAATATTCAGATTTTCTTTCTGCTGTGAAATCAGATCCTCATAGCGATTATTTACCTGTGCCTCATCTTCCCGAATATGTGACATTTAGTGACGATGATTCAGATACTCATAAGCAAGAGTCGGATGACACAAATTTTGAAGCAGGTGCTTCATCTGAACCTCATTGATTTACCCAAAGAGATTTGAACGACCTCTTACGTAATTTAATTTATAAAAAATGAAAAGAATTCTAAGTCAAAAGGCTGGATTTTGCTGCACAAAAACACAAAAGTTTTTTTACAAATTCAAAACCAACTTAGACTTCTCTTCACAAGAGTATAACTTAGGGTACTGCTATGATGTTGGTCACATGGAAGCGCTTGATCATGAACATAACGTAGAAAATGTGGCACTCATTTATTAATTCCTCAAAAGTTAGTTTGAAAGCTCTTTTCTCCTTCACAACGGAATTAAGTTCCATCAGCGCTAGTAACACATGCAGCCAATATGGTAGAGACTCACAAAAGCATGAAATTGTTTTTAAAATATATAGGGGGGTACAACTGATGTATTGGAGAATATGTGGAAACTTTGAATTCTTGCTTGGCTTGTATCTAAAATATATGAAATTTTCTTTTTAATGAGATAGTATAGACACTGAGGAAAGACATTACAAAATAGAAATGGCCAAACCTTGAGACTCTTTTTCTAGGACTTAAAAAAATTACACATCCTACACCAGTCGCGAGTTTGGAAATATTTACTTACCGCCATTACATATTAAATGGGCTTGACGGAGAATTTTGCCAAGACATTGGATCAAAATGTTATTGGGTTTGCCTATTTGAAGCAAACATTTCTCTATCATAGTGATGCGATTTTAAAAAGGAATTTTCTTTGGTCGACAACTTCGACAAATGCTGCAGGATGGAAATGTTGGTCACTTAAATATTTAGTTGAAACATCTCAGCATATGGAATTATTTTTAAAACATTTGTAAGAACTTTTAGTAAATACCAAAGACGAAAATTATAGCATCTAGTTAATTAACTCTTGATTTCTCCTACTGGGAGAATATATATCTAATATATCTCAAGATACATTTATTGCATCATAACTAGATTTCTTTCCGGATAATCTTGGTGCAGATAGCGATGCGCATGCTGAGAGGTTTCATCAATATACAGGGTGATCCAAAAGTCCCGCACAACTTTAAAAATTAATAACTCCGCGAATATTTGCGCTAGAGCAATGCGGTAAACACCATTGTGTTCAGGATGCAATGGGATTTTTTATGGCAAATAATGAAAAATTCGAAATTGATTTTAGTTACAACTTTATTCGCTAGATGGCGCTCTACCAAAATCAGCCATTCAGCGGCCAAATTGTTTGATAAATTGAAAAATATAACTGAACGAATCGTATTTTTCCTTTTTGAATACCAGGAAAGAACCCAAATAATATCAAATGATAAATTAGTAAAACACCATTTCGCCAAAAGTTAGAAGAAATGGTTAACGTTTTTAAATACAATCTGAGATATGTAAAATAGGTATATGCAAATTAAAACATGTAGCAAAAAAAAAAATGATATTTTAGATGCGGTTTGCTGGAATCCTCTCAGCTATTTATATTTCGAAAATAATAAATTTCTAATTTTTTAAATTCAACTCTCTCTCAGTATCGATTATATTTATTTTAATTCATTTGAAAAATATTTATCTATCTCTGATGATTTATTTTACTCTGGAATGCCGTTGTTGTTTTTGTCGTGTCCAATAAAGAGCCTCAGATGTCTCCATGCATCTCTATCACAGCAGCAGCAGCATTGTCCACTATCTAGGGTGTGTAAAGCAGCTGCTCTGGGTCTATGTCAATTTTCTGCAAGGCTGCGGGCATGAGAATATGTGGGTAGGTGTTAGTTCCACACCAGGACAGTTGTTGCATGTTCTATAGGTTCTTGTGCCATCTGGATGTATTGTCATCCTTTATAATGTTTTGTTCTAAATCTTGTTATAGTTTTGTCATTTTTCTCTCGGAGTTTATTTCACATTTTGATCTTTTCTTTTTTTTTTTGTTTATTTATCTTGTATTTTGCAAAAGCATTAGCGTCAAATAATGACATTTGTTCTTTACTTTGGTTCAACTTTCTGGCTTCCTTTGTAAATTCAACTGCCATTTCATTACCCCCGATCCAAACACTGGCAGGAATCCATTGTAGAATGCAGTTATTCTCCAATGATATCAGTTGAGTAAGTAACGAATGTATTTTCTGTGTGATTATAGTATTGCCCTTCTGAATTGCTTCTAGATCGGATATGAAGTCGTTGTACGGTATATTATAATTCCTTCTGCTTGATGCAGGGATGGTTGGTTAAGGCATACATCAAGAGCTTTCCAGATAGCTGTCAGTTCACAAGTGAAGTTTGACGAAATCTTTCTTGCTCCTTCTTTGATTTTGATGTATGTTCCATCTTGCAGTATTATGTTAATTCCAGCCCCTCCATTACTTATGGTAAGGTCTGATGATCCATCTGTATATGCTGTTAAATAATTTATCTGATCGCATAAACCAATTGTGTCAAGTCCTTTCTTTTTTAGAATGTTTTTGTTCTCTTTTTTTATTGCAGGGTTCATTCAGGTTAAGATTGATGATTACATTTAATGGCAATGGGGTAGGAAATATTGGTTATTCTCGAATTTGAAATTCATTATGTTTCATATTTATGCTCTTTCTAATATTGTTGTCGTACTGAAGTGTTGAAGATCTTTTGAGCCTTTCTTTTTGTGTCCAGTTTAAATAGGTTCTATGGGATATGTGTTCGGTTTCTTTAGTTTTTAAACTATTGGTGAATTTCATTTTTTTAAATTGTCTTCTGCTTTCAAGTAGGTCTAGACCACATTCTCTCTGAATTTTCTAATTGTTGGTATTTGAAACAGAACCAGTGATTAATTTGGCCGCTTTTGCTTGAACACTGTCTAGTCTTCTTTTTAGTGATGAACTTGAGGGAGCCCAAACAGGTGTTGCATATTCCATTATTGGCCTTATTAAGGTGATATATGTTGTTCTGAGAATTTTGGGTTCTGCTCCCCAATTTGTTCCACATAGCCTTCTCAGAATATTTAGGTTTCTGGTAGCTCTATTTGAGGTGCTAATTATGTGTTCTGTAAATCGCAATTCCTCATCAAGTATCACACCTAGGTAATTTGGAGAACAAATTTTATCAATTATATGGTTGTTTATGCTTATTTTGGAGTTAAATTCATGCCCTTTTTCCTGTCAGTGAAGGAGACCTATAGGTTTGTGTTCATTGTTTTTTTTTTTTTGTCATTTTGAGTTTCATTGCCCACTTCTCAATGATGTGTTCAGTATTTTTCTGATATTTCTATACTGCTACTTGTGTGCCATATGGCTATATAATCTGCATAACAGGCAATTTTTGTGTCTTCCGTGAGGTAAGGATGGATGTTGTTAAGGTTGTGTCGTAATTAGATGTACAACAACTCAAACTTGACCATGACTCTTTTTTTAGCTCTTATTCTTTTCGTTTGGACAACAAAAAATGTCCAATTTATATACACATATATTCTTACATAATGAGACTTTAAAGAATGCAAATAATCTTCATCTATTTACATACACAACACATCTCCCCCCTTAATAATACTCCAGTCGGTCTGGGGGTTTCCTTGCTCTCTGAGGTCTAGGACTGCGGACGGGCACTTGCACAGCGGCAGGCTCCGGTTTAGGAGTGCAAGAGGGCACGTGCACAGCAACAGGCGCTGGTATAGGAGTGCAAGAGGGTACGTGCACAGAAGCAGTCTCCTCCTTGTTTCCTGATGTAACCTCTGGAACCTCCTTTTCACTTTATTTCTGACTTCCACCTACAGGCTTCTCTCCTGATGTTCGAGGAAGTATCAAATTTCTTGTCTCCACTTGTTTCTTTCTCACAGGTCGCAATTGATTGATATGCCTCTTATACACGACGCCCTCGCAACTTATAAGGTAGTGACGGTAGCTCAATAATTTCAAAATGGTACCTTTTTACCGTTTAGGTCCAGTTGCATAGTTGCGGAAATAAACCTCGCAAACTGTAGTAAACTGCTCCTGCCTTCTTACGGCCTCATGAAATACCTCTCGCGGATTTCCCATCTTGGTATTAAATTAGAGAATCTTGATCTTAAACTTCTCTTCATTAGCAGTTCCGCGGTGGAAATTCCTTTATTACAGTTTGGGGGAATGCTCTATGAGCAAATAGGAATCTTTATAGATTCGTCTCTAAATCATCCTTCCCATTATTATTTCTCAAAATGTTTTTAAACTCTCTTACATATCTCTCAGCTAAACCATTTGTACTAGGATTATACGGACTGGTCTTAGTGTGCCGTATACCATTCATTTTGGTAAATTGCTCGAATTCACCGGAGACAAACTGTCTTCCGTTATCTGTAACCAAAAATTAGGGCAATCCAAATCTGGCAAAAATTTCCCTAAGATGATTTATAATCGTTTTGCTGGTAATATCTTTGATGATAAAAATTTCTATCCACTTTGAGTATGCGTCCACGAGAACCAAAAACATTCTTCCCATGAACGGACCCGCTAAATCAAGATGAAGTCGATGCCACGGTTTTTCGGGCCAAGTCCATTCCGAGATGGTTAGCCGGGGGCATGCTTGCCGATTCATGGCATACTCTACATTCTCTAGTTAACTCCTCGATGTTACTGTCTATGCCTGGCCTCCAGAAAATACCGTCTGGCAATCATCTTCATTTTAACAATCCCCATGTGTATTTCATGCAAGTCATTTAAAATTAAAGATCTTAATTTTTGGGGAATTACCACTCCTTCACGCCATTAATTCCTCATTGATCTTATAATAAGGAGCTAGTGGGTTTTCTCTCGGTACCCTTGTGAATTTCCATAGTTGCCTTCTCTAAAATTCCTTAATACTATAGACAGTATTTTTTTATCTTGGGGCGTCTCATATGCCACCTCCATAAAAGAGAACGGTACCTCATTCAACCTCCTGAGAAGAAGTACCTGGTCTTCATCAAGAAACTCCCTGACACTCGATTCTAAAGGAAGACGTGACAATGTGTCAACATTGAAATTATCACTAGTTTTTCGAAATTTCACATCCGTAATTTTAAGGACCATCTTTTAATTCTGGATGATGCACATATGGGAATTGGTTTATGAGGTGAAAATATAAGAATTAAGGGTCGGTTGTCTGTGACCAATTCAAATTTTCGTCCCAGTAAGTATTGTCTGAATTTCTCAACGCCAAAAGTTATGCTCAATGCTTTCTTTTCTAGTTGGCAGAGACGTTTTTCCGCTTCAGTTAATGTTCTAGAAGCAAAAGCTATAGGGCATTCTTCCTTTCTATCATTTCTATGACTCAGAATTACGCCTAGTCCATAAATAATGATTTACATTTTAAAAATAACATTCGATATTCTTTCGTCCAATTCCATCTACAATTTTTATTCAAAAGTTGATAGAATAGCGCTGAAATGTTTGCTATATTCTTTATGAATCTATAATAATAAATTAATTTGCCCACATCTTATATTATATCGTGCAGGCCAAAGTGTTATAACTTCTCGAATAACACTGGTATACACAATTTTACCCCTTATGTTTAGTTTATCGCTTTTCGCTCATTAGAAGGAATAGCATAATGAATATTCTCTGTACCCCCCTCCAACTTTATAAATTTTGCGCAAAAAATAATACTAAATAATTTTACTACCACGTTTTTCAACGCAAAATGTCGATTTAAAAATGATTTTTTTAGGGGATACATTTTCAAAATTATGTGCAGTATAATAAACAATGATAACATTTGACAAACCCATAGGATATTTGGAATAAAGTACGACAAATATATTTTGTAACTTCCCTCTATATTTCATTTTTGGATCATGACAAATATCCAGTTAAATAGTCAAGCGTCGCCAATTGGTCAAGAAACTATATATTCCTTATAGCAGGAAATCCTATTAGTAGTGCCATCATAATTTTTGGAACTATATTAAAATTTCAAAAATCGTGTATTGATATCAGTAGTTATTTTCAAACATTCAATCTATTTCATAAAACCCCATCTAAAATATAGATATTTTTTGCTACGTGTTTTAATTTGCATATACCTATTTTACATATCTCAGATTGTATTTAAAAATCGTTAACCATTTCTTCTAACTTTTGGCGAAATGGTGTTTTACTAATTTATCATTTGATATTATTAGGGTTCTTTCCTGGTATTCAAAAAGGAAAAATACGTGTCGTTCAGTTATATTTTTCAATTTATCAAACAATTTGGCCGCTGAATCTCTGATTCTGGTAGAGCGCCATCTAGCGAATAAAGTTGTAACTAAAATCAATTTCGAATTTTTCATTATTTGCCATAAAAAATCCCATTGCATCCTGAACACAATGGTGTTTACCGCATTGATCTAGCGCAAATATTCGCGGAGTTATTAATTTTTAAAGTTGTGCGGGACTTTTGGATCACCCTGTATATCAAGCAGTGAGAAACGGTACCAAGGTAAATAGAGTCCTAGTATGTATACTGACTACAGATGGACACTAAAGAGGAATGTATCACAAGCAAAATATTTCAGAAAATTCTCTCTTTCTTCAAATTAAAGATACTTCGGTCAGTGAATCTTTTTATTATCTCGACGTTTCGACAAAATCTTTTGTTCACTCCTGACGAGGACAAAAGATTTTTGTCGAAACGTCGAGATAATAAAAATATTTACTAGCTGAAGTATCTTTAATTTGAAGAACTATGAATGCCGGTCAGGCAGCCTCTATCTTTACGAAAATTCTCTCTGTCACTACTTTTCATTGTGTGTGGGCCCATGTATTAAGATTAACATTATCTTTAAATTTTAAGTAGGTATCACTCGGAAACCTTGCGTGATGGAGAAAACTAATAGTAAATTTGAAACCAGCACAAAGAGTTAGATTAAATCAACATTTTGCTCCATTTGTAACAAAATAAATCATAAGAGAAATCGGAATGGGGCCAGCCTCAGCATCTCTCCCAGCTGGTACTGCCTGAGAAACCTGGGGAGGAGACCATGCTTCCCTGTCAAGAGACCACATGCTTTTTTCGTCTCAGGACGGGGCACACGAGATGGATTCAAGTCTTCCCAACTTCCACTATATACAATAAGGAGAGGCAACCTCAGACCATCTTCTCTCGTGCATGGAAGCCAGCCTCTATACGAAACCTGCATAGCGATTTGCGCCCACACATTTGTAAATATATAATATTACCTTTTCCATGACTTTATATAATAACACACACTTCGGGGGGATAATAATAAAAAATACATTTAAAAAATAATAAAATACATTTTAAAAATATGTTTATAGATGCACGAGCTGCGAATATTTTCTTGATATCAATAAATTTGATTTAATAACAATTTGATGTCGTTTTCTTAGATTGTGAGTAATTCTTCAAATTCTCAATAGCAACAACATAACACTGATGTCTTGAGATAATATTTTCAATCAAGGGCCGTTATCTTTTGAGAACAAGCAAGGCCAACATATCGCAAGAGACTCGTGTGTACGACTTGTTTTCTTGAATTTGTGAAAGCATTTGGCATTGCATTTTTCATGAGATTTTTCACGTTCACCAAAAATAGCTCTTGTCTCTTTTTCGTAAATAATAGGAAAACACATTTCAAAATATTTATTATTTTCATTTCAATATTGTGATTTTATTGAAATCACATCTTATGAATATGTTTTAGTTATAATATGATGGAGATTATATAAATTAACATATGCTTTATATTTATTATTATATATATTATTTATGCTTTTCTCATTTTTTTTTTCATTTTATTTTTATGTCCATAATCATGTTGGGGGAGATATAATAATTTGTTAACACAAAACCAAATAATTTAAACGTGAATTTTAATAAATTATCACATATATATGAATTTCCTACAATTAGAATTATGCTTTCAAACTAAGATTCGATATAGTACATTGTTTGTTGAAAAACTTCCAATTATAAAATATTAGATTTTATTTATGAGAAAATGTGTTCATTAGGATATAGACTACGCAATATCTTTTAAGATTTTGCAAAAAAAAATCTTATACATACCATAGATACATAGTCATTGTTTTGGTTTATCATCATGAACTCTCTTGATAGCAAAAAAAGTATTTCATTGTTTAAAATGATTATTCCACATATAAAGCATATATATACGGCAACAAAAATCTTATCATGATCAATTACTTCGTTATAATATATTTTCACACATTCAAAGCCAAAAACGATTTTATAAGCGTATATTTATAAATAAAATAGTAAATATTAACAACAACTTTAAAATATTGTATATTTATAAAATGCATTTCTCGCAATCATCTTGAACATCATTAAAAAGCCCAATCAAACAAAAATGTTGAAAAAAACATGTTTTCCTTACACACTCGACAATCAATAGGTAGGCAAAGGCGCAGTAACATTTGACATCAAATGCTGTCATAAAAATATTACTCTGGTTTTTACAATACTAATTTATTGCTAATATATTGATTCAAGTTGAACCGTAGCAATGCATTTTCAAATGAGTTATGACACACAGTATTTATATAAAATGATTAGATAAAACTTAGGTCCTCTTGCTTGTGGACCACTATGTGTAGATGTCGTCTGAAATGCCGATTTACCTAGTTGATGGCAACCACATCCCAAGTTGGCTAACACAAAGAGTTTATTGACTCACAATTTATCCATGGTAGTATCTCAGATATATCTAAACAATATATATATATATGAGGACAGTACAACAACTACATCTAAGCATATGTGAAGCTAGAATAAGAATACCATATGCTACAAACAATTGGAGAAAGGAATAATTCTTTTTGCTACTATATTTTTGAATATATAAAATAGTAACAAAAATGGTTATATATAGAGAGTACCTCTAAAATATATATCAAGATGTGTAGAATAGATATAATTGAACTAATAAAAGGAATTGAAATAGAAAAATACAAGAGAAGGCATATGAGGAACCTCAGATATAAGCATGTTGAAAGACTCTAGTGAGGATTTTGTAGATAAAAACCTTATAGGAAAGGGTTCTCTCTCAGAAACATTAGCAAAAGATGTCGGGGAAGATCTCAGCAGCAGCGAGCATTTCGTGTCTCTGGCTCTAGATGGCACTCCGAGGATCCAGCAAGCCATCCCCCGACAGGCCGCCATCGTTGGTGCGGGCCGACCAGCATTTGGCAAAAGCACGCCAGTATTTGGAGTCCAAGGGCCAGGTCCGGTTGCAGCCCAGCGGCCCCGCCTTGTGGATCAGCGCGTAGTCCTGGCACGTGATGTGTCCGTCGCCGTCGCAGTCGCGCCTGTACTTTGTCATGTAGCCGACGACGGTAGCCGTGGCGCAGTTTTTGTCTAGAAGACATTCGACGTGGGCTGCACACATCGTAGTAGTCCATTAGCGGCAGCTCCATTATGACATGTTTTCTAACCTATTAAAGATTAATTATAAAATATAATTAATTATATTTTTATTCAACTTGAAAATTTGTTTATCCAAAGTCGCGTTCCCCTTATTTGTTTATTCTTCCACTCAATTAGAACGTGATTAGAACAAGCATTGAAGCCGTGTAGAAAGATTCTCTCTCTTCAACATTCGAGTGGCGCTTTAAAATAGCCTTGAGCACGCTGAATACGACTCTCTTGTCAGAGGTCATCGGGTGGTTGGCTATTTTAAAACATTTTTTAAACTTGAAGGTTGAATCTGAATGTTTACAACTGCGAGGAAGGTGGCGAATGAGCTGGCCAAAGTTTGGGAGATAGTAACTTGCAACATTGATGATAGCACTTGTTTCTATGCAAGTCCTAACCTTGTTACATATTTCTTTGAATATGCTCAGCGACAAAGTTTCACTACATCACCTACCTCTTTAACCCACCTATTGTATAAGTCCAAAATCAATGCAAAGTTCTCCGAATTATAGATCATTTTGAGAATTCAATGAAAATAGTCCTACTGATCATTCTGAAGCTAGGGGTCTTGCATATTCCACCCCGTCAAGCCCAATTGGCTAAAATAAAGTGACACACTAGCACAGGTGCGAATTGTGATAAAATAAATACAATTCGCATTAAGAAAATCACTTCATAGAGTAAGAGAAGAAAGCACAAGATTCACAATAAAACCCTTCATTCAGGATATAAGGGCGAAACAGTAGGCGGACACAAATGTCCTCTCTACCCGGGTCCTCTGCTAGGTAACCACAAGGTCATAGCCGCATACACCAAGTGTAGGACACACTCCTATTAAGACAGGATATATTGTCAAAGACATATTATATTTTCGAACCTATAATATATTTAAAAAAATCGGGAAATGATCTAAATAATAAATTTGAGGTTTCCAAGGTTTATCACACCTTGGGAATAGACAAAGCTAAACCCGGGCCGTAGGGAACTCACCGTTGGGGTTGCGGGCATCCGAGCCCGGCTGGCCTCCGTCCAGCCAGTAGTTGTACGAAACCGCATAGGGCCCACAGTAAACGGTTGTGGCGTCGCCTTGCTGACAGCCCACCTCCAGACATCCCGTGCTGGCCTGCGGACAACATCCCCGCGTGTACAAGGCTATAGAACTGTATCTCAAGGTGACATCTTACTGCCCTAGTGGTATCAAACTGGGTTAATATCATTCTATTATCTGCGAAAATACGTTTATGGAGTATATGCTCCTCGTTTAAAATATTCCTTTTGTATGTGGTTAACCTCAACTTTTAAGTACGCTTAGTCTTTAGTAGCCGATCTTCAAGTTTGTGTTTAAATTATTCCACTGGCGCGCGCACAGATCTGTGCGGCCACATCATTGTAAATGAGTTGCTTCTTGATTAAAATATTGCTGAAATCCCTAAAACTGGGGTGTTATCATGTTTACTTAGCTATAATTTAAGAGTTAAAGGTATAAATAATATAATATTTTAAACTAAATGTGTGTGTGGTTATTAAAATTTGTAGCCCCCGTTTTTCTATTGTAAATATTTTAATCAGACAAAAGATCTTAATAAAGACATGCATATATTATCTTATGTATGCATATATCACATATTTAAATATCCGTGCTTATATATCTTTTTTATTTCTATCTTTTTTTGTTCCCCCCCTTGACCTATCACACACACAAATCCGTGTATAAGCGTAATTTTCTTAAATATATATATTTTTGTGTATATATCATCTGAATTCTTATCATTAAATGCAAATAGTTTCTACTTTTGTAGTCTTTTCCTTTGAAAACTTCGTGACGAATCCATGTATGAGACTACATGTCTTAATAAAGGATTTTGTGGTTGTTATTAAAATTTGTGATAAAATATTAATTTTTATTATTGACTAAGAATTTCTATTTTTTTAAATCAGTGATACTGCCAAGCTGTGCATGCAGCTATTCGTTTAAGTTGGTTCAGAGTTCTTATCAATTCTCTAAAACAGTGCCCAGCCCCGGACTTTATCAGTTTATAGAACAATGAGGAAAAGATAAATCGCCTCGTAAATTGAAGGCCGTTCATTTAAGATGGGAATTTTGAACAGAGTTATGAAGAAAAGCCCGGTTAGTCGGCGTCAACCATCTCAGAATCACGCCTGGTGTAATTAATGTGTAATAAAAAATGTCAATAAAAAGAAAAGGCATCTCTTGATCGTGCAACTGAGAGTTACTGATGGCTTGCGCCATCTGGGAGAATGAATATAAACTAATCGTTAATTATTGATTATTCCATAATGTTGGCGTTTCAGTCTTTTGGCCCCCGTCAGCGTGATGCAGTCTGCCCTTAATAACCTAAAAAAAGCTGGTCCTAGAGACTTCCTGGAATTTAAATAATAGGTATTCAAAGTCAAAGGTGCGTTACAACGCTGAACTATATATAATGTCAAACAAAGTTTATAGTTTTTGCAGCGTATGAGAAATATTGTTTGCATTGTTGCAACGCAATGTGCGTCAACGGTATAAAGGTTAGGCAGCGCTTACCTTACAGATACAATCAAGACAATCCACCGAGGGCTTCTTCTGGGACTCCACCCCTGAAAAAAACCAACCAACATGAGCACAGTAACCACACTTGGTGAGCTAGATAGTTTCAGAGTTCTTTAAAATAGAGAATTCAATTATAGGCTCCTAGTGTAGGAACACATGAAAATACTTTGATTCCCACACAAGTATAAAGCAGGACAGTTATATCCAGATTTAAAATAAGTGTAATTTTCAGTTAAAGAATGTAAATAATGCTTATACCGTGCATACACAATATAAATCGTAGAAACGTTTAGTATAGTTTCAAATACATCGTATTAAAATTCCTGGTGTGAGTTTTCAGTCAAAAGACTCCACAGTACTATAGCCCGACAGGTTTCTAATATAATGAAAACGTTTAGTGTTGTAGAACCTCTAGATTGAAGCCATCAAATGGCCGCGGTAAACTTGAGGCTTGATAGATGGATGGATAAATCCGTAACTAATTATTGCTATCTGTTTTCTAAATTATTCTTTGTTCAGATACCTTACTATCTCTCTCTACCAACGAGACACGTACGGCGAACTTTATTTACGACGGAGAGAAGGATTTGTTAATAAGATAAAGCAAGATGAAATTATGATATCGGTTATATACATTGGTTTTCTTTAGCCTGTATATCGGAACAAAAATATAGAAAGAGAGAGAGAGAGTAAAATAATAATAATAAAAAATATATATATATATAAATAATCAAATAAAATAATAAGGGAGAGGAAGGGGGGGGGGGTAGTGGAGAAATAATTTAAACCTACAGTCGGCTTCAGTTTTAGAGAGAGAGAGAGAGAAATAAGTGATTTAAAATATAATCCCAACATATGATTGAAGTCCATTTTTGAGAATACAAAGCCTCCTTGCTTATTTTTCTTTGTTTTGTGGTTTACCCTGCCACAGTACATGGGCAATAATTTAAGAATAAAGAAGTGGAATACGTAACTTACATATATTTATTTATTCAGCACACGCTCTTGGAATTTTAACATACATTTATAATGTATTGCGTTAACCATGTGCACGTTGAAATTGAGATTTTTCTATAAATATTTAATGTTTAAACTACAATTTGAAAATAACATGTAAATGTGAGACATTATGGCCCATTTATTAAATATATAAAGTTTTCACTTTCACCTCCAATATTCCATCTTTATTTATCCATATCCCTCTATATAAAACGCATTTATGCCTCGATATTACATTTGTAGCACTCGAGAACTAAATAAAGCAAAGTTCGCGGGACAAGGCCACACACGGGTTAATATAACCTCCGGGGATTCGAAACTGAAAGTATCCAGGTATGTGTTGTGACGCTGGAAAACACGTGCCACTGGGTGGTTACCAGACAAGGTCTTGTATTGGTCAGTCACCTGACGCAAATATGAGTGTCTCCCGCACCAGGGGTGGAGTTTTAATTATTAACTTTATTAAGTTTTTTTTTTAACTTTATTAATTTAATAACTTTTTTTTTTTCGCGTAATCGTCTTAATCCAACCTTTTCTCGCAGGGTCCGCTCTGCTCTCACTGAAAGCTAGTCCGCTCATTTCCCTTTGGCCCATACCAATCGCCACCGACTGCCAGAACAATACACTAACAACTATTCCCCAAGACTGCATCAACGGCACAACCAAGCGCTCCTTCCCGCACCACTTGAAACGTTACTTATACGTATTCTAAGTCTGGCTTGAATGGAATGCTTCAAGTTAAAGGGAAGTATCGTGTTAAATCTTTTATTATATTTTTAAATAAACAAAACAGTTTCCGTTGGAATTTTTAAAGCCACACATACTGGAAATCTAAGACAATATACCTCGTATTTATAAACATACCAGCATTTCCAATTTGAGAGAAACAGTTTTGGCTTTTTTTTCTGTGTGAGACTAACCAGAATACTAATGACACCTCGAGGATGAGTTCCACGTGGTAAAAACAGTTTCCAGTAGCTGTGTGTGTGGAAAACTATTAGCTGCCTGAGTTACACTTTTTGCACACATACATATAAGCTTATTTTGGATCAAGACGTTCATTTAAGATATTATATTTCAACTGACAATTATTTTTAAGGTGTATGTGCATGTGTTTGTGCGCGTGTGTATATGTGAGAGGGAAGTCTTTCTTTTAAAAATGTAAAAACGTTGTTTTTTAAAAATATATTTTATAATATCTGTGCAGAGCGCAGAAATAGAAGAGGAATCTACTACAACGCCAAATTCGGTCAAACTCGGAAAAAGACAGCCTGTTTACCATGTCAACAGTAAAGAGGCGATTGGGATTTAGTGACATCCCAGTTATGAAATCGGCCAATATTTTCCACCAATGTGTTTAGCTAGTAAATAAGTAGGAGCAACTTCAGGCCAACATACCTTTTCATTTTGCAGGAGGATGATGGGCATATTAAAATGACACATACATTTTTTGCCTTTTTTAACGCATGCATACTTGCCACACCAGAACTTACAAAATAATAATACAATAAAATACCATATAAAGTAAGAGTAGTATATTATTATTGGACAACAAATATTTCACGTAGAAATGGCCCAGTGTTAACAAAGATTTGTTTATAAATAAGTATAAAGGATGAAATTTGCTAGAACGCCCTATATGACAGGTGACAGCGGACATCCGCTCTATACAAATTTCTTTCTCCGCAACTCTATTCAGCTGCTGCTGCTGAAACATCCGCTCTTGTTTCTGTCTACTCTCAATTTGAATGGAATCGCGTTCCTCTTTTTCAAAGGTGTCTAAGCCCAGTACTTCTACATTAAAAACTATTGCATGCGTTGACAATTACGTTTTCCTTCTCTTGAAATGATAAAATTTAAACAAAACCACTAATGATTATCCTCGAACAAATTGAAATATTTTAAACTTTGTTTGAGTAGAAGAACAAATAAAAGAAAGAGGGGATTCTTGCTTGGGAACAAAAAGAGCTGAAAATCAGAATATTTCAAAATTATCCAGGAGTCCGAGTTATATATACAGATGTTGTTGCTCTGGACATTTGTCGACTTCCGTACCTTTCACGAGTCCGGGTTATATACACAGATGTTGTTTCTCTGGACATTTGGCGACTTCCGTACCTTTCAGGAGTCCGGCTTATATACACAGATGTTGAGTCCAGGACATTCGGACACTTCCGTACCTTTCAGGAGTCCGGGTTATATACACAAATGTTGTTGCTCTGGACATTCGGACACTTCCGTACCATTCAGGAGTCCGGATTATGTAAAAAGATGTTGTTGCTCTGGACATTTGGCGACTTCCATACCATTCAGGAGTCCGGGTTATACACACAGATGTTGAGTCCAGGACATTCGGACACTTCCGTAGCATTCAGGAGTCCGGGTTATATACACAGATGTAGAGTTCCGGACATTGGCGACTTCCGCACCTTTCAAAAATCCAAGTTATATACACAGAGGTTGTTGTCCCGGACATTCGGCAACTTCCGTAGTTCGATATACAAACACGGATGTTGTGTCCAAGGCATTTAGCGACTTACGTACTTTTCAGGAGTCCGGGTTACATACACTGATGTTGAGTCCAGGACATTTGGCAACTTATATACCTTTAAAAATTCAGAGTTATATATACAATTTTCCCGAACATTTGGCGACTTCCGTACCTTGTAGGATTTTGATATAAAAACACAGATGTTTTTGTTCCGGACATTTGGTGACATGATGAACGACCGAAATTAAACCATAAATCGATACATGAAGAGAACTCAAGTGACGCGAACATGAAGTTGACCCTTTGAGAGCAACATTGCGTCGAGCCGAGTCCAACCAATATCGGCGTGAGTCACGCCCGGTCAGGTATTTCCAGCCCACTCCGGGAAATGCCATCAGCAACAAGGAAAGCCTAGGTGACCAGAATTTAATGGCCGGGAATCACAAAACCCAATACACAAAGAGCCACGCAATTCTTTCTTGTCGGTGATTGCATTTTTTTAAAAGTTTTTTTTTTCTCAAAATTTCATTATAATCTACAGAGTGTCGAAATATTACGAAAGGTTTTCTGGAGAAAAACTAATTTAGCCGCCAAACCTACAAACACATTGTCCGAGGGAAGGTAATTAGTGTTCTCAACCTAGGTCATAATTTAATAGAACTTAAAGGAGTTAATTAACAATAATTCAAGGTAACCTTAATATTGCGCATGGTTTTGTTTATATGATGCAATTGTTATTGTTGTGTGTAATTTATAACTCGAGTTTATATCAACATCTGTCCATATAAAGTATTGAAAGGTTTTTAAAACGTCTATACTTAACATTTTAAAAATATTTATATATAATAATTTTTTTTCTCTCTCAAAATGGTTACACACAAGTTTTCCCTTAAAGGGTCTACTGAATGATCAAGTTACGAGTGTCATGGTCGAGTTACGCATTCTTATTTTTAAATTCCTACGCGATGGAATACATTCTTATGTGCAACGTTAAAATCCCATTCTAATAAAAATTTGAATATTTACAATTTCAAACTGGACTCCTGGTTGCTGCTGTGCTCCTGGTCCTCGCAGATATAGTTCCTTTATGTCAAGGCTCAGCAGGCTTTCGATAAAACGACCCCTTGGCGTTCTTGGCTGTCAGGTCTCCAATCACCAGGTCTAGCTTATTCTCCTAAATCTCTTCTATGGTCGTCATATCCCCGATTTTCTTTAGTGCTCTATGTTCACCTTCCTCGTCCCCACATGCTAGATACCTACATCGTTCCAACAATCGATCAATGGCTTCCATTTCTTTTTATATTTTTTTCTATTAATAATAATAAAAATGAGACAAATATACATACTATAATGCATACTCATATCTATATATAAAAAAATGAATGTATGTGTGTGTGTGTGTGTGTCTGTTTGTCCTTTATGCCTGACCAAACTACTCATTGGAACGCCATGAAACTTTGGGAAGTTATTTAGTATAGTACTGGGAAGGTTTCTAGCAAATAAAATTTTTGAAATAACTTTTCGCTTTAAAATAATCAAGATAAATATTCTAATTTATCTGTTATAATTCAACAATCTGCTCTAAATATTATCATGATGATACGATGATTTTGTAATGTAGAAAATTAGGAAAGACAAAATTCAGGATGACACGGCAATTTATTTGAGACAAGAATAATGATACAATTCCAAGGCAAGATACTATTCCTTTAACTTCCAATTACCGAGGGAACCAATTAATATTGATTTTATTCAACTTATCGAGTATTTTTCAAGGGACCGGGAAAAAATGTTCACTTTATTGAGAGATTCGTTAGACAAACCTTTACTCGGGTAAAACCCGGGCGAAGCCGGGTACGTCCGCTAGTATATATATATATATATTTTGAAGATTGAGCAATCCATAATTAAAATTATATTTTAAAAAAGATGCATATATTGGATTTATAATGGATTTATTGTTCCAATATTTCGAGGGGCAACTCGCCTCTCTTTATCGAGGATGTTTGTGTTTTCACTAAAGCATGCGCGCACGTGTACACCACTCTCGTTCTACAAGGCCAATGAAAGAATTGTATCTTTGATTTAAACATTACATTCAGTATATATATACAGCTAATAATTATATACATTATTACAGATAAATACCATTATTATTATTTTGTCTACACATTGTGCTTGAAATAGAGATTTATATATAACAGTGTAACCGTAAATAATTGTGTGCATACATATTAATTCTAAATTAATGATATTAAATAATGATTAAATAAACAAACACAGTATAAACAGAAAAATTGATTTTCCAGAAATTTATAAAGAATTCATATCCTAATTGATTGTAAATAACTATGTATATACTTTTAATTTACTCATTTATTACCCTTAAAAATTTTATCATTAATTTAGAATTAATATGTATGCACACAATTATTTACGGTTACACTGTTATATATAAATCTCTATTTCAAGCACAATGTGTAGACAAAATAATAATAATAGTATTTATCTGTAATAATGTATATAATTATTAGCTGTATATATATACTGAATGTAATGTTTAAATCAAAGATACAATTCTTTCATTGGCCTTGTAGAACGAGAGTGGTGTACACGTGCGCGCATGCTTTAGTGAAAACACAAACATCCTCGATAAAGAGAGGCGAGTTGCCCCTCGAAATATTGGAACAATAAATCCATTATAAATCCAATATATGCATCTTTTTTAAAATATATATATATATCTTATATACAATATATATATCTTATAAATAATATATATTAAAAAAATAATAGAAAAAAAATAATAAAAAGGTCAGGTGTTGATATTAAACATAAAAAAGGCATATCCTGACCCGGAGCACATGCGCTCTGCCTTCTGAAAAGCACATGTGCTCCTGGTCAGGATATGCTTTTTTATTTTTAATATATATATATATATGAGTCCGCTATCAATTAGAGTGAAACCATGTAAAAATATCATCATCCTGAAATGAACTCATTAGCTCGGAATAAATTCGACACTATACGATGCGTCTTTAACGTATAGTCTATAATGAAGATTTATTTTCAAAATTATTTTTTATAATAATAATTTTTATAAATTGAAGAGAGAAAGAAAGTTCTTCACAGATACATTTTGCTCTGATTTCTCTATGTGAAACTATAAAAACTGTAAATAAGATTGTGACATCAATATTTTGTAAGAGATTGCTTCGGCCAGTACTAAAGTAAAATGAACCAAATTATTGTTTACCTTCTGTATAGTGAAATATTCTGGTTTTCCTTTGAACGCTGAAAGAGGACGGATTGCCAAATATATCTGAAAGAGCTTCCCGTTTGCTATCCCTATACGATGTTGCCCTTCTTATAAATAACATTCTTTGGGTGAAAGTTGTTCCACACGTCTGGTGCAATGGACATGCAGTTACTTGTAGGAGTGGAAATAAAGAATTCTCTAGGAGTTTATCGTTTCTGATTAGACAAACGACTTCTTATGTTTACGTTGCCCCCCGATACCTATCGGATGCGCAACTAGGCTTCTTTTCATTTTAATCAAAATGAGAATTTAA
>CP092886.1:72192929-72264897 GCA_030710605.1 Cordylochernes scorpioides
AAAAGCCCAACAAACAAAAATGTTGAAAAAAAACATGTTTTCCTTACACACTCGACAATCAATAGGTAGGCAAAGGCGCAATAACATTTGACATCAAATGCTGTCATAAAAATATTACTCTGGTTTTTACAATACTAATTTATTGCTAATATATTGAATCAAGTTGAACCGTAGCAATGCATTTTCAAATGAAGTTATGAAACACAGGATTTATATAAAATGATTAGATAAAACTTAGGTCCTCTTGCTTGTGGACCACTCTGTGTAGATGTCGTCTGAAATGCCGATTTACCTAGTTGATGGCAACCACATCCCAAGTTGGCTAACACAAAGAGTTTATTGACTCACAATTTATCCATGGTAGTATCTCAGATATATCTAAACAATATATATATATGAGGACAGTACAACAACTACATCTAAGCATATGTGAAGCTAGAATAAGAATACCATATGCTACAAACAATTGGAGAAAGGAATAATTCTTTTTGCTACTATATTTTTGAATATATAAAATAGTAACACAAAATGGTTATATATAGAGAGTACCTCTAAAATATATATCAAGATGTGTAAATAGATATAATTGAACTAATAAAAGGAATTGAAATAGAAAAATACAAGAGAAGGCATATGAGGAACCTCAGATATAAGCATGTTGAAAGACTCTAGTGAGGATTTTGTAGATAAAAACCTTATAGGAAAGGATTCTCTCTCAGAAACATTAGCAAAAGATGTCGGGGAAGATCTCAGCAGCAGCGAGCATTTCGTGTCTCTGGCTCTAGATGGCACTCCGAGGATCCAGCAAGCCATCCCCCGACAGGCCGCCATCGTTGGTGCGGGCCGACCAGCATTTGGCAAAAGCACGCCAGTATTTGGAGTCCAAGGGCCAGGTCCGGTTGCAGCCCAGCGGCCCCGCCTTGTGGATCAGCGCGTAGTCCTGGCACGTGATGTGTCCGTCGCCGTCGCAGTCGCGCCTGTACTTTGTCATGTAGCCGACGACGGTAGCCGTGGCGCAGTTTTTGTCTAGAAGACATTCGACGTGGGCTGCACACATCGTAGTAGTCCATTAGCGGCAGCTCCATTATGACATGTTTTCTAACCTATTAAAGATTAATTATAAAATATAATTAATTATATTTTTATTCAACTTGAAAATTTGTTTATCCAAAGTCGCGTTCCCCCTATTTGTTTATTCTTCCACTCAATTAGAACGTGATTAGAACAAACATTGAAGCCGTGTAGAAAGATTCTCTCTCTTCAACATTCGAGTGGCGCTTTAAAAGAGCCTTGAGCACGCTGAATACGACTCTTTTGTCAGAGGTCATCGGGTGGTTGGCTATTTTAAAACATTTTTAAACTTGAAGGTTGAATCTGGATGTTTACATCTGCAAGGATGGTGGCGAATGAGCTGGCCAAAGTTTGGGAGATAGTAACTTGCAACATTGATGATAGCACTTGTTTCTATGCAAGTCCTAACCTTGTTACATATTTCTTTGAATATGCTCAGCGACAAAGTTTCACTACATCACCTACCTCTATAAACCCACCCATTGTATAAGTCCAAAATCAATGGAAAGTTCTCCGAATTGGAGATCATTTTGAGAATTCAATGAAAATAGTCCTACCGATCGTTCTGAAGCTAGGGGTCTTGCATATTCCACCCCGTCAAGCCCAATTGGCTAAAATAAAGTGACTCACTAGCACAGGTGCGAATTGTGATAAAATAAATACAATTCGAATTAAGAAAATAACTTCATAGAGTAAGAGAAGAAAGTACAAGATTCACAATAAAACCCTTCATTCAGGATATAAGGGCGAAACAGTAGGCGGACACAAATGTCCTCTCTACCCGGGTCCTCTGCTAGGTAACCACAAGGTCATAGCCGCATACACCAAGTGTAGGACACACTCCTATTAAGACAGGATATATTGTCACAGAAATATTATATTTTCGAACCTATAATATAAAAAAATCGGGAAATGATCTAAATCATAAATTTGAGGTTTCCAAGGTTTATCACACCTTGGGAATAGACAAAGCTAAACCCGGGCCGTAGGGAAACTCACCGTTGGGGTTGCGGGCATCCGAGCCCGGCTGGCCTCCGTCCAGCCAGTAGTTGTACGAAACCGCATAGGGCCCGCAGTAAAACGGTTGTGGCGTCGCCTTGCTGACAGCCCACCTCCAGACATCCCGTGCTGGCCTGCGGACAACATCCCCGCGTGTACAAGGCTATAGAACTGTATCTCAAGGTGACATCTTACTGCCCTAGTGGTATCAAACTGGGTTAATATCATTCTATTATCTGTGAAAATACGTTTATGGAGTATATGCTCCTCGTTTAAAATATTCCTTTTGTGTGTGGTTAACCTCAACCTTTAAGTACGCTTAGTCTTTAGTAGCCGATCTTCTAAGTTTGTGTTTAAATTATTCCACTGGCGCGCGCACAGATCTGTGCGGCCACTAATCATTTTAAATGAGTTGCTTCTTGATTAAAATATTGCTGAAATCCCTAAAACTGGGATGTTATCAACAACAAAAACAAAAGCCTTTATTGAGGACCTCTCGTCCCATATAGGATTCGCCAGTTTACAGAGTAAGAGAAGAGAACTAAGAATACAGAGAGAAACCTATAAACTGGGGTGTGTGTGTGTGTTATCATGTTTACTTAGCTATAATTTAAGAGTTAAAGATATAAATAATATAATATTTTAAACTAAATGTGTGTGTGGTTATTAAAATTTGTAGCCCCCGTTTTTCTATTGTAAATATTTTAATCAGACGAAAGATCTTAATAAAGACATGTATATATTATCTTGTGTATGCATATATCACATATGTAAATATCCGTGCTTATATATCTTCTTTTATTTCTATCTTTTTATTGTTTTCTCCCTAGACCTATCACACACAAATCCGTGTATAAGCGTAATTTTCTTAAATTGATTTTTTTTTGTGTATATATCATCTGAATTCTTATCATATTAAATGCAAATAGTTTCTACTTTTGTAGTCTTTTCCTTTGAAAACTTCGTGACGAATCATGTCTTAATAAAGGATTTTGTGGTTGTTATTAAAATTTGTGATAAAATATTAATTTTTATTATTGACTAAGAATTTCTATTTTTTAAAATCAGTGATACTGCCAAGCTGTGCATGCAGCTATTCGTTTGAGTTGGTTCAGAGTTCTTATCATTTCTCTAAAACAGTGCCCAGCCCCGGGCTTCATCAGTTTATAGAACAATGAGGAAAGGATAAGTTGCCTCGTAAATTGAAGGCCGTTCATTTAAGCTGGGAATTTTGAACAGAGTTATGAAGAAAGCCCGGTTAGTCGGCGTCAACCATCTCAGAATCACGCCTGGTGTAATTAATGTGTAATAAAAAATGTCAATAAAAAGAAAAGGCATCTCTTGATCGTGCAACTGAGAGTTACTGATGGCTTGCGCTATCTCTGAGAATGAATATAAACTAATCGTTAATTATTCCATAATGTTGGCGTTTCAGGCTTTTGGCCCCCGTCAGCGTGATGCAGTCTGCCCTTAATAACCTAAAAAAAGCTGGTCCTAGAGTCTTCCTGGAATTTAAAGAATAGGTATTCAAAGTCAAAGGTGCGTTACAACGCTGAACTATAGATAATGTCAAACAAAGTTTATAGTTTTTGCAGCGTATGAGAAATATTGTTTGCATTGTTGCAACGCAATGTGCGTCAACGGTATAAAGGTTAGGCAGCTCTTACCTTACAGATACAATCAAGACAATCCACCGAGGGCTTCTTCTGGGACTCCACCCCTGAAAAAAACCAACCAACATGAGCACAATAACCACACTTGGTGAGTTAGATAGTTTCAGAGTTCTTTAAAATAGAGAATTCAAGTATAGGCTCCTAGTGTAGGAACACATGAATACTTTGATTCCCACACAAGTATAAAGCAGGACAGTTATATCCAGATTTAAAATAAGTGTAATTTTCAGTTAAAGAATGTAAATAATGCTTTTACCGTGCATATATAATATAAATCTTAGAAACGTTTAGTATAGTTTCAAATACATCGTATTGAAATTGCTGGTATAAGTTTTCAGTCAAAAGACTCCACAGTACTATAGCCCGACAGGTTTCTAATAAAATGAAAACGTTTAGTGTTGTGGAGCCTCTAGATTGAAGAATTCACATAACCATGGTAATCTTGAGGCTTGATAGATGGATGGATAAATCCGTAACTAATTATTGCTATTTGTTTTCTAAATTATTCTTTGTTCAGATACCTTACTATCTCTCTCTACCAACGAGACACGTACGGCGGACTTTATTTACGACGGAGAGAAGGGTTTGTTAATAAGATAAAGCAAGATGAAATTATGATATCGGTTATATACATTGTTTCTCTTTAGCCTGTATATCGGAACAAAAATATAGAAAGAGAGAGAGAGAGAGTAAAATAAAAAAATAAAAATAAATAATCTAATAAAATAATAAGGGAGAGGAGGGGGGGGGGGGGGGGGTGGAGAAATAATTTAAACCTACAGTCGGCTTCAGTTTTAGAGAGAGAGAGAAATAAGTGATTTAAAATATAATCCCAACACATGATTAAAGTCCATTTTTGAGAATACAAAGCCTCCTTGCTTATTTTTCTTTGTTTTGTGGTTAACCCTGCCACAGTACATGGGCAATGATTTAAGAATAAAGAAGTGGAATACGTAACTTACATATATTTATTTATTCAGCACACGCACTTGGAATTTTAACATACATTCATAATGTATTGCGTTAACCATGTGCACGCTGAAATTAAGATTTTTCTTTAAATATTTAATGTTTAAATTACAATTTAAAAATAACATGTAAATGTGGGACATTATGGCCCATTTATATGAAGTTTTCACTTTCACCTCTAATATTCCATCTTTATTTATCCACATCCCTGTACATAAAGAGCATTTGTTCCTCGATATTACATTTGTAGCCCTCGAGAATCAAAAAGAGTCAAGTTCGAGGGATAAGGCGACACACGGGTTAATATAACTCCCGGGGATTCAATTTGAAAGTGTCCAGGTATGTGTTGTGACGCTTGAAAACGCCTGCCACTGGCTGGTTAGCAGACGAGGTCTTGTATTGGTCAGTCACCTGACGCAAAGGCCTATAAGTGTCTCCCGCACTCGGGGTGGAGTTTTAATTATTAACTCTCTCTGTCCTTCATGTAGTCGCCTCAATCCAACCTTTTCTCGCAGGGTCCGCTCTGCTCTCAATGAAAGCCCATTTCCCTGTGGCCCATACCAATCACCACCGACTGCCACTAACAACTAACTATCCCCCAAGACTGCATCAACGCCACAACCAAGCGTCCCATTCCCGCACCACTTGAAACGTTACTTATTCGTATTCTAAGTCTGGCTTGAATGGAATGCTTCACGTTAAAGTGAAGTATCGTGTTAAATCTTTTATTATATTTTTAAATAAACAAAACAGTTTCCGTTGGAATTTTTAAAGCCATACTGGAAATCTAATACAATATACCTCGTATTTATAAACATACCAGCATTTCCAATTTGATAGAAACAGTTTTGGCTTTTTTTTTCTGTGTGAGACTAACCAGAATACTTTGATGTGAGTCTAATAATGACACCTCGAGGATAAGTTCCACACGGTAAAAACAGTTTCCAGTAGCTCTGTGTGTGTGTGTGTGGAAAACTATATGCTGCCTGAGTTACACTTTTGCACACACATATAGGCTTATTTTGGATCAAGACGTTCATTTAACAGATTATATTTAATTGACAATTATTTTTAAGGTGTAGTGCATTTGTTTGTGGTGCGCGTGTGTATATGCGAGAGGGAAGCCTTTCTTTTAAAAATGCAAAAACGTTGTTTTTTAAAATATTTTTTATAATTGCGCAGATATAGAAGAGGAATCTGCTACAACACCAACTTCGGTCAAACTCAGAAAAAGACAGCCTGTTTACCATGTCAACAGTAAAGAGGCGATTGGGATTTAGTGACATCCTAGTTATGAAATCGGCCAATATTTTCTACCAATGTGTTTAGCTAGTAAATAAGTAGGAGCGACTTCAGGCCAACATACCTTTTCATTTTGCAGTAGGATTTTTAAATGACACATATATATTTTTGCCTTTTTTAACGCATGCATACTTGCCACACCAGAACTTACAAAATAATAATACAATAAAATACCATATCAAGTAAGAGTAGTATATTATTATTGGACAACAAATATTTCACGTAGAAATGGCCCAGTGTTAACAAAGATTTGTTTATATATAAGTATAAAGGATGAAATTTGCTAGAACGCCCTATATGACAGGTGAAAGCGGACATCCGCTCTATACAAATTTCTTTCTCCGCAACTCTATTCAGCTGCTGCTGCTGAAACATCCGCTCTTGTTTCTGTCTACTCTCAATTTGAATGGAATCGCGTTCCTCTTTTTCAAAGGTGTCTATGCCCAGTACTTCTACATTAAAAGCTATTGCATGCGTTGACAATTACGTTTTCCTTCTCTTAAAATGATAAAATTTAAACAAAACCACTGATGATTATCCTCGAACAAATTGAAATATTTTAAACTTTGTTTGAGTAGAAGAACAAATAAAAGAAAGAGGGGATTCTTGCCTGGGGAACAAAGAGAGCTGAAAATCAGAATATTTCAAAATTATCCAGGAGTCCGAGTTATATATACAGATGTTGTTTCTCTGGACATTTGGCGACTTTCGTACCTTTCAGGAGTCCGGCTTATATACACAGATGTTGAGTCCAGGACATTCGGACACTTCCGTACCTTTCAGGAGTCCGGGTTATATACACAAATGTTGTTGCTCTGGACATTCGGACACTTCCGTACCATTCAGGAGTCCGGATTATGTAAAAAGATGTTGTTGCTCTGGACATTTGGCGACTTCCGTACCTTTCAGGAGTCCGGGTTATACACACTGATGTTGAGTCCAGGACATTCGGACACTTCCTTAGCATTCAGGAGTCCGGGTTATATACACAGATGTAGAGTTCCGGACATTGGCGACTTCCGCACCTTTCAAAAATCCAAGTTATATACACAGAGGTTGTTGTCCCGGACATTCGGCAACTTCCGTAGTTCGATATACAAACACGGATGTTGTGTCCAGGGCATTTAGCGACTTGCGTACTTTTCAGGAGTCCGGGTTACATACGCTGATGTTGAGTCCAGGACATTTGGCGACTTCTATACCTTTCAAAAGTCAGAGTTATATATACAATTGTCCCGGTCTCATTCGGAGACTTCCGTACTTTCAAGAGTTCGATATACAAACACAGATATTTCTGTCACGGACATTTGGCGACTTCCGTACCTTGTAGGATTTCGATATAAAAACACAGATGTTTTTGTTCCGGACATTTGGCGACATGATGAACGACAGAAATTAAACCATAAATCGATACATGAAGAGAACTCAAGTGACGCGAACATGAAGTTGACCCTTTGAGAGCAACATTGCGTCGAGCCGAGTCCAACCAATATCGGCGTGAGTCACGCCCGGTCAGGTATTTCCAGCCCACTCCGGGAAATGCCATCAGCAACAAGGAAAGCCTAGGTGACCAGAATTTAATGGCCGGGAATCACAAAACCCAATACACAAAGAGCCACGCAATTCTTTCTTGTCGGTGATTGCATTTTTTAAATTTTTTTTTCTCAAAATTTCATTATAATCTACAGAATGTCGAAATATTACGAAAGGTTTTCTGGAGAAAAACTAATTTAGCCGCCAAACCTACAAACACATTGTCCGAGGGAAGGTAATTAGTGTTCTCAACCTAGGTCATAATTTAATAGAACTTAAAGGAGTTAATTAACAACAATTCAAGCTAACCTTAATATTGCGCATGGTTTTGTTTATATGATGCAATTGTTATTGTTGTGTGTAATTTAAAACTCGAGTTTATATCAACATCTGTCCATATAAAGGATTGAAAGGTTTTTAAAACGTCTATACTTAACATTTTAAAAATATTTATATATAATTTTTTTTCTCTCTCAAAATGGTTACACACAAGTTTTCCCTTAAAGGGTCTACTGAATGATCAAGTTACGAGTGTCATGGTCGAGTTACTCATTCTTATTTTAAAATTCCTCCGCGATGGAATACATTCTTATGTGAAACGTTAAAATCCCATTCTAATAAAAATTTGAATATTTACAATTTCAAACTGGACTCCTGGTTGCTGCTGTGCTCCTGGTCCTCGCAGATATAGTTCCCTTATGTCAAGGCTCAGCAGGCTTTCGATAAAACGACCCCTTGGCGTTCTTGGCTGTCAGGTCTCCAATCACCAGGTCTAGCTTATTCTCCTAAATCTCTTCTATGGTCGTCATATCCCCGATTTTCTTTAGTGCTCTATGTTCACCTTCCTCGTCCCCACTTGCTAGATACCTACATCGTTCCAACAATCGATCAATGGCTTCCATTTCTTTTTATATTTTTCTATTAATAATAATAAAAATGAGACAAATATACATACTATAATGCATACTCATATATATATATATATCTTATATATAACATATATATCTTATAAATAATATATATTAAAAAATATTAGAAAAAATAAAAAAATAAAAAGGTCAGGTGTTGATATTAAAAATAAAAAAGGCATATCCTGACCAGGAGCACATGCGCTCTGCCTTCTGAAAAGCACATGTGCTCCTGGTCAGGATATATATATATATATATATATGAGTCCGCTATCAATTAGAGTGAAGCCATGTAAAAATATCATCATCATGAAATGAACTCATTAGCTCGGAATAAATTCGACACTATACGATGCGATTTTAACGTATAGTCTATAATGAAGATTTATTTTCAAAATTATTTTTTATAATAATAATTTTTATAAATTGAAGAGAGAAAGAAAGTTCTTCACAGATACATTTTGCTCTGATTTCTCTATGTGAAACTATAAAAAACTATAAATAAGATTGTGACATAAATATTTTGTAAGAGATTGCTTCGGCCAGTACTAAAGTAAAATGAACCAAATTATTGTTTACCTTCTGTATAGTGAAATATTCTGGTTTTCCTTTGAACGCTTAAAAGAGGACGGATTGCCAAATATATCTGAAAGAGCTTCCCGTTTGCTATCCCTATACGATGTTGCCCTTCTTATAAATAACATCCTTTGGGTGAAAGTTGTTCCACACGTCTGGTGCAATGGACATGTAGTTACTTGTAGGAGTGGAAATAAAGAATTCTCTAGGAGTTTATCGTTTCTGATTAGACAAACGACTTCTTATGTTTACGTTGCCCCCGATACCTATCGGATGCGCAACTAGGCTTCTTTTCATTTTAATCAGAATGAAAATTTAAAATTTCAAAATATATATGTATATATATATATATGTGTGAAAAAACAATAGAAAAAAATAAAAGATAAGTGGGTCAGGTGTTGATATTAAAAATAAAAAAGGCATCTCCTGACCACGAGCACATGTGCTATCACGGAGCAAGCTAAATAAACGTTTAGTTTATTTTTGCTCCACTAGATGGCGCTCTGCCATCTAAAAAGCACATGTGCTCGTGGTCAGGAGATGCCTTTTTTATTTTTAATATATATATATGTATATTGCCATTTTTATTTTTGATTTCAACACCTGATCTTTTTATCTTTTATTTTTTTCTTTCGTTTTTTTTTCATATATGTATATATCGTTTTGAAAATATATAGAGAAATCAATAAATATGTCTTCAATTAAAAAGGCATATATTGGATCAAAATATAATTTATTTACCAATATTTCAGTTGTGCGTGTGGCTGAACGGCAACCTTTTTCAAGGTACTACAACATATTTAGACCTTATGCCAAATTTCTTTAGGTCTTGTGCTATTTTTGCATTTGTGGGCATTCTTCCGCAGCCATAGAACAATTGGAAATATTTTTAGAAATCGTATCACTAAGCCATCTATAATTCCGAATTCCAACAGAAGAAAAATGCAATATATTCTATATCATGTCCAGATTGCCAATCCATATATGTTGGCGAAACTAGCACACAGGAAAATATAAACCAGAATAAAAGAACACATATACAATATAAAAAATCCAAAGACCCAAGATCACTAATATACCAGCATATCACGAATACAGGCCATACATTCAATCTAGAAAGTCCTACCTGCCACTACTGTAATATAACGAACGTCCAAGTGAGAAAGATTAATCCTCGAATCCCTCATATCCAAACATAAGAACAGTATAAACAGGAGAATAGACATCCCAGAGCAAAATTCTGTCATACTTAAATTAAGATTAAATAGTCATCATTTAGTATATCTTGCCCCACCTCCCCGTGTTCACTCTCAGTTGTAACTTCGCCCGTTGAAGAGCGAGAGCTCGAAAGCCCGCGGTGTTTTTGTAATGAAGAAACTTATTGCGTAAGAGGTTTTTAGATATTCTCTATATATATATATGGTATATGTAATATTTTTGCAAATGTGATCCTGCCGACATATGGATAAGCTGGCAATCGTGTACGTGAGGCGAGTGTTGATGTTCTTCCCACACGCGGACAACAAGAAGCAGAGGCAGGGCTAGATGTTAGCACCGAGAGTGATCGGGGACAGCCCACGGGACAGAGGTAGAGGCCATGACATAAACTTGGATGCTTATCACTGAGACATGGAGAGACAGACTGTGTGAGAGACAGAAGCCGCCTGCCGATGGCCACACCCTAGAACATCTGCTGACCCCCTGCCCAAACCTGTCCTGTTTACAGGGGTCGTCTATAAAGAGTCCCTGGGGGCCCCACATGGGCTGGGCGTTGGCCTTTTCCTCCCCTCTGTCCCTGCCACCAGCTGACAGAACACTCTTTGGATCTTTATTTTGACGTCAAAATTTTTAGTTTTACATACAAATAGGGGTTTACAGGTATTATTAATAAAGATATAGCATATATACAAAATATAGGGGTGGTAGCAAATAGAAATGGTGTACATTTTAAAAGAAGGGTAGGATCTTTTAAGGTATCGGCTCTAATTAATTGGAAGATATGTGACATATACAAAAAGTGTCATACAGTTTAAAATATACGAGATATATATATATTATTGGGTTGTGTGTGGCCAAATATCAGGGAACAGGCTAAATCAACGTTTAGTTGATTTCTGTTACACTAGATGACTCTCTGCAATCTAAAAAGCTCAAGTGTTCGTGATCACGATATGCCTTCTTTGATTTCAATACCAACACCTGATCTTTTTATTTTATTTTTTAAAATTACTTTTTCATATATACACTGGTGTCCAAAAAATAAGAAACTTTAGTTTTTTAATTATATGTTTTAAAATATACAACGCTAAAATCTAAAAAGCAATTTTATTAGGTATTTTAAGTCGTAGAATTTATTTATCGCAACCATTCGATTCGGTAACATTGAAAATATGCAAATTTTTGCTTGTCTTTATAAGTGTGCTATTTGGCGTGTCGTTTACCCCATCTAAGAATTGTCCAATTATAATTTTATTTATTCCTTATTAATTATGAGTTTACGAAAAATTTTAGCAGATGATTTAAAATGGAGAGCTGTTGGAAGAATGGAGGCAGGGCAATCACAAGTTGAAGAAGCAAAATGGCTAAATGTGAATAAATCTGTGGTCAGCAAAATATGGAAACAGTTCATTGAGACAGGAACCATCAAAAGAAAAGAAGGTTCTGGTAGAAAAATAAAAACAGCTACCTCTGAAGACCGTTATCTGGTCGTAACTGCCAAGCGCCATAGGGAGATGACAGCTATTCAACTCTCTAATGAACTCTCAAGTGCTACTGGAACGAGAATTTCAAGACAAACTGTTTACCGAAGGCTTCACGAAGGTGCTCTTTATTCAAGACGACCAATGGTCTGTATCCCTTTAACCTCTGCTCACAGGAGAGCCCGCTTGAATTGGTGCTTGGAACATCACGCCTGGACTCATGATCAGTGGGCCAATGTTCTCTTCAGTGACGAGTCAAGATTTTAGTTTAAACACAGATTCTCGACGAGTTTTCATCTGGAGGGAGCCTGGAACCCGCTATCATCCCAGTAACATCAGGGAAATAGACAGTTTTAGAGGGGGCAGTCTCTTAGTCTGGGCTGGCATCAGTTCTAGCAGACACACACCCCTCCACATTTTTTCTGGGGGCACTTTAACTGCCCAAAGGTACAGGGACGAGATCCTTGAGCCCTATCTAAGACCTTATAGAGATCAAATTGGTCACAATTTAATTTTTATGGACGATAATGCTCGTCCGCATAGGGCTAGGCTAGTCAATGAATATCTCCAGAGTGAGAATATTCGAAGGATGGATTGGCCAGCCAGATCTCCGGACCTGAATCCAATAGAGCATGTGTGGGATGCTCTAGGGAGGCGTATTGGAGCTCGTCACCCCTCTCCCAGAACCCTCGTTGAGCTAAGAACTGCTCTATTGGAGGAGTGGGGTTACTTCCCCTGGACCTCCTCCAAAGCCTCGTAAACAGTATGAGGGCTCGCTGTGAGACCTTGAAAGCTGTTAGAGGTGATCATACTCCCAATTTATATCTTATTTCTTTAAGATCTGGAACCTTAGCTTTGGGTATGTTGGTAATAATTTGCATATTTCATAATTTCAAATATTTTTTTTTTGTTTTCATATAGCTAGTCAAATTCTCCATAGTTTAAACTATTTGTATACTAAATTTTATATTTGTTAATAAATTAGCTTTTGAGAAATTTCAATATTGGTTAAGTTTCTTATTTTTTGGACACCAGTGTATATATATATAACAATTGTAGATGTATATATATTTGATATGCATCGAAATTTTCATCAGATAGTTTCTTACTTTGGTCTTGTATAGTGAGAGTGGATCACCTGCCCACGTGATTTAGTTCAAATCAAAGAAAAAAACTTTGGTAAGGAAAGGCGATTTTCCCCTACAAATATTGGTTAAATAATAAAATTTAATTTATAGATATCCCCCCCACAATATATGCTAATTATTTCTATATATATTATATGAAACCCGGAAGCTTAGTTACGCCCCAAGTAGTTATCGTGAGTCGAGAAGTTTAAGACTTATAGTTAGTAATAGTTAGTAAAAACAAGGTTGTGTTTGTGTGGGAATGATTTTTGGCGAATTGTAAACTATTCATATGCTGTGAAAGGGAGAACTTATTTGTGAAAATGAATATACATGGAAATAAACGGTTTGGTAATAAACGGTTAAATAAATTAATGAATAATGTAAAGGATAATAGATTGCGTAAATATATTATGTGAAATGGAGCACCATACTAATTCTCTATCGTTTTCATAGATTTAGCAAGATTTCAGGAGGGTTCATCTCTCTATTTTTCTCTCATCAGGTCTATTTTGCTCGATATTTATCCAGAATAAAGTTATCCCAAAAAAGTATAAATAAGCCTATAATTTAAGATTATAAATAAATGGGTGGGAGACTCTAGGCGACATATATTTGAACCTGATATGAGAAGTGTCAGTTTCTATGTATCATTATGCTGATTCCAGAAATCCAGCCCGGGTATGGAGGAGGAAGTGCGCACGCCCAAAGTAGGTCAAGGCGCAAGCGAGCGTTTGTTTTCGCGGGAAGAAAGAAAAATAAACGAGCTCACCTTAATAGCATTTTAATGTGACGCTGTTCCTGGAATAAAGAGAAAGTTGACGTGAGAGAGAGAGAGAGACGAGCTTTGCATGCGATCGGGAACTGCGCATTAAGGCGCTGAAAGACAAGGACTTCGCATCAATACAATGAAGTATTCACTATGTTGCAAGTAGCGAGGCGCTCTATTTTCTATCTTTAGTCGGATATAAATCACAACTAGCAACTAGAAAAAAATAAAATGAATCTCTGATTTATTAAGCGGCACAAAAACGTTTTCTGCATAAATTTATGGAAATGGTTCGGAGCCAGGAAATAAAAGATGTACACAAATTGGCGTGTGACCTAGTTTTCTTCTGTACATAATTTAGGAGAAACATAAAAATGTGTTAGCCGTTATCATATCCAAACATCAAAGATGTGTTTCTTCACGTCCTGCGTTTGATCTGACGCCCTTTGTTATTTGAAAGCCTTAAATAAAGCTCGACATTTAATAAGCGTCATTAAGACCAAAGGAAGTCATTCCCCTCTCTCTTCCTCTGTTTACTTCAGAGACCGCGAAATGTCGCTCGAGACCCGCTGGTGATTTTCCATCAAACTCTGCAGCGGTGACAGAGGCACTATGACAATATTCAAACGCTTTGTTCCTTAATCTCATGTTATATCTCTCTTTAAAACTATTCTTTCAAATAATAAGGGAAGAAACATATCCATAAGATCTGCTTTGTGAATTTTATACCAAGACATGAAGACATAATCATAAAAAAATTAAAAATAAATCCTTAGAAAAAGAGCCATAGAAGTGTGTGTTTCGATATTTCTTAGACAAAAACAGCATGATCTCGCTTACTGATAATGTGGTTTTGATTAAGAGTAGGTTTTACATTTCTGCCTTTATATATAAGCAGTGTAATCCGAGTATAATTCTTGGAATTTGAAAGCCAAAATTTAATTCATAATGGAGGTTTTATCTATAATTCGCGGGGTTTTCATTTATGTAGTTGGGTGGATTTGAAGGCGCTTAAGAATTTAAGCTGATAAAGTGAGGAAGGTGAGCAAATAAGATAGATCTTTGGTAAGATTGTATTGTAAGAGACGGTGGGCCAAGAATAGAGGATCGCCCCATTGTCTGCCACTAAGCAGCTGTTGGAACAGACGCTATAGTTCTACTTTGAAGGATTTTCATGGGAGAGAAGTGTGAAATAATCTGAATCGATACCTTGACAGAGAAAATCTACATTGTTATTATTTTACCATAATTTATCTAGGGGAAAACTCATTCACATTATTCTCACAATGTGTTGGTTTGGTCGTTTTTGCTAGCTGACGATTTTTTGGGGGATTCGAAGAATCTGCCACGGTGAAAGAAGAAATTCGTGGAAGAGAGCAAAATATGCTCGAAATCCCGACAGAATAAGAAGGTCCAGAAATAAACTGCTATGGAGAATAAGTAAAATTAATCAGACAGCAACGGACATTTCTGCATTCAGAATGCTCCCTATTTTTGGAGAGTATGAAAATAGAAAATGATATAAAAATTACCGATTCTAAAAAAGGCTACATAACCCACTGAAATCTAATAAAAAAATACAATCGAAGAAAATTTCATAATACCTTGCAACTGTTTTATGTAAGAGTTTGAATTTTTTTATTTTATATATACACTCATGGACAAAACTTAAGGAAGTTGTACCTTTTAGGATGTATATCGGGATTCAGACAATAACTCTGAAAGATATTTGATATACAGTGACCTTTATTGAAGAAACGTGATATACCCAAGTGTGAAAAAAATTGCCTCTGTCTCCTTAAAAAAAAAAAGCAGACGACGACCGGGGGTATTAGACTTTCCACTTCCTTAAGTTTTGTCCATGAGTGAATATGAAGAAGCGTGGGTCTAAAGGAAAATACTTATTTAATACCTTTTTAAGCTTTTTAATTTTGATTAGATATTTGATAATTTTAATCTTTAAAAATTTTGGGTAACTTTCAGATGTAACAGGACTTGAACCAAATATGTCAATACGGAAGAGGGAAATTGTGAAAAATGAAGTGTGATAAGCATATTAAATCAATTAACAGCTAGAAAGGTTTGTTTAAAATAGGCACAAGAGATTTTTTGCAGAAAAAATATGTATGAATGTTTGGCGACATGCCAGACATGCTTGAATCATTCCAAAAATGTTCCGGAAATCTTTTCAAATAAAAAATATTATTAAAGATAAGAGAAAGGTGTTTCATTAAAATATTCTTAGAAAAAAATAATATCTCAAAAAGATGGTATCATTGATAGGCGCTCTGATGAAGAAAAATATTAAACTGTATCTCCAAAAATTCATGCCAAAAAATAGGCCAAAATTTATTGTTGGGCGATTTTTTGAACCAGGAACAAATAATAGCGAATTAAATTACTTGTTTAAACGTTTTAGAAAATTTAAATAGATAATTTAAAGTTACGATGTACTAGAGCGCCATCTGTTATCAAATTATAAAACTATTTTTGAGGCGTATTATTCTTTTTTAAAATAAAACAATTTCTACTGTCCTTACTGCGATGAAATGGCCCTCCCTTTAATTTTTTCATCGCAGTAAGGACAGTAGAAATTGTTTTATTTTAAAAAAGAATAATACGCCTCAAAAATAGTTTTATAATTAGATAATTTAAAATTAATGTACAATCATGGACAAAAACTTAAAAATGTAGAATGTCTTTGATGTCACCAGTCGCCTATATATATATTTTTTTGAAGAAGAAGAAGACAGGCAATCTTGTTCACACTTGGTTATCTCGTGTCCTCAATAAAGGAGGTTGTGTATCAAATATCTTTCAGAGTTATTATCTGAATCCCGATATACATCCTAAAAGGTACAGCTTCCTTAAGTTTGTCTATGAGTGTATTATAAAGAAAGTAACCATACAATAACGATATTGCAAGACCACGTACTTCGCCGAGACAAGGACCGTCAAGTATGGTTGGACAAATCCACCATCTAGCTCTCACCTGACTCCCATGATATTTCTCTTTCTATTCGGGCATTAAAAATACTTGCTGATAATTTTAAATCTTCAGTAGTAAAACGAAACCACTGTGAAAAGGTGGACTAATTTAACAAAATAGGTTTTTTCTTAGAATACCTTTCCTTCTTGGAGATCTAGCTGGGGAGATGATGATAGATACACTGGGTAAGGCACCCTGTTCACTAGCCCTATAAGCTTGTTTTACGAAGAAATATATTGACATGTCTTGTATCAGCCTCCATATATCAATGCAGACGTCACTTTTCACCCACCTTTATATCTCTATTTGGGCATAAGTACTTTTCAACATTGGGAAGTTTAATTATTTTGACGTTTGGAAGAAATGTTAAACAAGCCTGAAATTTCCGCTACGAAATGATCGTTCTTAGGCAACTTCACGTCACACCCATTGTTGGCACAGCACCCACTTCCTTCATCTCTAGAAATCTGTCCCAAAGCCAGGCTTGTCGCGCTAGTCTCTCTGTCTGCGGCTACATGCTCGATGTAGCCATGTTACACCTTAGGGAACAACGCACCATCTTTATATAAGAAAGGAAACTATCGAGCACGAAATATTCATTTCCAAATACAACAAACTCCCTAGTGTTCTTATTGCGATGAAAAATTTTGGCAGGGCTGGTTAATCAGTGGTGAACTCTCCCAGTGGTTTTGTCACTTTAATCAACCAAAGCGTTTTTTAAAACTCTAATGTTGAATTGGGTGATTTTGTATATCGACAGTATAGGAGGAATCTTGGCCATGGTATTCAACTAAATTATGTGGACACAAGATTGGAGGACAGTAGAATTACAAATCTGCATCGAGCAATACTCTTCCGCAAAAATTCATATAGAACCACTTAGGCATAAATTAAAATTAATAAGCTTTGAGGACAGTTGAAATACATGCAAATGTTTTCATTGAGCAACTTATATGTAGATGACGCCTTATGTTTAATTTATACCTAACTGGCCTTTTGTCCTTAATGTTTACGGAAGAGCTTTGCTCGGAACAGATATTTACATAAAATTCTACTGTCCTCAAAACTCTCATGTTTGCTCAAATATCATAACCAAAATTCTTCCTACAGTGTCGAATACATAAATAAAATCGCTCATTACGATAATAGAGCTCTAAAAAACGGTATGGTTAACTAAACTGGAGAAACCGTTGGGAGGGTTCACCACTGAGCCACAGACCCTTCTAATATTTTTAACGCAGAAAGGATACTAGTAAGTTAGTTTTATTTGAAAGAGAAAATGTTGGGCTTAAATATTTCGTTTTATATAATAGATGGCGGAGAGTATTTAAAGATAACAGAATATTTACATCTGTAACTTCTTCAGCTTAATTTTGTGTACACTCTTGGTGTGCACTAGAATCATGCCTCTCGCTTCAACTAACTATATACCGCTCTGTGTTGTAGAAATTAACGTGAACTTCTATGTCCTTACCACATACACGCATACTCACATACACCGCACACCTACTCACGCACACCACACACACAACTCACTCACACCACACCTACATGCACACTCACATACACCAGACACACGCATTCACACACACTCACGCGCGCACACAAAACACACAGACAAACTACCCTTCTGTAATACCAGAAAAAAACTGCGGTTTATAGTTTGTAATTATTAATTATTTTCTCAATTCCTCGCATTATTCTGAGGTATTAATTATTACAAACTTTATAATTCGAAAAATATAATTTTACTCATTTGTTTTTTTTTTGGGGGGATAAACAAATAAGATATACTAGAATAAAATAAATGTAGCAATACGTACTCTATTGATTTTTTTTTGCACAAAAAAATAAACTAATAGAATTTACAATTGTACAAATAAAAATAATAGAGAGGTCGGTCATATATCTAGTCTGTTAGTGAATAATTTTAAATGAGGTTTTTAATTGACACGAGCCCCGCGAGGAGATTGTCAGGAAGATTTCACTTGGAAGCAACACTACTAAACATTCGTGATTGGAATTTTGATGGATTTAAATGTTATGGTATTTCTAAAAAGGCCGGAGAGACTCCAACACGAATGTTTCGACTGGTCGCGAGAAATCTCTACCGCCCGAACAACCAGGTGTTGTCTGGAACACTCGTATCTTTTTATAGGCCAACTGTCAAAATACACATTATAACACATTATAAGTATCGAATGTGACCCCTATCTCGATACTTGAACATCGTAGAAGGGGACCTACCGGCGCAGAAGGCCACTACCACCACCGCCAACGACCACGCTCCAGCCATGTCTGTGCTGCCTTGACCCTGAAGCGCGACGTTGCGCCACTGTCTACCGTATCTACCATTACGCGGCGGGCAAGCAGACACGCCATCCAGGCAGCCTCTTTTGTTGGTTATCTTTTTGGAGATGGCACTTTCATTAACTTTATTGAAGTTAAACACAAATTAAAAATTATTTTTTAGCAATTCTTCAGTTTTTATTTTTTTATTTTTAAATTAGCGTTTTCTAGATACATCTTTTCCCAATAGTTTTCTGCTATTTAATTTGAGAAATAAACAAGCTGATATCGCGGGTTTGGTAAGACGTAAAGTTATACATATCTTACAATGTCGCGCTGTCTTGACTATAGACTTGGCGTTAGGATTCGATCTCTGCTAGATGAAAGAAGCAACGGATTATTGAGAAAACCTCGTCGCAAATATTCAGGGCATACATCGCCTATACACACTTTTGATCCAATAGTTAACAAACATTTTAAAATAGAAAAAAAGGAAATATACCGGATCGAGTGGTGAATTTAAGGAACAAAAACATTTCTGAAAGTTGCTGATGGATTGCGCAATTTATAAAAAATCAGCGATCAGTTGATATTTATTTCGAAAGATAGCACAAGCCATCCGCAACTTTCACTTGCACGATCAGGAGAAACTTCTTTTTTATATTTTTCAGAAGTAAAATCTCGATCATATTGAGCAATATAAGGCTTTAATATACTTTTAATTAGGGATTTTCTGTCCCGAGAACTCTTTCGAAATAAACAACCAGTTTCATCAATTGAGGTGTTTATCAATAGGGGTCGATCCTTAGATGCGCCAGAAACGTTTACAATTTTGAAATTAGTTCAGGAACCGGGGATACAGAATATCACACACAAAGCCTTCATTAAGACCAGATTCCCCTATCTCATTGCCGGCTTGCAACGGTATCCCCACGATGATCAATACCATCATGCAGTGGAGGAGAAAACGGTGAATCTAAATTATTTTTTCCTACTTACTGCTTTGTAAAAGTTAAACAGGGACAGATCAACTATTCCACTTAGCGCTGGTTATAATGCTTTGCACTGAGGTAAGTTGGCTGTCGTTTACTTTAGAGAAGAACGTATCTCTTTTTTCGCTAATATTACAGAATATAAAATTTGAAAAATATTTAATAGAATGGTGGTGTTTGCCCGGATAACTTCTCTGAGATTTTTAGAATGGATTTAAACAAATGAAGATTGTATGAAGAAAAAAAGACGACCATTTAAATCCCACATAGTGTTATGAAATATATAAATAAAGATCATCTCTACCGTCGAAATAGAAGTCAAAAACTAGACGCCGTGATAGATAATAGGGAGTGAATAATAGGAAAGTAAATAAGTAAAGTAGGATTTCCGAAGATATTGCGTAGAGCACCCGAGCATTGTCAACCTACAAGTAAATTTTAATAGAAAACACTCCCAGAGGTGGCCTGATGAAGCCCAAATTGTGAATTAGATTCTGCTACGGAGTCGCAGGGCCTACAAGTACTGATCATACCTAGGTTTGATAAATCAAGGAGAAAGTTCAGTGAGTATGCGAGTATTTCTATCCGAGTATTTATTTTGAGATTCACTTAAAGAGCGAGTAAATTAATATATTAAAAGCTATAAATGCCTTCTTTAACGCCACTAGATATAAGCGCAGTAATGGGTGAAATAATATAAAGCGAAATCAGGGTTTATTTCACTTATTGTTCGGTTCACCTTCGAATTATCAATGAAATTCGCACGTGCGACGGGCTACCGTACTTCTTTATAGCTTTGGTCACACTTTATTATCCAATTAGCTTCTTAACGGTGCAACTTTGTTCAAATGACCCCATATTCACTTTTAGAGGGGCTACAATACACATACGCCACATTTTTTATAATGCTGATTTGAACTAATAAATACTTTTTAAAAAGTATAAATACATCTTTTTTATTTATCGATAAAATAACATGCTTTCCTTTTATATTCCCCCCGTTGTACATTTTGATTTCAAGATTTCATTTTAAATCAAAAATTAGTTTCATCGTAAATTCACCGAATAAATGTTTTTAAATATTGCAAATTATCACTATATATAAAATATCTTAATTCGCACATAATCTCTCTTGGAAGTGCGCATTTATCACACGGGAGCGCACGCTGATCATGTGAGCTGGAGCCTCGAAAAAATAATTCTCAATTTAGTTTTGTGGTGTTTTCTTTTACTACATTTACTTTACTTCATTAGTCCATAGGAAAAGTTTCAGCTTGTCCGCTCAAATAGTTTGTGTGAACGAGTCTTTGAAGTACACGTCTTGCGCGTGTTTCATGAATATGGATAAACTTTATTATCTTGCAGTTATTAAATTATTTGTTTGGATGGATTAACCCCTAAAAATCATCCATTGCTTCTTCAATTTCAACTACTAAAAAGTGGGCAGCTGAGGATGACCTACGTGGAGGACGCCCAAAAAACTGTAACCACACCGGAAACTATCGAAAAGATGCACAATATCGTGCAGGACGATTGGCGAGTAAAGGTGTATGAAATAGCTGGAATATCGGAAGAAAGGGTACGGAGCATCTTGCACGAAGAATTAGGGATGCAAAAGCTCTGCGCAAGGTGAGTGCCGCATTTGCTGAATGCACCTTTAAACTCAAAAATTCAATATTTTTCAATAAAATATTGAAAACAATTTTTTTTATATATGAGCAATCATGGCACTCATAGGGCTGATAATTTTTTAATATCTTTAACCTTTTCTATCTCTCATTTATAAAATATTAACAACCTTTCCTATTATACATGACCATTGCTACTTCACCAAGTTTCCTTCGTAGATCTGAGAGAATGATGTCGTGGAGTTTTCTATGATTCCTCGGTAACCACATCTGCTGGGCCCACGGGCGATCCTCATCGAATACCGATGTTCGGTCTTTTTTTAATTTGTTAAAACAATATCTAACTATGGTTATGGATGGAGAAGGTTTAAACAGTATCCAGCCCTGTTGTTACTTCTTCACGTGTTTTCCCTTCTAATAATATAAAGCTGATCCCTGAAAGATACTGAAACTTCTCCCTCTTATTCTAAACGTGGGATGACTCACTAAAATGACTGCCGAATCAAAACAATCCCGTAAATCTGCGCGAAGTTTTGACGCGTGCGCGTTTAAAGAATGTCAGCGCATGATGGTAACCACGATTAGCTCTAAAACGTCATCTGTCCTTAAAAACAGGTACTTATTGAATTACCCTCTACAGTTCTATAGAAATTGTTTTAATTTTTAAAAAGTAGCGTTAAATCTGTCTTAAGATTTCAACGATAACTTCACACTCACTATTCTCAAAATCTGAGTCGGAGTTTGTTTATTATTTGAATATATTATGATAATGTCACGTGGATTGAATCAATAAAGCTTGTCAACCAGTTTTTATTTGAAAAACGAACCAACTCTAAACATGTAAACAAATATATATATCGGCAATATTACATAATTTATATTCATATAAATTTAAAACAAAACGAAAAAGAGAGAAGAAGAGTTGCATTATCCTCTCGATATAAAACTCGAAATTTAAAGAAATACAGTATCTGGCTCTCGTCATTGGCCCAAAGTTTAGTTGATGGGTGGGACTTGGGACGATGTACGCGTTGCTTCCTAGTTTCCTGTTTCATCTGGCGTTTTGGTCGCCCGCGCCGCGCGTTCTGTGTTTAGGGCTTCACACGCAAGTTTTTAACAACAACTTTGTTTTTGCTTCTCCGTTATGTTGAATCAAAATCCTCGACCTCACGTCAGATAATTTACACATCACCTTAAATGGACCAAAGTATCGTTTTAAATAATTTTCTGTAAGTCCAGCCTTTGTGATGGGAATAACAATCTAGACTAGATCTTCGGGCTCGTAGTAAACCATTCTGTGTCGTGAGTGATATATGTCGCCATCCGTTTCCTGCGCCCTTAGTGTACGCATACAACACAACAGTTTTGATTATTCGACCTTTGCTATGATATGGACTACTTAATCATTCTCAGTATCATCAGGCGAAAATTGAAGCATAGTGTCCAGTGTTGTCTCTGCTTCACCTCCTTGGAGACAATCGACAATAATTTTATCGAAATTTAGTCAAATATCAAGGCGCAAAATTCGTACAAATAATACATGCTTGTGGGAATTACAATGTGATGATAGAGAAAATATAAATGCTATGTTCGAGGTCTGTTAGAAAATTATCAGATCTTCGGCGGGGGGGGAAACAGGCATACCTGGAGCACTGGAAGCCTAATTACCCTCAAAGTAGTCTCTTTGGGACTCCACAAACTACTCATAGTGGTGCCGCCATTGTTGGAAACATTCCGAGAAAGCCTCTTTCGGGCAAGTGTTTATATCGGCCGCTTTGCTGTCATAATGTCCTCTCTCTTGTCTGAAATCGCCTTCCTTTCAATGGCCTCTTGAGTTTGGGGTACAGCCAGAAGTTACAGAGAGTCATATCAGGAGAGTAAGGAGCCTGGCGAACCACAGGATTATGTTTTTCACCAAAAAGTCTGAATAAAGTGCAAGAAATGTACTATAGCATTGTCGTGATGGAGGCGCCAATTTCCCGATGACCACAACTCCGTTGTCTAGCGCCGCATAGCATAACGTAGGCGACGGAGGACATCCCTTTAGTACTCTTTGGTGATTGTTTGACCCTGTGGTGCGTACTCATGGTCTATCATACGGCAGTTATCAAAGAAAGAAGTCATAATCACTTTGACGTTGCTGCACACTTGGCGGGCCTTCTTTGGTTCTTTGTGAAGTGGAATACTTCCACTATGACGCCCATAGCCGTCTGAATCTTTCGAATGGTTTCCACCTGACTGTCGCCCAGTTTCTGGCAAAATTTGATGCAGTAGTGCTGTTCCAGTCGTTCGGCCATTTTCCTTACAATGAAAATACGACGAGATCACTAAACACTACCTCACTCAAATACTGTTTGCCATCTTGTCATCAATGAATGCGCTCGCGTATATTTGACATAATCTCCATTTAATAAAAAATAGCAAATACATAAGCATATTCACATTAGCTATTATCTAAACAATAATTACTAAGCAACCACAATATGGAATTATAATTGAACAGGCATATTCGAACCAACAACACAAAAAACGGATAATTTAATCGAAACGCCTTCAAAAATAAAAGCGTTCAGAAAGAATATATGGTAATATTCTGTCGAATCAATGGAATTTGAAGAAAAAGTTCTTTCAAGTCGGATCCAACATATACAATTAGTTTATTGACACATTATAAATATTATTTAGGTTTCGCGTAAGCAATTTTTATTGCATAATTAAAAAATTTCCCCTGGGCCTGAATGCCGAATGTTATTTAATCATTATTCTGACCTGCTGACCTTTAATAGACAGATCGCCATTTCTATAATGCTTCTATTTTTTGATGCTTTCAATCGCACTTAATTATTACCAGACTACTAACTAATTCTCATTGTTAATTACGTTTACTAACATTGAATTTATTTTTCACATTCGTAAAAATTATTTTGTTCAAACTGCACGGAAAATGAGCATTATTTTATCGTTCTTGCGCCCCTTGTATATACACAGTCTCTAGTCATAGTACCACATCTATGCTAGGTTGGAATGATAACAGTGGGGTAGTATTCTAGCCTGGTATTAATACTATAGTTTGTGCCGGACGACTAATACTAGAAGCAGTAGTAGGATGGCTATCTACATATATTCAAAATGGCTTGCAAGATCAATCTATTAGTTCTAACTGGCAATATTTCACGCCTCGAGCTCTCTCTTCAATGAGCCATTTACTAAATGTGAGACACATTCGCCAGATGGCAAGTTACTGCTCAATAAGTTCCCGGACTAAATACATAGAAATTTTTATCGCTGATTTTACTGGGCTTTTAACTGTGTTATATATATAGAATGAAGAATCGGCTACACAACGGTATCATTTTGAGAAGCTACACGCACACACGAGCCCGTATAAACTTCAAACTCAGCTACCGAAACTTTGAATATGTGTTGTGTGTGTGGCTATACAAACATTTTACAACGACAACCTTAATATAAAAATATTTTTCGTGGTATTCATGATTTAAAAATGGCAAAATCAAAATTGTAGATTTTCTTCGTCATGGTCGCCATATTCGGAAAAAGAAATGACGATAATGTGACGTAAACCAGAAAATTGATCAAAAAAACACACTCATTCATTATACAATAATTGGAGGAAGATCCAGTTGTCTAAAAACAATTATTTCCTTCATTATAGGATATTCCCGCCCTTTAAAAATCCTCGCTCTAGAAAAAATCCACGTATATATACGGCCCAGAATATATACAGACGGTTCCAAAGATGAGGAGGAAAATTCTGATAGCGCCGTCTACATAGAAAAAAAAAGTACAACCCTTGAAACTGAAGAAGACCAATCCAAGAGGATTCTCACACCTCAACGCCAAGCTGCTGGCTATTAACCTTAATTTGTCTCCTAGGTGAATCGACAGAAGACTATGTCTTCTTCATACTTTCTATGAAGGGGCAGCCCCGTAGATACACCACTGCTTGTCCCGTCTTAAAACAGGACCTACTAGGCAAATCAAGTTTAAGATTGGAGTTAAAACCTTTCCAACCTGCGCCATCTGCAAGAGAGAGGAGGCAGCCCTAGAACATCTCTCGTGCGTGGGGGCACTACTGAAGCCTCGTATCATAATGTATGTGGGGGGGGGGGGGGGGGGGGGGCAGCCAGGTGTTCACCAACTCCTACACAAGTTCCAAAAGTTTTATGAAGGATATTTCCGCTAACCTGGATAAGCCTTACCAGGATTCTACCATAACATTTAAATGGATTCCCTCACACATTGGAATAAAGGGAATGAAAATGAGAGTACCTTGGCAAAGGCAGTTGCCCAGCCCAGCGACAGCCTAGACTTTGACCATTTCAAGTCAAACCAGACGAGGAAACTGAAGGAGGACTTCAACAGCACTCACCCGTTGTATCTACCCGAGAGACCAAGAGCGATCATTAATGCCAACTTGCCCCGTAGATACACCACTGCTTGTCCCGTCTTAAAACAGGGCCTACTAGGCAAATCAATTTTAAGATCGAGTTGAGACCTTCCCAACCTGTGCCATCTGCAAGAGAGAGGAGGCAGTTCTATAACATCTCTCGTGCATGGGGGCACTACTGAAGCCTTGTATCATAATCCTAAACAGACTTTACACTTAATCAATGTATATAGTCTCTCCATGTGACCTTCTATAATGATATATATGGGATAATATAATTTTAAAAATGTAAGAATTTTTAAATTTGAAGAACAGCAGAAAAAAATTATCCCAAATTCCTCACAAAAAAAAAAAAAAAAAGAACTGTGACGACTCGAAACTTGTGAGAACATGTTGAAAATGAAAAAAAAAAAAAAAACGGAACCGAAATGAAAAGATAAGATAAATACAGACGATGAAAAATGGGACTCTGGCTATGACCCTGCAATCAAGCGTTAATCCGCCGAACATAACGAGGTCAGGAAGAGTCCAAACCCCTAAAAAGATAAGGATGTTTACATCCTAAAAAGGTATTGCTGGTGAACCTTTTGTACAATAATAACAATTTAACCATGAGTATCTTACCTAAGGCACAGCAAAATTACCAAGGTAGTTTAGTTAGACGTTCTGAGATGTTTGAGGGAATCATTACGGTGAGAAAAAAGGCCAGAAAAATGAGCAAATGGCAATTGGATCTCACACCATGACGATGTCAGCTCACATACAGCGCATTTGATTCTGTTTTGTTTTTTTTTTGTTTTTTTTTTGCAAAAAAAAAAATATAATAATTGAGAAAATTTACTCCAACCACCCTATTCCCCGAATATAGCACCTAAAGACTTGTATTCCGTATACTCAAATCAGCACTAAAAGGAAGGCGCTTCGACACAAGGAATGGCATTATTAAAATATCGCCCCGACACATTAATAGCAACCTTAAAAAAAAACGAATTTCTCTGGCGCGTGCGTGTGTAGCGTCTCAAGAAAGGTACTATTGTGTAGCCAATTCTCTTTATTCTATATAGAATAATCAAAGAAAATAAGTGAAATAACAATACTATTTTTACGTCTTTAGTTCGGGCACATATTGGAGACACAGCTTTTATTTTCTATCCGTCTATTAAGGCTATTCTTTTCATTGGACATGAATACTTTTAGTATCAATTTTTGATATTTGTTATGTATATTGATGTGGCGGTATGCTACCTATTTCAGATGAAAGCTATGGCTGGATTCAAGAATGCGCTTATAATAAAAATAAGTCTCTGTTTTTAGCATTGTGCTGATGGTCCGTCCTGCTTCACCATCACCGAAATGTTGGGAACAGAGATTATTGATTTATAAGAACGTCCTTGAATCCACACATAACTTCGTTCTTGAAGAAGCAGCATGCAACTGCAGCATTATACATGAGAAGTATCAAAGAGTGATTCCAGAATCATTCATATCAAACGAAAACACATACAATAGATGTAATAGTCGAATATAAATACCTATGAAATATGAACTTATACCACGCCACTTGAAATTATCCAAAATTCATTTCAAATATTTCACGATATACAGAAATATAATTTGGATAAGTAAGTTCAACAATACGAAGGAATCTGGCACCAAAGATTATAACGCTACCAATTCCAACCTTCCATCTGGAGAGTGTCTCACATTTAGTGATTGGTCCGTTGAAGAGAGAGCTCGAGGCTTCATAGTTCGTGAGCACGAAAATACAATACAAAATGAGACATTATAAACATCTCAATGAAGAATTAAAGTTTATTTTTATTATAAAATTTAAAAAGAGACAGAGAGGCACACACAAGCAAGCTTTCGAGTAAAGTCTCTCTTCTAAGGGATTATCTGAATTATGAAGGAAAAAATTAACTATTCACATAAACAGCAAATATTTGCCTGCGCATGCGCGGGCGTGCGTAGTGATCTTTTGAAATTTAAATGGTAAAAGATATTTAAAACATTCATTATCCTGGGTATTTACATTTACTATTAAATATTAGAGCCAAAAATATTATTTAAATAATTAACATTATGGAAGGCAGAACTAATAACTTTTATTTCTTCATAGAAAGTTTTATAAAAGCTCCCAATTCAACCTAATATAAAGAAATTTATCGTGAGCCATTTTGAATATTAATATTTCGAATAATTATCTTTAAATTTATTAGATACTTCGCATGCGTGGCGTCGTCGATATTTGTAGATATCACGTTAAATACATTGAGTATGTTTTTATATCGACAAATATGTTATATTTTTCAATTTCAAATAGTAAAAATTCGTTTAAATAATATTCTGTATTTATTTATTTATTTCAACACACAAAATGCGATATCCCCGCTAGGGATAATTGCGTCAATTAATAGTTGTTAATCCCCCCCACAGACAAACAGTTATATAGATCATTATGTAAGAAAAAAAGAGAGACACGATAAGATAGTTTAGGAACCTGATCCTTTCAGGTTAGACAGATAGTAATAAATATATTTTAAAAAGTGATTAAATATCTTATAATTCTCTCTGATATTTGAAAATTCATACAGTTCTTCAACATTAGTAACTGTCTGTTGTCTAACGCTATAGAAAAGTGGGCATAAATTTTAACATATTCATAACATTCCAACAGAATGTGTCTCTAGTACTGGGTTGTCTTGCCACAGAAACAGATAGAGTCCTCAACAGCTCCAATTGTTGTCAAAAATCCTCTAAAATTTCTGTGGTTTGTTATGAACTGTGTATTGAAAAATTAAAACGGAAAAATGATGTAATTCCAAACGGGAATAGCTTTGACATGTTTCATTTGTTTTAAAAAATAATTCATTTATTTTTCACTTAAAAAGTATCTGATTATACTTGGAGCATGAGGTCTAAAAGCATTTTGATTATCTATAGAAAATTGAGCCAAATCATATTCTATTATTTTAGATTCAATATAGCCTATGAGAAGGCGGGTATTTGCTAAACTATGGACACAGTTGAATGAAATAGTTTTGTATGCTCTAATCAACAAACAACAACAACAAAAGGCTTTTATTAGGGCCCATTGCCCTTTATGGATTCTCTTCACAACAACAAAACAATGCAGCAATTCTTCTCCCTTTCCCCTTGTGCACACGAGTCTTTGTTTGAAAAGGGATTTATTTACACATCTGTTCTAAAACTTTCCTCATCACCTCTTTTGTGTATGAATCTATTTGCAATTGAGCTGTAGAAATTATAGAGTTCTATTGCTATATTTTCCTTTTCTGAAATAGTTCTCAGCGTTTTTCAGTGGGTTGCTAAGTCTCCAGAAGGTGTTTTAAAGAGTTTTCTCTCTTTCTTCACCTAAATATTTGCATTCTATGATATAGTGGGAGATTTCATCAGATATCATATTTCCACAAATCCTGCAGTGAATGTTTTCCTTTTTGATGATGAGAATATGACTTTCTCTATCTAGAGTTGAAGCTATTCTAGTCCGTGCAATGAAGGCTATTATTTTCGATGACAGATTCCATGACAAGTATCGTTCTGGCATAAATGAATTACAGAGAAGTTTATAGTTTGAAATAAATTTCGAATTGTCGAGTCTAGGGAAGTCTTGTTGAATAAGCTGACCACAACAGTTGAATATATCATTAACGGTTTTGTATAATCCTATGGAGTCTGTTCCAGCATAATTTGGGCAGTCTGTACTCGTCCATTTCCAGTACTCTCATGTAGTATTTCAATGTTAATTTTGTGGCGGGGTAGCAGTAAGTGAGATTCTTCCAGTTTCCAATCTTAGTATGTGCCCCCCGGGATATATCTAGGTAAATCAAGAATGTTTTTTCTATAAATGAGGTTTGAAGTTGCTCTATAATTTCCCCATTATCACAGGCCCAAACTGGGGACGCGTAAAGAAGAATTGATTTTTATCGAAGATTCAAATAGTTTGAATGCAACTTCTATCGAATCGATTTTTTTTTACCTTTTTGAAAACCAATGGTTGTATTTAGTGCGGTATATGCCTTTGCTTTGAAAACTAGCGCAGTATATGCTCTAATCACCTGAGGAATAATTTTATATTGAATAGAATTTGTTTTTTTATTTTTTCGTTGACTATTAATAAATTTATGGCATATTTCTTTACCATACATAAGAACTGGCCTGATAATTGTTTATTCTGTATGAAATATCTTAAAATTAATTAGGTAAATGTTAAATGGAGGTCTAATTTATCTCTTAAAATATGCAACAGTGTGTACGTATTTATGGTAACTTGACTTTATCTATGAAGCAAGAATACTTTCCCGTTTAAATAATTATTCAGTTTAGAGAACTACAATTTCCCAGAGCGGCTTTCCAGCCTCCGTTTCACCACCGGTGGGAGCGGTGGCCGCCAGCCATTGCGACGGCAGGCCGTTTAGGAAACCGAGAATGGGGAGGATTTCAAAATGGCAATCCGTAGCTTGAAGGAAAGCCGTGTCCCAATTCTAGGCTAATCATATTCTTTTATTTTTGTAATCTTGCAGATGTCGCAAACTTGCTGTGGACAGAGTGTCTGATACCGTTTCTTTTAAACCAGCCTTCCAGGCTTCCATCTACCTACTTATGGCAAATTGGGGAGGTTCTATATTTTATATCTTTCCAAACACGAATTTCTTACTTCGCGAAGCTTCCTTACTGGGATTTCTGGATATTCTGGAGATAAAAGATTAATATATACAAACACCAAGAACAAACTATTAATTATTTCTGAAGTATATAAAGATTTTTTTATACTCATGGAGACATAACTTAAAGATGTGGAAAGTCTTTGATATCGCCGGTCGTTTGCTTTTTTTTAAGGAGGCAAAGGCAATTTTGTTCACACTTGTTTATCTCGTGTATCTTCAATAAAGGTCACTGTTTATCAAATATCTTTCAGTTATTATCTGAATCCCGATATTCATGCTAAAAAAGTACAACCATTTTTGACGCATATGATTTTTTTTTAATAAAATAATTTTCTACTTCCCTTACTGCAATGATAAAATAATGTGAGGGTCTGGACTTCCCATAATTTTATTATTGCAGTAAGGGCAGTAGAAAATTATTTTATTTCAAAAAAAATCATATGCGTCAAAAAATAGTTTAAATCTCTTATAACAAATGGAGATCGCTAATGCATCATATTATAGATATTCATATTCCAGAATATTAACGTTGTATATGATAAAATATCACAGAAATTATATATCTATCCATAAGCTATCGGGGAATATCAGGATAAATATAGTTTATATATAGTTGGATTCAGATCCTTATTACTCTGCTTTTTGTCTAATAGGGATCAAGTGAATTTCACCTTTTTGGTCTACCTTCATATTGCCACGTGGAAAATTAGGAAAGACAAACTTCAGGATGACACAGGAATTTATTTAAGAGAAGAACAAACTATAATTGATAAAAATATAAGAAATGAGGGAAGTTTACAGAGTATCAAAATATAAACAACAAAATCAATAATCTGTTAATAGAATAATAAATACTTTGCTACAATATATTTGAATATTTCTATTTACTTATTCTTAACACCTGTATTTATAGATAAACTAGCGGATGTGCACCCGGCTTCGCCCGGGTTTTATCCAGTGAAAGTTTGCCTAACGAATATTATTGATAATAATATTGATAATAATATTATTGATAATAATATTCCGGAATACACAGAATATTATGATAATAATGATAATAATATTCGTTACATTATATATTTATTAATATAATTGCCTTATTCTGTCTGTGTAAAGTTCACGGATAGATTTTGGTCAGAATGGATGAAATAAAAAAAGTGTCAAGGGATGGGATTAGAACCCAAGACCTTCCGCTTACCGGGCAGATGCCATGACCACTAGGCTACCCTGGACATATTTTTCCGTTCATAAAGTTAATATATTACGCCTCTAAAATAGTTTTGTAATTTGATAACAGATGGCGCGCTAGTGCATCGTAACAAGTTAATATATATTATATATTATATATTTTATATTATATATATTATATATTTTATATTTTTATATATTTTATATAAATTATATTATATATAAGTATTTAATTATAAATAAGTACCTTTATAAGAATAAAATATGATATTCATTAAATAGGTATTTAATTTTTAGTATCTCATTTATATTTATTCGAATTTTATATTTTCAAGACACACACAGTTTGGGGCGGACGTTTCACAAGAGAGACATCCACGGCGCCAATTTATAATTGTAACGAATAGTATTTTAATTAAAACATTTTAAAAATATATACGCACTCGGGTAAAACCCGGGCGTTGCCCGGGCCATTCGTCTAGTATATTTATATAATATATAAAATATATTTTTCGAGCAAACATATCCTCTCTCTCCACTGAATAGATTTTGAAAAGATATATATAAATAAAAATATCTAGAGATATACTACATGATTTTAGCCAAAAGGCCGAGAAACGATATTTTATATATAGAGATGACCTGGCTTCGTGTGTTTTCTGCTCGAGTGAATGTTTCGCTTGTAGATTTTGTTCCTGCCTACTGATAATTATTATCTGGCTTCGTCCGTGGTCTGCTTTAGTGAATATTCCCCTCAAGAATTTTGTTTATGTCAATCAAGCATGATACAGCAATATTGTCATAATCATTTCTGACTAAAAAATAATTGTTGCTCAGTACTTGGTTGATTATTTTTTTTTTATTAAAAGTGCGACAAAAAGCTCTTCCAGATTTAACTCTCTGTCCTGTTAAAATTTCAGTGAGATTAGTTATATATTGAGGGCTTGCATAGCTGATAAACAAATATATATATGTTCCTGGCTTCGCCCGGTTTTTGCCCGAGTAAAAGTTTGCCTAATGAACATTTGTTAAAACGATTCTAGAAAACATCCAATCCACCTATATATATAGATTTATAAACATATAAAATATTGTTATATGCGTGTAAATATATTTTTGAAACACATAATTTTTTGAAAATATTAAATTTTAAATAAGATATTTTCTTTAAATATATATTAATATTGAAATGCCTAGTTTTTTTACAACGTCATTAGAATATTATATTACTAAATCCTCAAATTAAATATTGAATTTATTATACTTGGAACAGATTTTAGAATTTTTACAATTTATAAATGTGATTTCAATAGATGCCGCGAGAGGCGCTGCTTGCGAGTAATAGTAGAAAATTTGCAAAAATAATTTCAAAGAAAATTTATTTCAAATCAAATTCAAACCTGAAACCTTCCCAGTAGTATAGTAAATAACTTCCTAAAGTTTCACGGCGATTGGATAATCTTACCTTTTAAAAACATTCATCTTGTAAACAAATCAACATTCATCGTGTCAACAAACCACGTGTAAATTATTAACCAATCAAATTTATTTATCGTCGCGACCAGTGCTGCGCCCAAGCGGTAAAAGGCTGGAACTAAGGCTTTTTGGTTTGTTATTTTTTAACAAAAGCACATTAACCTTTTTAGTTTTTTGAATAGCCTATATGTTAAACGAAATCTTCAGCTACCTACATGAAAAAAAATTCATAATGATTTATTCTGTAGATTTTGCGCAACGCGATAACAAACATCGATTTTGGATTTCATTTTTATAGATATAAAGGAAAGGAAGGAAGGATAAAGGAAGGAAAGGAAGGAAGGATATAAAATATATTTTTAGAACAACCATAACCACTGTCTTTACTGAATAGAGTATTAAAAATATATATATAAATTAAAATATCTAGAGATATACTACATGATCTTAGCCAAAATGCCGAGAAACGATATTTTATATATAGAGATGACCTGGCTTCGTATGTTTTCTGCTCGAGTGAATGTTTCGCTGGTAGAATTTTGTTCCTGCCTACTAAAAATTATTATCTGGCTCCGCCCGGGGACTGCTTTAGTGAATATTCTCCTCAAGAATTTTGTTTATGTCAATCAAGCATGATACAGCGATATTGTCATTATCATTTCTGACTAAAAAATATTGTTGCTCAGTACTTGATTAATTATATATTTTTTGGTTGAAGTGCGACAAAAACTCTTCCAGATTTAACTCTCTGTCTTGTTCAAATATAAGCGAGATTAGTTACATATTGAGTGCGTGCATAGCTGACAAACATATACACAGTATACATAAGTATATATCAATATTAAAATGGCATATCCTGACCAGGAGCACATGTGCTTTACAGAAGGCAGAGCGCCATCTGGTGGAACAGAAATCAACTAAACATTGATTTAGCCTGTTCCCTGATATTTGACCAACCCAATTTCTTGATAAATCAAGAAAAGCCATCCACGAACGCGTTTCGCGCTTTTGGCGCTCGTCAGCGTGGAGTAGGCTGAACCATTGCGACCAAAAAATATGTTTTGATCCCAATGGCTTCCTGAAAAACCAAGATTGGGTTGGCCAAATATCAGGGAACAGGCTAAATCAATGTTTAGTTTATTTCTGTTCCACCAGATGGCGCTCTGCCTTCTGTAAAGCACATGTGCTCCTGGTCAGGATATGCCATTTTTAATATTGATTTCTACACCTGATCTTTTTATCTTTTATTTTTTATTTCGTTTTTAATGTGCTAAGCGTATTTACGCAAGTTTGGCCTTAAATACCCATTTCTTGGTTTTTCAAGAAGCCATTGGGATCAAAAAATCTTTTTTGGTCGCAATGGTTCAGCCTACTCCACGCTGACGAGCGCCAAAAGCGCGAAACGCGTTCGTGGATGGCTTTTCTTGATTTATCAAGAAATTGGGTTGGCCAAATATCAGGGAACAGGCTAAATCAATGTTTAGTTGATTTCTGTTCCACCAGATGGCGCTCTGCCTTCTCTATAGCACATGTGCTCCTGGTCAGGATATGCCATTTTTAATATTGATTTCTACACCTGATCTTTTTATCATTTATTATTTTTATTTCGTATTTTAATAAGTATATATGTTCCCGGCTTCGCCCGATTTTTACCCGAGTAAAAGTTTGCCTAACAAACATTTGTTAAAGCGATTCTAGCAACCATCCAATCCCTACTGAATCTATACTTGTCTATACTCTCTATAATTTGAAAATTTTTCCGGTCCCTTGAAAAATACTCAATAAGTTGAAAAAAATCAGTATTAATTGGTCCACTCGGTAATTTGAAGTTGAAGGAATAGTATCTTGCTACAAACGAAGATTTGTAAATAACTGTATTTAGCGAATGTACCCGTCTTTGCCCGGTTTTTATCCGAGTAAAAGTTTGCCTAACGAACATTTGTTGAAACGATTCTATAAAACATCCAAACCACCTATATATTGATTTATAAACGTATATAAATATAAATATTGTTATATGCGTTTAAATATATTTTTGAAACACATAATTTTTGAAAACATTTATTATATTTCAAATAAGATATTGTCACGTTTGTGAATTTGATAATTAATTATTTATTTTTTTCTCAATGAATTAGATATATTAATTTAAAAATTCATTTTTGTTATCATCATCACATACAATGTAATTTTTTTTATATAAACAAACGATAATAAACAACAACAACAATGTAATTTGCATATTCATTAATATAAAACAACAAAAAATTAAATTAGCAATGTAAAAATATATTTTAACATTACATTTTAACATTTAACACCAAAACGTTACAATATTTTCTCTAAATATATATTAATATTGAAATGCCAAGTTTTTTTTACGTCATAGGAATATTATATTAAATATTTCTCAAATTAAATTTATTATACTTGGAACACATTTTAAGCATTGTTACAATTTATAAATATAATTTCACCAGATGCCGCTAGAGGCGCTGCTTGCGAGTGAAAGTAGAAAATTTGCAAATAAAATTGCAAAGAATATTTATTTCAAATCAAATTCAAACCAGAAACCTTCCCAGTAGTATAGTAAATAACTTCCTAAAGTTTCACGGCGATTGGATAATCTTACATTTTAAAAACATTCATCTTGTAAACAAATCAACATTCATCGTGTCAACAAACCACGTGTAAATTATTAACCAATCAAATTTATTTATCGTCGCGACCAGTGCTGCGCCCAAGCGGTAAAAGGCTGGAACTAAGGCTTTTTGGTTTTTTATTTTTTAACAAAAGCACATTAACCTTTTTAGTTTTTTGAATAGCCTATATGTTAAACGAAATCTTCAGCTACCTACATGAAAAAAAATTTCATAATGATTTATTCTGTAGATTTTGCGCAACGCGATAACAAACATCGATTTTGGATTTCATTTTTATAGATATAAAGGAAAGGATAAAGGATATATATATATATTATTACTGGAAAGACAGAGATATGCACAAAACACACACACAACACAGTGTCAAAGACATATTATAAAAAGGAATTGTCTTCTTAACGATGTCTTAGAAGCCAAGCTTCCCGAAGATTCCGAATAATTGAAACGTATAAGAATATTTTTGCTGAAAGATGACAACTAATGAGACATAGAAAATAGAACTTCTTTTCTACTGTTCAGATAATTTGTTCAAGCCGAACACTAAAGAAAAGTTATTTTTCATCAGGAAAGCTATTTACAAAAGTGAAATTTTTTCAATATCCTTTACTATAAAGCATTCAAAAACCATCTACACATCTACATACATATGAGGCTACAAAAATATAATATATATATTTAGCATCTAAGCAATTTTGTTAATTTTCTTTTTAAAGCGATATTGATTAATATTGAAATATATAATACTATAATTAAATTATATTATCAACTTTTTCTTTCAAAAATTACCCTAACGAAGCCAGGTTTAATATTTTACATCTATAAATAATGCATATATTGAATTTTAAATTATTCATTCATCTGATATATTTTTCGATGGGAAACTCTCCTCTCTTTATCGAGTGGATTTTATATTTTGAATTAAAACACGCGCGTTAACAGGTGAGCCACTCTCGCTTTGCAAGACCAACTTAGAAATAATATCTGATTAATATATATATATATATATGACATAATAAAAATATGATTTTTATTATTCATAATATAATTAAAATTCTAGAACAAAATAATTACATAACCATAATATTTATTAAAATTGTTTTCCTAATATAACTGATATTATAATTTAAATAATCAAATTAAAAATAAGAACTAAACACAGAGTTAATTTTTAAAATGTAAAGGAATGCCAAACAAAAAGAATATAACCTAATTTGCTATTATTTAAAAAACATTGTTGGTTGTCTTTGTATGTAAATAATGAGAAATAATGAAAAATAATGAAAAATGAAAATAAAATAATTAATAATGAAAATAAATATAATTTAAGGAAAACATAAAAGTTATTATTCATTTTTTTTATCCACGACTGCATGAAAGGTAACGTATCTAGAATATACGTTTTTGACGTGACAACGTCTTAAATTAGGTTGCGGCTGGGAGTCACTTATGAAAAAGTGTAACGCCCGGTAACGTTACGATGAGTCACCGAACGAGAATGCTGCGCGCGCAGCGCTAGAGAATTAGGCGCATTGAATCGGCGCATGCTTGTCTCTGTCTTTGTCTTTCTCGAACGTTCTTGGCGTTGGAAAAACAAGAAAGCGTCATAATACAAGTTCACACGTGTGGTTAAAGTATCGTCAGCTGTGTCTGTAGTGAAAATGTGGAGTGCTTAGATTCGTCATTTACAACAACTACAACAATAAAGGTAAATAATTGTACACTGATATTTCATTATCGTAAACTATGATTGATTGATTAATTGTTAGATTGACACAAAAGTTGAGAAACTGAGTTTATAGGTTATGTCATACTATTGATAAATGTTGATAGTGTTAAGTAAATTATTAGTTTAAAATTAATTAATTAATTAATTATTATTTTACAAATTTTAATTTAGTATTGACTGAAACGTGGATGCGCGACACTTGTGAACCAACTCCAATCAAGGGTTATGAGTGCGTATCCAGGGAAAATAATCGACCTAACTCAGATACCAACGCGGCTGGTGGAGTGGCGATCTATCGTAAATTATCATCGACATCTACGGCGGAAATGTTCCAAGTTGCGATTACAGACGTAACTCGTGTCATTAAAACCAAGGGTGACATGTGCATGACTGAAGTTACTTGCTTCGCCGCTAATACTAGCTTCAAGTTTATACTCGGTGCTGTATATATTCATCCAGGAGCTAGTATGCAGGATATTGGAATGTTACTATGGCAAGGACTCGGTCCGTACATTCACAACAGCCAGTACGTGCCACCGTTCGTGCAAATTGATTCTAGTATACCGATTCTTCTGTGTGGTGATTTTAACAAAAACGTAAAGCCTGACAACTCGTTTCTTAATTTCATGAAAAATACGTATAATCTTGATTGCGTATCAAACGTTTCTAAGTCAACTACGTTAAAAGGAACAACTATCGACTTGACTTTCGCAAGACACATTACAGCAGAAACACTTCCTTTCATTTCATATTTCTCCTATCATCGTCCTATCCTCAACAAAATCACTCAAATAGGAATTAGTTAAGTTTAAGTTTACATGTACAATGTTTTAGTAAACAAAATATATTTCTATAGTTAAAATTTGTGCAATTCTTATTTTCATTCAATTCCTTGTTCCTATTGTGCAATTTAATTATATTCATATCAATAAATATTCTACCGTTGTCACGTAAAATCTTCGCCCGTAAAACCGACTTTACAGGCAACCATTGTTTTTTTTTATGACATAGATATATATATAAGTATAATTAAATATAATTTATATGAAAGATAGTTATAAATTAATGATAATTAAAAACAAATTATAAAATATTACTATTTGGGTATCAAAAAGGTTTTAAAAATATTTTTTATATATTTTATATATAAATATACTCACGATAAATTGTGAAAAACGTCTTAAAATACAAAAATATTTATATATTTAATATCTCTCTATTTAATTTTAATAATATTGATAGATGATAAAGCAGTGTTGTGATTATGAATATTTATATAAAATGGAAAATATTAATGAAATATAAAACCAAATAATAAAAATTAAAAAGTATATACATCATTTTAAGAAAAATATATAAAAACCTTACGCAATAAGTTTCTTTATTCACAGACAATAATATATTGTTTTTATAATATAAATAAACTTATTGCTTAAGGTTTACGAAATTTTTTATAAAAGTATATCTCAGTTTTCTTATATCTCTGAATATACATATAATTATTGAAAATAATTTAGCAATATATAAATTTGTAGCGGCTCCCAAATATTAACTTTCATATTTTCATTATAAGTTTTAATTTGTTTAATAACTATTTAATTCAAATATTAAATTAAATTATCTTTTAAATATAATGCTCATAAAAATATATACTTTATTAAAATTATATAAATTAACATTAATATCACATTATTTGTTGTCATATTAATATAATAAAATAATTATACATCATTCTAAATATAAATCATAAATCATATAAAATGTAAATATTTATACTATAATATATCAAACACATATATCTAACATTTTATAATCTAGAAATGATATTTGACCACACAGACAGATACAAAAAGAACTTCAAAATGTAGTATACAACAATTTAACCCCTTCTGATAATTTGTATTACATTTATTACATTTATTTAATACAAATTATCGGAAGGGGTTAAATTGTTGTATACTACATGTTGAAGTTCTTTTTGTATCTGTCTGTGTGGTCAAATATCATTTCTAGATTATATAATGTTAGATATATGTGTTTGATATATTATAGTATAAATATTTACATTTTATATGATTTGATTTATATTTAGAATGATGTATAATTATTTTATTATATTAATATGACAACAAATAATGTGATATTAATGTTAATTTATATAATTTTAATAAAGTATATTTTATGAGCATTATATATTTAAAAGATAATTTAATTTAATATTTGAATTAAATAGTTATTAAACAAATTAAAACTTATAATGAAAATATGAAAGTTAATATTTGGGAGCCGCTACAAATTATTTATAAATATTGCTGGAAAATATATTTTTATATTTATGTTTTCATAACTTTTTTTTTTCTGGAGAGTTTCAGCTTTCCAGAAAATTTTATGCATTACAATTTTGGCATTATATGGTTGTGGATCAGAATGGTCTGTCCTGGTATATCCAGACAGAGTGAGGTGGGCGATAGAGCCAGGCGGAACACGGCCATGGAGAGATTGCCACGGACACATGTGCGTAGCTTTCTCCAGAGAGCCTAATTATTATGCAAGAATCAACGAGGGCGATAAACCTGAAAAGTGGTTTTCACTGAAAAAAAGCGCCGAAAAACTATTTGGGCCTTCCGACGATTTATGGCGTTGATTGTCTGTCGCAGACTGAACTCCAGTGACCTCTGGGAGAAATTAACGTTCTTGTCCCACTTTGCCATTAGGCAACCGTGATGGAAGTCGGCTGTGATCAGAGCTGCGCGTTCTGCGCTAAGATTATCAACTAAATACATAGTTTTGGTGCATTCAATAAATGTGTTTTCATCGCCTTTGATAAAAGGAAGAGTTTAATTTTTACGCATGTATTCCATCCCTCTCTCTCCTCCAGAATTTGTATAATACAGCTCTCTATTATGACTTTATTTTTATCTCGTTTTATCTTTCTTATCAGACTTTCATGAAAATAACATTATATATACGGTGAAATATACAAATCATACTCATTATAGCCAATTCGGAGTAGCGAAAAAACACCCGGGAGTAATTAACTACCAAAAGCTTTATAACTCCATTTTCCCTATAGATAATCAAAATGAGCTTGAATCCGGGGTGAATTAAGAAATGTATATTTTATCTATACCTCTCTAACATTGTATATTTAGAATGAAAACTTTAACATAACAACAATGTTTATAAGGCGATAGCGCGCCATCTATATATAGGAAATGAAAGTATTAAGCGCGAATAAATCTTTCTTTAACACATAAAACAAACTTCTACTAACCTTACTGAGTTGGAAATATTGGGAGAACTCTCCTACTCTTTTCCATCGCAGTAAGGACCGTAGAACATTTTTTTTATAATGCAAAAGAAACATTTTACTTGATATTTTTGTTTCTTATGTGTAAAAATATTGTGACAACTTCACACAAATCATAGTTCTCCTCCTTTAATTTATTATTTGTGAAAATTAAAAATATGCATATAATGTTCTTGATATTTCATTGATACTTCGTTCAAATATTTCTTAATTAAATCCAATTAGGTAATGGATTATTTACCTAAATCTTTTCGCGAAATGTGCACGAACTTCCACCACGATAGGACAGTAGATAAACTTCTGGATTCATTACTGACCGTGATAACAGGCTGCAATCTCCATCGTACTTCCCCATTATTTCATATTCTCGCGCAGACCTGTCAAACCTGTTTACCTTCCATCAGAACAGCTGCAGTCAGTAGCACTAGACACTCCCCTAGCCCAACTCCAACTGTGCTAGAGCACTTTAAACTATAGCAGTGCTTTAAAGATGTTACATTGGGGAATTAGTTATCACACACATTATTGTGACCACTTGTGTCTCCACTACTTTGAAGATTGTGTATCTGATCTACAAACTCCCTGCATTTATCCATTTTCCACCCAATGTAAGCGAGAAGCTGAATAGCTTATGCGTGTGTAAACGTCTGAAACACCATTTGTAGTGCTGTCGCATATTATTTGGACATGAAATTACCGCGCCATTATCTCTCCCCTTGTTTGATAGAAGGAGTGAAACAGGGCGAGCAGCAAGACATTAGCTTGAATAGAATAAAAGAATAGCAGTTACAATAAATAGGCTACTGAAGTTTCCGTGTAGTTCAACTGCGTAATTTAAGTCAAGTTTTAAAGAACAAGGCCAACAATCCAGATCTGGCCGCTGCACGATGTGAGAAAGCTTCATCGGCCTCTTCGCTCTCTGAAGCAACATAGAGATGAAAGAAAACACGGGAAGAAGGCACGCTCGTCGTTTTACAATCCTTCGATATAACCGCGGTCCATTCCTATGTTAAAGGGAAACGTGTTAAAGAGCCACCCGCCTCTGATTTCAAACACCCCGAAGAATGCATTTTACACATTACTGGTAAAAATACGATCCAGGTTTGCCCGGAATCTTCCTAGAGTTGAATATGTTTGCTCTAACAATATTGAATATATATATATAGTGTGTGTTGTGTGAATATATATTATTGAATATAAATATAATTGAATATAATTATTATCGCACAACAATTCTGAGTAAAATAGTTGTATAGCAACGCGCGTACGCGGAACAAATCATTAATATTGTAGAAAAATATTTATATTTGTGAACAGATTATTATATATTTTTAATATTTATATTTTATATTATACTATAAAATTCCTTTACTGTTTCTCTCTGGTATTTTAAAGTTTTTATAATTTATCGTGACATCCTTAGTTATTTTTCCTCCGTGTTCTACGTGGCGTAATAATCGTTCTTTTATATATATATATATATATAGATGGAAAATTTGCCGGGAGGAAATTAATCCATGGAAGCAATGGTCGCCTCTCCCGTCAAAATAAACGTCAGAAAACTGACGCCATCTATTGACCGTCGCCGCAACCACATTGCCAGCAAAACACCTCTTTGGTAGATGGTGAGGATTCCATTAGATCCCGTGTGGATCTCATGGAATAAAGTCCGCCCTAGACTGACGAGGGCCATTAGCCCGAAACCATGGTCTCTAGGTGGACGCTTATCAGTTTGCCAAAGTTGGTGTTGTGGCTTTGTCACCGACCCGATGCCGCTAGTTGCGGCGACGGTCAATAGATGGCGTCAGATTCTGACGTTAATTTTGACGGGAGAGGCGACCATTGCTTCCATATATATATATATATATATATATATATATATATATATATATATATATATATATATATATATATAACCCGCCTATTTTGATTAAACTTAATACTACACGAGTGTTTGATAAGAAAAAACAAAATGGCTCTATAAAGATACTAAACTTAGCCCTGGAAGTATCATTTATTTTATTATAAACATTTCTTTTAAAAAAGAGAGTATAAAATAAATAACCGTTAACTAAAAATATATAAAATAGACGGTACTACTTTCGTCATAATTAGCTATAATTTCAACATTTTATAGAGGCAAGAGGATAGAACAACTTTACTTTCGACTTCTTTTTACTACGGCCTACAGGGTGATCCGGGCATTCCTGCCTCCAATTACGGGACCGAAACGGCTCCACCTTTTGTTTGTGTTTGAAAGGAAATATATAAATTCGTCTATTAACGAACTAATTGGTATATTCTGAGGTCGAAACTATGACAGCGATTCCTTTCAGACCTGTGTCTATATAGTGTCAAAGTTTCTTCCAGATGGGTCAAGTATTGTGGAAGCGTATGCGGAACAAACATGCACAAAAACAAAAGCAAACTTACGAATTTTTCTTCTTAATGTATGTAGTTATGGAAATCAAGCACCATATCTGTATATGATCATTGAAACTATATGGCGCAATATAAAAATATATATAAAACAACTTCTTAGTGTTCTACTGAAGGACACAGTAAAAACTTGTTTTATTTATATAAAAAATTGCTCTAAATAGTTTCAAATTTCACCTTCTGTATTGTCGAACTTTTAAAAATCAAACAGAAGGTGGTAATCCTATCACCGCGGAATCTCTACGCTCTTTACATTTTAAACTGAGCAAACCTCTAACGCCTCCATACTTCCCCCGCACAAGGTTTAATTTCAAGACAAACACAAGGGGGTGGACTTCAAGAATTGCTTTAATTCTTTAATCCGGTTGGAGTCAGGTCGGACAGTTTTAAAAACAAACACCTCCAACTAACTGGAAACCTCGGGCTTTATTACATTCCGGACGGGTTTGGACTTGATTAGAAGCCTCCGGTCGGATGTTTGACTTCTATCTAAATATTGGTCGCTCTCTCCGCTCTCTGGATCGATGCCGACACATTTAAATGGCATCGCCTCCTGGGTAAAAATCCCACTATTGCCGCCAACATATGTCTGTCGAGCATATCCAATATCTAACTCGAGGGAACACGCGGATTCACTTCTCAGTAGCCCTTGTAGGACTCGCCCAAGTGAAGAGCATTCCTGTAAACCATAAAACTTCTTTCTTCTTGGTCAACTTGTCCCGAATTTTATTTTATTTGAATGATATATTTTTCAAATCTCTTATATATTTCTTTTTTATTCATGTACGCGCTTCAATTTAAATGATATATAAGAGAAGTATTTGAAAAGTATTATTTATATCGACGAAATCTCTCTCCTTATTGTTAAGCGTAAAATGTAAAAATACTATTCTATCTAACTTTAGTTTTTTTCTGTGCTTTAAAATTATTTTTATTCTGTCAAATAAAACTTACCGAAAATATACTATCCCTTAAAAAAAAACAAAGAAAACCTCCGGTGCAGCGATATCATATGAGATCTTGTCACAGTGGTAGAAAAGAAGTGTAATAGCGGAATAATTTAGAGTCAATAACCGCCAATGGAGAATGAAGGGATATCATCAGACGACTTTCGCGCCTGGATGAGTTCTTTGAATATTAGTAGTAGGCATAATCTCAAATATCTTTTTTTTTTCACAAGACATTAGCTGCACACAGAGACCCTTCCACCTACAATTTCTATGACAGTGAACATGTCCACCTAAGATTCGGAAATGACTCAGTAGCCTGTAGATTATTAACATAAATTGTTAATTTTAAATATGAACTATTTACCGGCGGTATATATGTAATAACTTGTTTTATTTTGAAAAGAAACGGCCCCCGCTGTAAATAGTTTATATTTACAAATACAGATGGCGTGCTAATATATCATATACAGTAGACTCTCCTATAACGCGAGTTTTTACAACGCGATAAAAAAATTGCGACAAATTTATTTACAAATTTATTTATACAACGCGAATTTTCGTATAACGCGTTATAAAATAAAATGCGGAGATTTCCATATTGACAACTGTACAATACATTTAATTTTTATGCACACGCGTTTTTCATTTTTTTTTGTTTTTGAACGAAGTAATGTTGTATACTTTGTCAATTTAATTGCACATGTGTTTCTGTAAGTAAAATTTTTTTAATAGTGTTAAATTGAGTTTTAAAGCTTAAAATAATATTTTTAACGCATATAAGGTATTAAATTAGAATTTACATGTAAATATTTTGCAAATATAAAAAATTACGAAACTTGCGCCCCAGGCATGATGAATAAAGTTGGAAAAAAAGAAAAATTGAAAAGGAGATATACTGTATCATGTAAAAATGTATTGTATAAAATGATGTATATAGGAAAAATAATTATATACTAAAACGTATTATTTTATATGCAAATGTATATTTAAAAAAAAAAAACAAATTACGTAGTGAATAAATTTTAATTTGTTTTTTTTTTTAAATATACATTTGCATATAAAATAATATAACATTTAGTTTTGTTTTAGTATATAATTATTTTTCCTATATACATAATTTTATACAATACATTTTTACATGATATTTGTCACTAACAATTTACCCTAACAACATTCGCGTTATACAAGTTTTATTTCGTACAACGCGAATTCCTATAACGCGATTTCATACAACACGGAACACATTAATCGCGTTATAGGAGAGTTTACTGTAGAGTAGGTTTGACTCCAACTATACTGGTGAAATATGCCTAAATAAACAATAATACGTAATTCCTCATCTAAGGCTGAAAGACGTCATCTTGACATCCAAGAGAAGGAGATGTATTATTAATGCAACATTTTATTTTAAATATTTATTTTCTAAGTGCATTATAAGTGCATCTCATCAACAAAAGGTCGTGGTGGTAATATTGTATTAGAATATTTACAATATATTTCACGTGAAAATTAAGATGATCATTTATTTGATTCCATATTATAGGACTATGATTTTAGACTAAGAGGAACTGACTCTTCCATATCACTCGTTCTTCGCGTTCCCTGAATAGGTCAAATAGAACATAGGTTTGTTTGTCAAACCCTCGTAGCTCAAAATATCCTACGTAAGTGACTAAGCCAAACCAACAATGGGAAAACCTGTGAGGATTGGCTTATGACCTTGAGGTTGGCAAATAACGCCTACATGTGCAAACATTACTTCATCTTACTGCTGCCAACTTGGCTCCATGGTATCTGCTCGGCAATCCACAAAGGTCGAGAGGACTAGCTACAACTCTGTATCAAGCAGTGGGACAGTCCTATGTCGTCGTCTATGGTACGCGAGTCTTAAAGGGATATAAAAAGAGAGATTAAGAGGAACGTGGTAAGTTTCTTTATTAAGCGGTATACGAGCTTTCGGACGTCAGCCGTCCGTCAATACCTGATGAAGGACGGCTGACGTCCGAAAGCTCGTATACCGCTTAATAAAGAAACTTACCACGTTCCTCTTAATCTCTCTTTTTATACTCCAAACGTGGCTTATCATGTCTTAAAGGGATATCTTTATATCGATACCTACTCAAATGAACGACTTCGATACATTTATACGATTTCTATCTTAAAGATCTAAAAGTAAAGGTTTAGGAGGTCATATGAGGGTATATATAAATCATGCTGTTCATTGATGCTCAGTATTTCTCAGGGCCTCAGCACGAATAGAATCTTTCGTATTCTGATATGTGAAATTTCAGCCAATTTTTTGTATTTGTTGAAGCGATTGAATTTTATCTGGAATAGATTTAAAAACAATGAGAATGAAGCCAGAATTAGATACGGAGACAGATCTTGTGTTGGAGAAGGAGAGCTGAACTGAGAGCGCGTTAAATGATTTCCGCTATCAGGTAACACATCCGGTTACAAGCAGCTCGCCGGAATAACGGTAACCTCGTGCTGATGACAGTACCAGGAACCATGTGAACATATTTTCCATAAATATTTAAAAATAATCTGGAACTATTTTACAAAAGGCCATTTTAGGAATCTCACATAGGAACAAAAATAGATCAGAATATCATAAGCTTTTAAGAGCAATTAATCACCCCATAGGGTGTTGAGTGCCTATCAACTCCAATTTGAAACAACCTACACTCCTGACCTTGCGCACTTAAAAATATTCTCCAACTTGTTTCATCATTATTTACTCCTACACAAAATTTGTCACGCCCGTAGAAGGGCGTGGCTTGGGATGATATAAGCATTGATGACTTGCATCCGGTAGTAGATATTGGCCAAACCTGAACACAAACATTCATCAATAGGCATGCTCGATGTTCAGAAACATGTTGAATGCCCGCCCTAGATAACAACGCAGCTTGCAATTAGCCACGTCAAGATCGGGCGGAAATGAGAAAGGAAGCAACAACGGGTTTTATCGTCATAACGACGTCGGACTTCCCTTTTTTAGCAGGTTGTACAGCAAATGTGGGAGAGAGAGAGAGACGCGTGCCACATGGAACTATTTTATTTCTTACTTCCTAGAGAAACCGTTCTAATTATGCCGTTAGTTAATTGAGCGAGTTGGTATCGAGGTCTGTTTATCTGTAATAAAATTCTGTGTACAGAAAATATATATAAAAACCATATAAAAGTATTTGATGAGAAAGAGGCAACGCCGATACTTTTTATTATTAAAATGAATTATAAAACATATTTGGCAAGCCCTTCAGCAACTCTTTAAAAGTTCAATTGAAGAATAATAAATGCATATATATTTTTTACAAATGCAATTTAAAACTTTAATTTATTAATTTTACAAAAACGCACATTTAAAAAAAACCTGATGAAAAGCTTGTCCGAAAGTATCTGTATATTTCCTTTTAATAGAAAAAAAGTTGCGGCTTTTTGCCTTTTTATTTTGATTATTGTCCAAACCCACAATTTTATTAATCATGAAAAGTTATAAGCGATGAAGATTTTTGATTAGCGCGTGAAATACTTCTTAGATATATAATACAATTTATAAAAGCATAGGGCGCCTCTCCCGCCAAATTAAACGTCAAAACAAGACGTCATTTATTGACGGTCGCCGCTAACTAGCTGCCTCGGGTCGGTGACAAAGCCACAACACCAGCTTTGAAAAACTGATAAGCGTCCACCTAGAGACCATGGTTTCGGGTTAATGGCTTTCGTCAGCCTAGGGCGGACTTTATTCCATGAGATCCACACAGGATCTAATGGAGTCCTCACAATCTGCCAAAGAAGTGTTTAGCTGGCAAAGTGGCTGGGCCAAATCTAAGGACATAATTTTTCCGAGAGGAAATTGATCCATAAAAGTATAAGGAGCCTCTTCCGCTAAATTAATCGTCAAAACTAAACGCCATCTAGGTGGTCTCTTCTCAGTAGGCTAAAGCTGGTGTTGTGGCTTTGTCACCGACCCGAGGCCGCTAGTTTGTGGCGACGGCCAATAGATTACGTCTAATTTTGACGTGTAATTTAGCGGGAGAGGCGCCCTATGCTTTTATGGATCAATTTGAATATCCATCAAAAATATAATTTATTTAAGTTAAATTTTTATCTCTCCATTATTTAATTTTCAGTGTAGTCCGACTTTATAAAAGTATTTCTGTGAGACATTCTATTTTATCGGTTAAGGACTTTCTGTCTACGCATCCACCTGCTCCGCAGTAACCCAGCATTCACCGCATATACAATTGCAAACATATCGTTGACCAAGAATATCTCTGATGAATCATATCAGACCTCACAAATCAGACAGATGAGGAAAAACAGAAAATGTACGGGCCACGAGAGTTGAAATTCTTAAAGAGAAACTCGAACACACATGCAACACACAACATTTACAACACAAAATACGTACAACACACACACTACGTACAACTCACACAACACGTAAAACACACAAGACACGGACAACACTCAATACGTACAACAAACAAAATACGTACAACACTCAATACGTACAAAGCACAAGACACGTACCACACTCAATACGTACAATACAAAAGATACGTACAACACACAAATTCCAAGTGAAAACTTGAAATATAGTTATAGAAGCTCAAGCTTATTTGAGATACCAAGCAACAACATATTGGGGAAAATAGTGAATTGTACTGGGATCAGGTGGATAAATAAACAAAAGGCATCTCCTGATCGTACAACTAGAAGTTGCTGATGGCTGGCTATCTATCATATTAAATATCAACCAATCGTCGGTTTTTAATTATTCCAGAATTGGCCAAATTCTTGATTAATCAAGAAAGGCTAACCACGTACGCGTTTCGGGCTATTGGCCCTCACCTACGGGGCGCAAGCTGTATATAAACGGCCAAAAAATGCTTGTATTTGTGGCATCCTGAAAAATCAAGAAACAAATACTCAGGCCGAAAGAGCGTGATAACATATTGTGTTCGAATTAAAATTAAAGGTTATGTAGAGGCCAGGGGTTTTGATTGTATACATATTGAGTCGTCGCCACGTGCCAATGGGCACATTTCTGGAACTTTCGCAGAGAGAGGAGGGGCTAATATTATACATTAATATTTAAAATAATAATAATAATAAAAGAAACTCATTGCGAAAGGTTGTAGTTTTATTTTTAAAATATTTAAAATATTTCTCTCTCTCTCAAAATTTTAGCCATATTTTTTTATTTAATAATTTATAAAAATGATAATGATAAGAATATATATATTTGCAATATGAACAATATATTTTTCGTGGGTTGGATTTAGGTAAAAAAATTGCATTGTTCAAGGGAGAAATTGTTATTTTAATGCTTATACGTTACAGGGCACCACTTATTGATGCAATTTCACTTTTCACAAGCATAGCAATGAAAATAGATCGATGAATGATTTTGGAAAGCACAAGGAGTATACTTACTTTAAAGCAGAGGGGGGGGGGGGGGATTAAAGTTATCCAATAAGGAAAGAGAGAGATATATATATAGGGGAACCTGCCTATATTTAATATGTACGTAGAAAGCCAGTGTTATGGATTGGCTAGAAAACAAAATGAATATTGAAGTTAAATACAACCTGTGGATCAACTATGTGGATAAAATATTATGTAATACTTGAAGTGAAAATCGGGGTGAAATCTCTAACTTTATAAACACACTAAACCCAAGTAATTCAAAAAATTGTTTTTAACGCACAAATAATGTAATATATTTCTCTCAATATATCATAAGTTTAAATATGTAAATAATAATTTGTATAAAAATAGTATTTATCATTAATATATTAATATGATACTCCTGTTGAAGGACATTACATTTACACAAGAAACTTAGCCCTTGAAGCTTTATTTATTTTATAATAAATCCAAGTATACAGCTGACACAGGAGAAATGTAGCGCTGAAATAATCAATCATATTCTGAACATATATAAAATAATGATTTAAAAACTCAATATAGACAAAAGTTCATAGAAGGGAATGGGCTACAGAAAAAGATATTAAATCAAATAACAATAGTTACACTCATTTTAATACAAAAAGGCTGTAGTCAACCTAATAAAAGTAAAACCTATACATACAGATAAAGTGATTTTAAAGGTAAAAGAAATATGAAGGAATTAAAAGCTATTTAAAAATATAAAGGTTTTACAAATACCAAAATCAAAAGATAGTAAAAGGAAGAGAAATAATCCCGTTACGAAAGGACAGCTAAGAAAACCAGCCTGGTGGTCATACCCTACACCAAATCAAATGCACGCAAAGGCTAAAATAATTTGAAAAGAAAGGAGTTTGACGATTACATCACACCCTAGAGACCTCGAAACAAGAAAGCAAGTGATTAAAGAACGATTAATTTCACAAACAAATCAAACCTCTACTGTCCTTAATGCAATGGAAAACTATTGGGAGGGCTAGGCTCATCAGTGGTGAACCTTCCCAGCGGTTTCGCCAATTTAATCTAGCAGACTGCTTATTTAGAGCTCTAATACTGTATTGGATCATTTTGATTTTATACGCTAAGCCAAGCCCTCCCGATATTTTCCCATCGCAGTAAGGGACAGTAGAGGTTTGATTTGTTTGTGAAAAAACACTCGCATGTAATGTTATTGCTTTATATTGATATTGTATATACAGAATAAAATACCAAAATTGCGACAAAATATATAAAACTCACTTTATAGAAGAGAACAAAGACTGAATGGTCTTGAAAATCCGACGAACATAGTTCATATATTAATTGATGAATTAGCGCGCCATCTGTTATAAGAAATTTAAACTATTTTTGACGCGAATGATTCTTTTTAAATTTTCTACTGCCCTTACTACAATGATGAAATATTGGGAGGGCCTGGAGGTCCCAATATTTTATCATTGCAGTAAAGGCAGTAAAAATTGGTTTTAAAAGAATCATACGCGTAAAAAATAGTTTAAATTTTTTATAGTTCATATATATTGGATCAGAACCATAACACTAGATTTGAAGTACATGTAATATATAGGGGGATCCAAACTAAATTAGAAATACTGTTTCTAGAAGGTTAGGAATTTGAAAACTCAACGTGAAGATTTTCAAATAAGAAAAACGATGTAACGAGATAATATGATGAAATAGAGAAAATGAAATGAAAAATCAAGATATCAAAAAAGAGAAAATAGAGTTCTTTCTCTCTCTATAGCGTTATTAAAACCTTTACTTCCATATTTGATCTCCTTTATATTCATTTTTATATATTAATTAGTTTTATCTCTCTATATATATTGTTTACATTTTATTTGTATTTTAAAAATATTATCGCGCTACACGCTCTAAGTGTCTGCTATCAAATCCTTATAAACCGGTAAAACACTCGGCGGCTTTTTTACTTTTAAAAAGTGACGGCGAGTCGCCGAAACGTCAGAATAAATAGAAATAAGGTTGATTTGTTCATTTACACATTTATAAAGTAATTTTCCTTCTCTAGAGAAGATGCTAATACAGAGAGACAAAGCTCTAGAATTGTTCTTGCCACAGAGTCATGAACCGGCGGGGTGCTGTCCATACCAAGACCTTCAGATATTGATATTTGTCTCGGACAACATACTCGTCCTCGGACTGACTGGTGGCTAAACTGGAAAGTCCTCTATACGACCTTCAAATACTGGTACCACGCATACACATCTATTATATATATGCAACATTAAATTATATATTTATGGTTATATATTGATATATAAAACATTGAATTATATTCATGTACCTAAAAAAACATCTCTCCCTTTAATTATGCATTAGAAATATGCATTATATAGGTTTAACACTCCAATAAAATACTTGACGGTGATGGTAAGGAATGAGCCACAACACCTGGTTTGGAAAATTCGGAAAAATAAACATAGAGCAGGGTTATAATGTATAATTAATAATAAAGATGCCTCTTTTGGTATATCAATATCAACTTACAGCAAATTTATGTTGTAATCTGGCAATACAATTTCCTCTTGCCACTTCACCAGCTTGAATATCTTTTTGGTATATTCCACCGATTTCATAATTCTTATCGTTTTGCTGCTGATTTTTCAATTGCATCCGCTGTGTTATTGCCTTTAAGTCCTATGTGGGATGGGATCCATTGGAAGGTGACTTGTGTGTCCCTTTGGAACTCAGACCTTGATTTTGACCTTTTCAAACGCACACACAAAAAGAAAAATAGAAACAAAAATACAAGACTTGACATCCCATCATTGGTACCTAAACCAAAAGCCTGGAGCTATTCTAGAATGTGGGATGAACCGACAAGCAGCAACCTGTATCTCCAGGCTCAAAACTGGCCATACGAGATCACTCCTCTTCCAGGATGGTGTAAAGACCTTCTCAAAATGCATCATCTGCAAGACCAGAGAGGCCTCACCGGACCACCTCTTGGAATGCATGGGAGCCTCAAGACAGTACCTGTATTCCAACCCTGCCAGGATTGTGAATTTGATCAATGAATTAAGTCTCCATGACCTTGTATAACTATACAATGGGATAAAAAAATTCTTATCGTAGAATGTAACGAAAGCGAAGCTGATGTAGACAAAAACCTGAAACCATGGTATACAGATTGGCATATTGTCTGAATTTGTCAGAACCGGTGTTGTGGCTCATTCCTTATCAATACTGTAAACATGATAAACATAATGCATAGTTATAATTCATAATTGAGGGAGAAGTGCCTCTTTAAGTTTGAATTTAAATTTTATGAAGTTTAAATTATATAAAAGTGTATGTGTATAGACAAGTAAAATTAACATTGCAGCATGGATATTTATTGGTACATGATCATATTTATATTGGTGCATGTAATTGCGATGAAAAACTGGCAAAAATGCGTTGACACTATGCCGAGAAAATAGCGACAGAGAAAATCAACAACAATAGAATGCATGCCAGGATATGAACCTGGAGTCTCTTGTCGAACGTGTTAACTGCTGCGCCGCGCCAATTACTTTGTATAAATAAATTATTATTATAAAATAACAAATTCAGCATATACTCCTATTTATTTTTTATATATCATAGAGGATTTTACTTTTTTTTTTACAAAAAAACATATAAGTGGTATACAAGAAGTCCAGATGAGGTAGAGAAAGGGAATTTACAATGGTTTATACTCTCAAGCGCAGTATTAAATAGAAGCAACCGAGGGATAAAAGTAGGGAGGGATCTGTCATCTGTACGAGGCGAGTAGCGTCATTTTAAAAATGCATATATAGCACCCTTGAAATAAAACGATTGTGTATTCACACGATACTGTACACATTTTCGGAAGGATTAATTTTATAAATAATAAACATTTATTCACGTAAAAAGTACAAAGCCAGCATTAAAATAGAGCAATAAATTGTTAAAGTAGCAATCCATGAAATAGTGTTGTAAAATTACCGTCTAAAATTGGCTCTATAATCTGTTTCTTTTGATTTCGAATAAGTTGGTCTTCATCAGACAAATGAAGCAATATTAGTTATTAGCTTTTTAAATTGTTTCAAGGTTTATTTTAACTAATATTGTTTTATTGGTTTGATCAAGAATTTATAACTCGCGCAAGTTAACTTATCCGAAATAAAAAGAAACCCATATTGCAGCTATTTATGTTGTATGAAGATAGCTTGGGTTCATTATTTGGCACGAAAACACTTCTTTATAACGTGCCAGAATGATGTATACGCGACTATATGCTCATTTAATATAATATTTTACTTATAATATTCCTTTTATACATTAAAACTATATGAATGTGATTGGTAGCCACAAAATAACTCAAAGACGCTTTACTTACGATATGAATATTTAGAAATATATTAAAACTAAGAATATATATACTGGTTAATAAAAACATTTTTTGTTACAAGATTGATGGTAATCCTGATCTGGGTTCAAAAACGTAATAAGGAATTTTCCCAATGGGGTTTTCCCGATAGCGTTCAATGTTTTTCACAAGTAATAAATTTTACACATCTTGTTGAAGATATTAATCTGCGATTTTTTTTAAATGTTTCTTTTTGACCAGTACTTTTGTTTTGTTTTTTTGCTTTTTCCTAAAATGTTTTCTTCTTCATTATTATTTGTTCTATATGCAAATCTTTGTTTTTTGAGACTTGAATAAACAAATTCAAGTTTATTATATTTTGTGTGCTTTTAAAGTTAAAACACAACAGGTTATGGACTCAACCACGCATTCACTGCGAAATATAACAAAAACGAAGCAACGGTAAGTCTAAAAAGAATTCTAATTTGTTTATCACGTTAAAATTTATATTAGTAATGGCTGGAATGGATAATATTAAAATGGGTATGAATATTCCCAAATTGGAAGGATTAATAAACTGGCCAGAATATAAGAAAAATATAAAATTGCTTTTAACAATAAACAAAGTAATAGGTGTTGTTGAAGAAAATTTGAAATTGTCTGAATCCATGCTGATGTGCAGAATCATAAACACCTTGCCTGATGAATATTTTGATTTTAAAAGTGTTTGGATATCAGTGTCTGAAGAAGAACGTTTTGTAGACAATCTCACACAAAGGCTTCGGTTACTCGAAATAAGAATTCAACAGCGAGATGAATGCAGCGCATCGAGTTCGACAGCACTAATGGCAAATGCATATGAAAATAAGCAAAATATGAAAGGAAAAGTTACCAAAAGTAATGAAAATTTTCAGAAAACAAGAGAAACAAGAGAATGTTACTTTTGTCATAGAGAAAAGAACACTTGGCCAAAGATTGTAGGTATCCAAAACAGAAGAAACTAAAGGATAAAGAAAAGGATGAAACTAAATTAAAACTTAATTCAAAATTTTAAGTGAAAGTTTAATCAGTGAAAGATTCAATGAACAAGATGAAGACATTTGGATTGGTTACTCAGGAGCTACTAACCACATTACAAGAAATGCAAGTTTTTATACTTCTTATAAGGATTTTCCTACCCAACAGACTGTTAAAGTTGGAAGTAATGAAAAATTGATAGCTTATGGAAGTGGAACTATAACAATTGAAACTTGTGTAAAAGGTAAATGGCAAACTCACTACCTAACTGATGTATGGTATGTTCCCAATTTCAGTCGTAATGTGATGTCATTACAGTCCACATTGGATAAAGGGTTTGAAATGAAAATGGATAAAAAAGGTTGTAAACCTTTTAAGAAAACAACTGGAGAAGTTATTGTGGAAGGAAAAGACTACCAGGAGGCTTGTATGGTATGTTAATAACAAGTATCAAACCTGAAAATGCTGCAGAAGTCAATTTAGCCAAAACCCAAAATGCTACAACTATGGCATGAAAGATTTGGACATCAAAATAAAATACATGTTCAAAAATGGCTTAAAGCACAAGGAATAGATGCAGTCATGGACAATGAACCTTGCGAGGCATGCATTTATGGCAAACAACATAGACTGAGTTTAAGATCAAGAGAACAATATGCTTCTACTCAAACTGGAAACTTAATTCATGTAGATGTATGTGGCTCTAGGCAGGAGGTTTCGAAAGGAGGGATGAGATACTTTGTGTGTTTCAAAGATGATTTTGCAAAATACCGATCAGTGTATTTCCTAAAAGAAAAGTCACAAGTCATTGAAAAGCTAGAACAATTTCTCTTGGAAACAAAGACTACTGGACATATAGTGAAAGAAATTCTCACAGATGGAGGAAAGGAGTTTGTAAATAAAGAAACCTCAAAAATTACAGACAAATATGGTATTAATCATAGGATCACAATGCCATATACTCCACAACAGAATGGTTCAGCGGAAAGAGAAAACAGGACTTTAATAGAAGCAGCTCGTTCAATGATATATGCCCAAAAATATGAGCCTAAAGCTTTGGGTAGAGGCAGTTAACACTGCTACATATGTTTTGAATAGAACAGGACCAACACAAATTGAGGGAAAGACACCTTATGAACTATGGTTTGATAAAAAAAAACGGCAGTTGATCATCTTCGAATATTCGGAACTGAATGTTTTGTTCATGTGCCTGATGAAAAGAGAAGGAAGTTATATGCCAAAAGCCAAAAAGGTATTTTAGTTGGTTATTGCAGTAACAAGGATGGGTATCGAATCTGGATGCCGAACTCAAAGTTGTCGCAAGTAGGGATGTAATATTCAAGGAAACTATACCAACATTTAGCCTTGATATTGAAAAGAGAAATAAGGAACTTTCAAGTAATCAGATTGATGAACAAAATGATACTCAAGATATTGAGAAAATTGAAAACATGTTCAAACATCAGGAGTATACAATCTAAGAGATCGATCAAATATATCAAAACCTCAAAGGTATATTGATGCTGAAATAAATATTTCAGAAGGTCTTGAACCCAAAACATACAAAGAAGCAATGGATTATCCAAATGCACAGTTTTGGAAAGAAGCAATGAATGAATAAATGAATTCTTTAACGGAAAATGATGTATACGAATGCACAACATTACCACCTGGCCAAAAACCAATTGATTGTAAATGGGTATTAAAGACCAAATTGAATTCTAAAGAAGAGATTACAAGATATAAGGCAAGACTGGTGGCAAAAGGGTTTGCACAAAAGAAGGGTATAGATTATGAAGAAACATTTAGTCCTGTGGCAAGACATGACACCATAAGAACTCTTTTAACAATTGCTGCTAATGAAGACTTAAAATTGGTACAGTTTGACATAAATACAGCCTTTCTATATGGAGACTTACAAGATCAAATTTATATCAAACAACCTGAAGGAATCAACAATGGAACAGATCTTGTATGGAAATTGAAGAAAAGTCTCTATGGACTTAAACAGTCACCAAGATGCTGAAATCAGAAAATAGTCAACTTCATGAAAGAAAAATGTCTGAAGGAAAGTACAGCTGACCCCTGTTTATTCTTCAGAAAAACAAATGATCAACTATTCATTATTGCCATATATGTTGATGATGGAATCATTGCTGGTACAAATGAACAGGAAATCAAAGAATTTCTTGATGAACTAATGTTTTCATTTAAGATCACAAGTGAACCATTAAATTACTTTTTGGGTATTGAGATAGAGCGGCAACCGGATGGGTCAATCTTTATAAATCAAAAGGCATATATAAAAAGAATTCTTGAGAAATTCAATATGTCTCAAGCGAATAAAGTGGGAACACCAACTGATAATTCTACTGTTCCTGGGGAAGCAGAGATTCTAGAAAATGTTCCCTTTCGTGAAGCGATTGGTAGTCTGATGCACCTGAGCTGCTTAACAAGACCCGATATCACATTTGCATTGAATAAAGTTTCTCAAAAACTTGCAGCACCAAACAAAATATGACTGAGAAGCAGTTAATTGAATGTTCAAATATCTAGTAGGAACAACTCTGAATATGGAATTATGTACCAAAAGGGTCATAAAGTAGATGTTTTGGAATCTTTCAGTGATGCAGATTTTGCTGGAGACCCAGAAACTAGAAGATCTACCAGTGAAGTTGTTTGTAAACTGGCTGGTGGTGCTATTTCTTGGCTAAGCCAAAAACAAAGATCAGTATCTTTGTCAATAACTGAGGCCGAACTCGTGGCAGCAAGCAATACAGCAAAGGAAGTCATTTGGTTAAATATACTTTTTAGTGAAATTTCTCCACTAAAAGAACAACCAATTATAAAAGTTGATAATGCAAGTACAATTAAATTGATCAAAAATCCTGAATTTCATAAGAGAACCAAATATATAGTAGTATGACACTATTTTGTGAGAGAAAAGTATCAAGAAGGTATTTTCAATGAGAACATATTTCTGGAAAAGATCAAGTTGCTGACATTATGACCAAAGGGCTCCCTAAGCCGCGTTTCCAAATGCTGAGATATCTACTGGGTATGAGGGACATTTGAAATCTGATTAAGGGGAAGTGTTTAAGATATTAATCTGAGATTTTAAATGTTTCTTTTTGACCAGTATTTTGTTTTGATTTTTGCCTTTTCCTAAAATGTTTTCTTCATTATTATTTGTTCTATATGCAAAGCTTTGTTTTTTGAGACTTGAATAAACAAATTCAAGTTTCAAAAATATTTTAAAGGCGTAAGATTCTTTTTGATATTAAACAATTTCTACTGCCCTTAATGCAATGGAAAAATTAATGAGAGGGCCCCTGGCTCATCAGTGGTGAACCCTCTCAGCGGTTTCGCCAGTTAAACTGGCGAAGGTTCACCACTGATGAGCCAGGGGCCCTCTCATTAATTTTTCCATTGCATTAAGGGCAGTAGAAATTGTTTAATATCAAAAAGAATCTTACGCCTTTAAAATAGTTTTGAATTTTGATAACAGATGGCGTTCTAGTGCATCAAATTAAAGTTTATTATATTTGCTTTTAAAGTTAAAAAACACATCTTCTACTGGTCGAGTCTGAAAATATTTACCTGCCACCATTACATATTGAACTGGGATTAACGAACATTTTTTCAAGGTAATAGGTCGAAATGGATTTGCTGCTACTGGATTTTCATATTTAAAACGATATGATCCTAGCAGAAGTGATTAAATAATTAAAGAAGACATTTTTGTTCGATATCAGATTCGATAAATGCTGCAGTTGTTCTCTCAAATGAAGTTGAATCAGCAACATTGTATTCTTTTAGAAACGTTTGCAAGGACTTCTTGGAAAATGTCAAGGCCACAAAAATTACATTTAACAAGAATTTGTAAATTACTCTTAGGTTTATTGTGCAATAAATTGATAAAGAGGGAGCAATTCCTCGAAATAATTTGAGAAAAAAAAGTTTTCTTCCACAGATCCAAGTATGCCTTTTTTATACAGTTATATAAACTTAGTTGATGTTGCTTTTATACAAAATACAGGGATGTTATATGTCTCTCAAGTTTTCTTTCCGGACAATCTTGGTGCAGATAGCGATGCGTATGGTATATCAATCAGTGAGAAGCGGAACCAAAGTAAATAGAGTCTAAGTGTGTATACTGACTACGGATGGACACTCAAGAGTGATGTATCACAAGCAAAATATAGCAGAAAATCTTTTGCCACTAATTTTAAAGAAATTTATTTTCTTCACTATAGGCCAAGGTATTAAAATTAATATTTTTCTGAAATATCAAGTGAGCGTCACTCAGAAATCTTGTGAATAGAAAAAGCTAATAGCATATTTGACATCATCACAATAAAGTACATTAAGGGAACATATTGTTTCATTTGTGACAAATCATAATTTTTGTAGACCAGTGAAATTATATAGAAAACTGACGTAAGTTGAGAATTTCATTCAGAATATTTTTTATTCCTAATGTATATTCCTGAAAATATAGGAAATTCACTTTCACAAATGATGGTTAAACGTGCTTTTAAATGGTGTTGGTTTTATATTTTTCAATGTATGTATTTTTAAATACACCAATATATGAAAAAACAATAGAAAAAAATAAAAGATAAGTGGGTCAGGTGTTGATATTAAAAATAAAGAAGGCATCTCCTAACCACGAGCACATGTGCTTTTTAGATGGCAGAGCGCCATCTAGTGGAGCAAAAATAAACGAAACGTTTATTTAGCTTGCTCCGTGATATTTGGCCAACCCAATTTCTTGATAAATCAAGAAAAGCCATCCACGAACGCGCTTCGCGCTGTTGGCGCTCGTCAGCGTGGAGTAGGCTGTAACCACTGCGACCAAAATTTGGCCATAAATACCCATTTCTTGATTTCTCAAGAAGCCATTGGGACCAAAAATGATTTTGGTCTAAAATCTAAAAAGCACATATGCTCGTGGTCAGGAGATGCCTTCTTTATTTTTAACACCAATATTATCTAATCGTTTATTTTTAGCAATAATTTATTTTTAGTTTGAAATTCTGTTTATTATAATTATGTGTTGGGGATATATAATAAATATATTTATTTTATAACGATTTAAAAAAAAAAGTCTTATTTGTTAAACATCTATTTTAAAATCTAGATCGTGAAGTCTAAAAGAGTTATATATATATATATATTTGTGAATATATCTATAATATAATAGAGTGGGGCTTTTGAAGGACATAACCGAGCTCCCGAGTCCACGACAACAAATCCATTCACTGACGAAGAATAAGTTATAGCCAATAGGAAAATAGGGAAGAAATTTAAAATAATGTTTTTTTTTAAATTGTGCTCTTCTGACTGTGTTTGATAATTTAATAATTTAATTTTTTAAATAGAAAATGTGCGCAACTTTGTAACCCCGGTACAAATTAGTTACGAAATACGTCGGCAGATGGCGGTACGTGCATATGCCATTGGCTTAACCATTTTTTTCACTCTTTTTCAAAAATAATTTTCTACTTTGAAATATCTGAAAACATATTGTATTATTATGAGCAAAGATACAAGTATATGAAGGGTAGCACCATATAAAACTTATGTTCTACAAATTCTTAGTGCAATATTTTGGGCGAAAGAACTCTGCGAGAGAAAGGGGAGCTTACCTCAACAACAAAACAGATCCGCTGTACAAACCTTTACATACAAGCCTACATAATATATTAAACTATAAAATAGTTAGCAGTAATAACTTGAATAAATGTTCAACACGTTAACTATACAATATTATTTTTTACTCCCAAATATTGCATTGGCGTGCAGAGTTGCGTTGGCTTAGTCGCCCTTTACCACGTGGAGCTTTGCGTTCTCTAAGCTTCCTCTCTGCTTCCACACGGCCATAAAGTCCGTTACATTTTAAAAATACCTTTCCACTTCTTCAGGATTTAGAAAGTTGGACTCCAGCAAGGTATTACACTCTACGATTGAAATGGATTCCAGGAGATTCCAACGATTTCAAAGACAAATAATATATTTAAGCAAATAATTAAACAGTTTTATCAACTTAGAAAAGGGACTGGCACTCCTTATAGGACCGTTAAATATGCCTGCGTCTCTTATTTGTGGGACTAATATTCACGAAATTGACTAGAGATAAAATATTAATGGCTTATTTTATGTGAAATAGGGGGATGAGGACCTATGTGATTATTAGGTTTGAAGCACAATTTAGAGTTCATCGATACAATTATAAATAAAATAAAAGAAATTCGTCTCTGGAATAGGTTTATATTTTACTTTAATCACACATATAGGAGTTTAAATTATTACAAATCTGTTTGTTGATTGCTGAAAACAGTATTTAAAAAAATGTTTCACATCTCTATTATATATTCATTTATTAATATATATATATATTATAATTTTAAAAAAGATGCATATATTGGATTTATAATGAATTTATTGTTCCAATATTTCGAGGGGCAACTCGCCTCTCTTTATCGAGGATGTTTGTGTTTTCACTAAAGCATGCGCGCACGTGTACACCACTCTCGTTCTACAAGGCCAATGAAAGAATTGTATCTTTGATTTAAACACTACACTCAGTATATATATACAGCCAACAATTATATACATTATTACAGATAAATACCATTATTATTATTTTGTCTACACATTGTGCTTGAATCAGAGATTAATATATAACAGTGTAACCGTAAATAATTGTGTGCATACATATTAATTCTAAATTAATGATAAAATTTTAAGGGTAATAAATGAGTAAATTAAAAGTATATACATAGTTATTTACAATCAATTAGGATATGAATTCTTTATAAATTTCTGGAAAATCAATTTTTCTGTTTATACTGTGTTTGTCTTCGGCAGAAGCCCAACTTTCTAAAAACAGTCTACAATGCTTTTCTGTAATATTTTTGTATATAATTGATGCTTGTTTGAAATCAGGTATATGGCTATTATTTAGGGAGTGGTCAACTAGGAGGGATAATGGTTTGTAGTTTTTTAAAGCTGCTTTATGTTGATTAATACGATCTTTAAGTGATTTACCTGTTTCTCCAATGTATGTAGCTTGACATGTTTGGCAGGGAATTTTGTAAATTACATTGGTTGTATTTTCTTGGTTTGAAATATTTTTTGTATCTGAGTGGCGTAAGATTTGTTGTAGATTTTGTGCAGATTGATATGTTGTAATTATATTATATCTCTTTAAAATTCTGGCAATTCTCTCTGAGCCGTAGCTATATGGAATAGAGCAATATCTTTTTTGAGACTGATCACGACTATTATTTGAAGGTATAGCTCTTTGTTTATGAAAATGTTTTTCAATAAATTTTTTAGGATAATTATTATTTATCAATTCTTTGAAAATTCTATTTCTTTCTTCTGTTGCACTATTTCTATTTGAGTAATGTGTTTCTATTCTCTTGGTAAGAGATTTCACTACGGCGATTTTATTATGTATAGGGCCAAAGGAGCTGAAATTTAAATAGTTTCCGGTGTGAGTGGGTTTTCTGTATATGCAAGTTTCTATGTTATATTGATTTCTTTTAAGCTGAATGTCCAAAAAGGCTAGGGAATTATTGCTTTCTTTTTCATGTGTGAACTTTAAAAAAGGTTTGAGACTATTGAGAAAACGTAAGAAGCTTTCAATGTTTGTTTCTGTTAGACAAAAATTCATCTGCATTAGCCAACATATTTATGAATGAAATAGATGAAAAAATAATTAATTCAAACCAATTTAAAATAATATTATGGCTACGATATATTGATGACATTTTTTTGTCTAACAGAAACAAACATTGAAAGCTTCTTACGTTTTCTCAATAGTCTCAAACCTTTTTTAAAGTTCACACATGAAAAAGAAAGCAATAATTCCCTAGCCTTTTTGGACATTCAGCTTAAAAGAAATCAATATAACATAGAAACTTGCATATACAGAAAACCCACTCACACCGGAAACTATTTAAATTTCAGCTCCTTTGGCCCTATACATAATAAAATCGCCGTAGTGAAATCTCTTACCAAGAGAATAGAAACACATCACTCAAATAGAAATAGTGCAACAGAAGAAAGAAATAGAATTTTCAAAGAATTGATAAATAATAATTATCCTAAAAAATTTATTGAAAAACATTTTCATAAACAAAGAGCTATACCTTCAAATAATAGTCGTGATCAGTCTCAAAAAAGATATTGCTCTATTCCATATAGCTACGGTTCAGAGAGAATTGCCCGAATTTTAAAGAGATATAATATAATTACAACATATCAATCTGCACAAAATCTACAACAAATCTTACGCCACTCAGATACAAAAAATATTTCAAACCAAGAAAATACAACCAATGTAATTTACAAAATTCCCTGCCAAACATGTCAAGCTACATACATTGGAGAAACAGGTAAATCACTTAAAGATCGTATTAATCAACATAAAGCAGCTTTAAAAAACTACAAACCATTATCCCTCCTAGTTGACCACTCCCTAAATAATAGCCATATACCTGATTTCAAACAAGCATCAATTATATACAAAAATATTACAGAAAAGCATTGTAGACTGTTTTTAGAAAGTTGGGCTTCTGCCGAAGACAAACACAGTATAAACAGAAAAATTGATTTTCCAGAAATTTATAAAGAATTCATATCCTAATTGATTGTAAATAACTATGTATATACTTTTAATTTACTCATTTATTACCCTTAAAATTTTATCATTAATTTAGAATTAATATGTATGCACACAATTATTTACGGTTACACTGTTATATATTAATCTCTGATTCAAGCACAATGTGTAGACAAAATAATAATAATGGTAATTATCTGTAATAATGTATATAATTGTTGGCTGTATATATATACTGAGTGTAGTGTTTAAATCAAAGATACAATTCTTTCATTGGCCTTGTAGAACGAGAGTGGTGTACACGTGCGCGCATGCTTTAGTGAAAACACAAACATCCTCGATAAAGAGAGGCGAGTTGCCCCTCGAAATATTGGAACAATAAATTCATTATAAATCCAATATATGCATCTTTTTTAAAATATAATTTTAATTATGGATTGCTCAATCTTCAAAATATATATATATAGATGGAAAATTTGCCGGGAGGAAATTAATCCATAGAAGCAATGGGCGCCTCTCCCGTCAAAATAAACGTCAAAACCTGACGCCATTTATTGACCGTCGCAGCAACTAGCGCCCTCGGGTCGGTGACAAAGCCACAACACCAGCTTTGGCAAACTGAGAAGCGTCCACCTAGAGACCATGGTTTCGGGCTAATGGCCCTCGTCAGTCTATGGCGGACTTTATTCCATGAGATCCACACGGGATCTAATGGAATCTTCACAATCTACAAAAGAGGTGTTTTGCTGGCAATGTGGCTGGGCCAAATCTATGGCTAGAATATAGATGGAAATTTGCCGGGAGGAAATTAATCCATAGAAGCAATGGGTGCCTCTCCCGTCAAAATAAACGTCAAAACCTGACGCCATCTATTGACCGTCGCCGCAACTAGCGGCCTTGGGTCGGTGACAAAGCCAAAACACCAGCTTTTTACAAACTGAGAAGCGTCCACCTAGAGACCATGGTTTCGGGCTAATGGCCCTCGTCAGTCTAGGGCGGAATTTATTGTGGCTTTATTGTGGACTGTGTTGTGGCTTTGTTACCGACCCGAGGCCGCTAGTTGCGGCGACGGTCAATAGATGGCGTCAGGTGTCGACGTTTATTTTGACGGGAGAGGCGCCCATTGCAAAAAGGCATCTCCTTATCGTGCAACTGAAAGTTGCTGATGGCTGGCGCCATCTATCGGAATAAATATCAACTATTCTCGTTGATTTTTAATTATTCCAGAATTGGCCAAATACCCATTATATGGAAATTATATTCTGGAATAATTAAAAATCAACGAGAATAGTTGATATTTATTCCGATAGATGGCGCCAGCCATCAGCAACTTTCAGTTGCACGATAAGGAGATGCCTTTTTCTTAATTTATGCACCTTATCCCAGTACAATGTTACATTTGTACTATTTTTTCACATATATATATATATATTATATAATCTAAAATGCCATTATTTTATATTTAAAAAAACAGATATTTTATTTTCATTCGTTGACTGTTCTGCATTTTTGACCATAGATTTAGATTATAACACTTTGAATAATTGTTGTAAATATGTATAGTTAAGCTACCTATTTTTTAATTCACGAATATAGAATTCATTTTATAAATTCTATATTACTGTGAAAAATACCTTTATGTTCCTCTTAATCTCTCTTTCTTAAAACCTTTATGTGTAATTTACTTCAAGTAATTCAAAATAAAAACTACTTGATGGGTAAATAATTTATTTCCTTATTTTTTCACGACTGCACCTTCAATTCTCTATCATTTTCAACAACAAAACAAAAAAATTATAACAATTTAGTCGAAAGTATTAACCTATTTTCAATTAAATTATTTATATATTATTAATTCAATTTTTAAAAAACTTATACAAAATGCCGCCAAAACAAGAAAAGGTAGAACAAGCTACGATGCAAAATACAAATACAATGGAAATACCAAAATTTAATGGTCAAAATTTAAATATAATATCTTAACTCAAATTTTTTAACAAAAAATGTTTGCAGAAACTTCTTGATGAATATTTAAAATTAATTAATATTTCAAATTATCTCGAGGGAGAAGCTTTCAGTTATTATATTGAATAATTACAAGATATAGATAATTGGGGGGATTTAGAACAAAAATTGATAACATATTTTATATACAATTAAGGATTCAAATTTATTTAGTAGGTTTCTAAATTTAAAATATAATGATAAAAATGATCTTGAACAATATTTTAAGGAAAAATCTGCTTTATCCAAAAAACTTAATCTAGAGAAAACACTTCTATTAGAGGCACTAACAGATGGAATGCCAAACCACCTTAAAAATATTTAATAGCTGCAAGGATACAAGAACCCTCAGATTGGTTTAAAATTACAACCCAATTAAAATGCACCACAAATCAAGAAGAAGAACCCCAAAAACTCTCTACCAGTACAAGCAATAGACCATTTAATCCAGTAAGAAGATTTAACCCCAACTCCTCCCAAGCACATAAATCCCAACCATTCCCAAGGACATCAACAGCAACTCACCACCAGCAAGAACCCCACAAACCAATAAACCTACCCCCATACCCCTGCAAGATATGTTCTACAAACCAGCTACCCAATCAGATGCATTTCCATAGAGACTGCCCATTTAAGAAGAATACTCCTCCAAAGCCCATAAACCCAGGTAGAACATTATTATTATTCTCTGTTCTTATAAAACAAATATCTTTACCCTGTGTACTTGATACTGCATCATCTATTTCCATTATTCCTTTAAAATATTTAAACTCTATTTATTATAAAATATTAGACAATTCCCCAAAAGAAAGAATAGGTCAGGTAGAAGGATTTAGTTACCCATTATACAAAATATTAGTTAGGCTTACCTTAGGAAAACTTACAAGGTATCAAGAATTTTTTGTCTATGATACTTCAATAGAATATCTTATTTTAGGTTTACCAACATTTTATATGCTGTATTTAGGTTACAAATAGATTTCTCAAAAAAACCTTCTTTTCCAAAATTATAAATTCTTGTATTCCTTTAATCCAAAAACTGATAACCAAAAGTCATATGCCACTACCCTATGTATTCCAGACCCATACTAGGTTAAAATTTCATCTCTTCTAAATATCAACCCTTTGTATAATTTTAATTCTTTTGATATACCAACTACAAATGTTAAACTTATAGATCCTACTTTAAATCCCATTATTGATTCTAACTCATATCATAGTATGCAAATTCCATGCCCTATAACAAATTATAACTCATATTTAGACCTTAGTAAAGTAGATATAAACCCAAATTTCTCAAATCAAACAATTTCAGATATTTTGAATAAATATAACAATGTTTTCTCTAAACACAATTTTGATATAGGACACATAAGAACTAAACCAATTTGCATATATCTTTTAGATAATATTCCAATAACACAAAAAAACATATAGGACATATTTTTACAATAATGCTGAAATACAAAAACAAAATTCTAACACAAAGTTAATAGATATTGATGATAAACCATGTTTTTTACAGGAAGGCCATATTTTGGACATGGACAATGAAGAACAAATATCAGCACCAATTCTTATGCCTTCACAAATAACTTAATGTCACTCCATATATCTCTCTATTAGCATTTCATTACTCAACCATTTATAAAAAACTTATATATATTATTTCACATACATTTAAATGTTTATATTTTAGAAAAACTCATATTAAATTATATTTGTGTAAAAATAAACATTTCTATTGCCATTTAATATTTTGAAATAAAACAAGCATAATGACATAATTACTCATATTTTGAATACCTTTTTGGCTTCATATAAATTTTTATATCAATCTATCATTATTATTCCTTATATATAGTTTTATTTTAATTTCATAATTATATAAATTATTTGTATACCAACTTTCTTTTGTTTATTTTGAAAAATATGGACATTGATTTTTATTGTTTAATTTGTAATTATTTCTATAGACATTTTGATTTTGTTTAATTAATTATTTTTGTAATTGCTAATTTTAATTTGAAATTTTAACTTTTTGAAGATCTTTTCACAGGGGATAAATATTATATAATCTAAAATGCCATTATTTTATTTAATAAAAAACTTATATTTTATTTTCATTCGTTGACTGTTCTGCATTTTTGACCATAGATTTAGATTATAACACTTTGAATAATTGTTGTAAATATGTATAGTTAAGCTACCTATTTTTTAATTCACAAATATAGAATTCATTTTATAAATTCTATTTTACTGTGAAAAATAATTTATGTGTAATTTACTTCAAGTAATTCAAAATAAAAACTACTTGATGGGTAAATAATTTATTTCCTTATTTTTTCAATTCTCTATCATTTTCAACAACAAAACAAAATAATTCATAACATATACGTATATAGCGGCAGGAACTTGTTCTATCCCTGCGCATAGTTATTGTAATTTGGCAACAAAGTCGATATTTCTAAGTCGGTAGTGCCTTGAAAAAAAACCCATCGACATATATATTGCCACGTGGAAAATTAGGGAAGACAAAAATTTCAGGAGGAAACAAAATTTATTTCAGGCAAGGACAAACTATGAAAGGTAAACAAAAGATAAGCCACGCGGGGAATTTACAGAGTAGCAAAATATAAATATGAAAATGACCACTCTGTTAATAAAAATAATAAAATGAATAAAGACTTGGTTACATAGCTTCTTCCCTATGGGAGCTGTGACCCACAGCTAGCAATTATTGTAGATACTGACATGGATCTGACGTGCTTCTGCCAAGGATTCCATCGAAGTCTTGGAACTTTGTCCCTAGTACCTTTGCGTCCTTTTTCTTGCGGCGCGAAGAGCGGCTTTGTCATCGTATCGTCTATAGGGACATCGTCATCTTCGAGGGAAGTCTTGGCTTTAGCACGGCGGTGGAATCCTGGAGTCAGTCTCCGAAAATGTAGATCACAGCACCCATGGCTTCAAGGTCTTCTCGGCGATCTTCAGTTTGTCTTCCCTAACTTACCCAGCATCTCCACCAAAATGCCACGTGGAAAATTAGGGAAGACAGAAACTTCAGGAGGAAACAAAATTTATTTCAGGCAAGGACAAACTATGAAAGGTAAACAAAAGATAAGCCACGAGGGGAATTTACAGAGTAGCAAAATATAAATATGAAAAAATGACCACTCTGTTAATAAAAATAATAAAATGAATAAAGACTTGGTTACAATATAGAAGCCACCATTTATAAGTTTAATGTGTTAAATGTAGTGAATTAACATGTTGTAGATCAACATGAGATTGTTGATTGTGAAATGTTCCGATATTTAGACGATCTCCCATTGTCTTCTGGAAGAACTATTCTAGAATCTTCTATTCACTGAGTTGCATGAGATAATCACAGACAGGGCTTTTAAATACTAAACTTTAGGTATTAGTTGCATAACATAATTATTATTTCTTCTAAAATATTCTTCTATTACGTACTAAAAATAATGTTAGTATATTGTGTGGGTTTCCAATATAGGTATAATATGGGGCATTTATCGAATTTTCTATTTATACTGTTGCTTAATATCTTCGCTTAACGCACAACTTTCTAGAAAATTGTTTATTTGAACCAAATATTTATTCTCATACATCCTAGTGAATAGAAGAGTGCTTTTAGATGATGGGCCGTCGGATAATCGAAAGATTTCAATGAAAATTACTTCCCATCATTAATATATTCCATACAGATTGTTCTATCTTTCCTAACACACACATATATATACGTGCCATCTATACACAAGAAATGGAAGCATCATAAAGCACGAATGTTTATTTTTTCGAACACAAAACAAACTCTTCTACTCTCCTTACTGCGATGAAAAAATATATATTGGGAGGGTTCACCACTGATGAGCCAAGCCTCCCAATATATTTTTTCATCGCAGTAAGGACAGTAGAAGAGTTTGTTTTGTGTTTGAAAAAAGAAACATTCGTGCTTTATGATGCTTCCATTTCTTATATATATATATACAGTGGTACCTCGACATACGAGCGCCCCAACATACGAATTTTTCGAGATACGAGGCGACAAGCAAGTGTTTTTTGCTTTTAGTTACGAGCGAAATTCGAGATACGAGTTCGGTTCGGTAGTAACACGCAGTCGCGCCATCACGATCAGTTAGCAGCGTGCTTCCGCTGTGATAAGTTGTGTTTTGTGTTCGCGTTTTGTGTTGCGTTTACATTTACAGTTTTAGTTCATTTATTTTTATAACCATGGATCGGAAGAAAGTTTGTAAAAAGTCAAGTGCTAAGAAAAAGATGATGAGTATTGAATTAAAACGTGAAATTATAGAAAAAAATGAGCAAGGTGTTCGAGTTGTTGACTTGTCGAGGCAGTATGGCCGTAGTACGTCCATGATATGTTCTGTGTTTAAACGGAAGGAGTCGATAAAGAGTGTAACGCCGGCTAAGGGCCTTACGATGGTTACATTGGTTTTGAGGAGTCAGAGGAGGATGTTATTTCTACAAGTGAGAAAAAGGAGATCTTAGGAATGTGGGAGAGAGTTTCACAGTTCGTGGAAAAAAAACACCCAGAAAAAGTTGCAACAGGTCGTGCATCTGACCTTTTAAATGACACTTGCCTAACTCATTTCTGGAACATTTTGAGAGGGAGGAAGAAACAAACCTCCTTGGACATGTTTTTTTCTAAACGGCCTACAGGTGAAAGCGAGAAAAATGTAGCGAAAAAGACAAAGACCAGTGAGGATATCTAATTTATTTCTTTACATTCTCTTTTTTGTTTTTGTGCAATAAATATTTGATATTTATAAATACGTTTTTATTATTTAAAACCACGTAACAAAAATAACTGGGGTGACATTTTGGAGGTTGGAACGGATTAATGGTAGTTCAATTGTTTTGTATGGGGAAATTTGCTTCGAGATACGAGTAATTCAAGATACGAGCAAGGTTGCGGAGCGAATTAAACTCGTATGTCGAGGTACCACTGTATTAGATAATAAAAAAATCATTAAAATGATTTCAACTGTGATATTATAACACTATGCGGCGCTGAGTTTGTGTATACAAAAATGTAATGCCTCGATAAAGGTTTGGCGTTCAGCCAACCGAAATATTGGCAAAATAAATATTTTATTAAATCCAATATATGCCTTTTTATTATTTAATTAAATATGAATTGCTCTATTTTCAAAACAATGTATATATGTTATGATTATAATGTTTTGATTTTGGAATGATAAAGAATTGGAGGTGCAGTCATGAAAATAGGAAAGATAATTATTTACCCATCAAGTAGTTTTTATTTTAAATTACTTGAAGCAAATTACACATAAAATTATTTTTCACAGTAATATATAGATGGAAAATTTGCCGGGAGGAAATTGATCCATAGAATTTTCTATCTATATTCTAGCCATAGATTTGGCCCAGCCACCTTGCCAGCAAAACACCTCTTTGGTAGATTGTGAAGATTCTATTAGATCCCGTGTGGATCTCATGGAATAAAGTACGCCCTAGACTGACGAGTGCCATTAACTCGAAACCATGGTCTCTAGGTGGACGCTTCTCAGTTTGCCAAAGCTGGTGTTGTGGCTTTGTCACCGACCCGAGGCCGCTAGTTGCGGCGACGGTCAATAGATGGCGTCAGGTTTTGACGTTTATTTTGACGGGAGAGGCGCCCTATGCTTCTACAGTGATATATAATTTATAAAATGAATTCCATATTCGTGAATTAAAAAATCTATATAGGTAGGTCAACTATACATATTTACAACAATTTTCAAAGCATTATAAATCTATGGTCAAAAATAAAAGAATAGTCAATGATGAAAATAAAATATTTGCATTTTAGATTATATACAATAGTGATCTATACCCCCAACAATTCTTAAACAACCTTTATAGCTATTCTCCGTGTGTGTGCATTTTAATTCACAAATATGTGTCGATTACTGTAAATTTGCAATGTTTTATATACAAATAGAACGCAGTTAAAAGTGTGTTGCTTAGACCTACTATAAATAGGAAAGTAGATAAATGTCACAGATATTTACGCTTTCATTGTCATATTTCACACTGAATAACTGGAACCTATAACTCGTAAAAATGGAATTCAAATTTAAATGATGCAATTTTCTATAAATACGA
>CP092886.1:72264997-72370070 GCA_030710605.1 Cordylochernes scorpioides
AATTTCAAAATAGATATGTATATATCGTTTTGAAAATATATAGAGCAATCAATAAATATGTCTTCAATTAAATAGGCATATATTGGATCAAAATATAATTTATTTACCAATATTTCAGTTGTGCGTGTGGCTGAACGGCAACCTTTTTCAAGGTATTACAACTTATTTAGATCTTATGCCAAATTTATTTAGTTCTCGTGCTATTTTTGCATTTGTGGGCATTCTTCCGCAGCCATAGAACAATTGGAAATATTTTTAGAAATCCTAACACTAAACCATCTATGATTCCGAATTTCAACAGAAGAAAAATGCAATATATTCTATATCATGTCTAGATTGCCAATCCATTTATGTTGGCGAAACTAGCACACAGGAAAATATAAACCAGAATAAAAGAACACATATACAATATAAAAAAAAACAAAGACCCAAGATCACTAATATACCAGCATACCATGAATACAGGCCATACATTCAATCTAGAAAGTTCTACCTGCCACTACTGTAATATAACGAACGTCCAAGTCAGAAAGATTAATCCTAGAATCCCTCATATCCAAACATAAGAACAGTATAAACAGGAGAATAGACATCCCAGAGTAATTCTGTCATACTTAAATTAAGATTAAACAGTTATCATTTTGTATATCTCGCCCCACCTCCCCGTGTTCACTCTCAGTTGTAACTTCGCCCGTTGAAGAGCGAGAGCTCGAAAGCCCGCGGTGTTTTTGTAATGAAGAAACTTATCGCGTAAGAGGTTTTTAGATATTCTCTATATATATATATGGTATATGTAATATTTTTGCAAATGTGATCCTGCCGACGTATGGATAAGCTGGCAGTCGTGTACGTGAGGCGAGTGTTGATGTTCTTCCCACACGCGGAAAACAAGAAGCAGAGGCAGGGCTAGATGTTAGCACCGAGAGTGATCGGGGACAGCCCACGGGACAGAGGTAGAGGCCATGACATAAACTTGGATGCCTATCACCGAGACATGGAGAGACAGACTGTGTGAGAGACAGAAGCCGCCTGCCGATGGCCACACCCTAGAACATCTGCTGACCCCCTGCCCAAACCTGTCCTGTTTACAGGGGTCGTCTATAAAGAGTCCCTGGGGGCCCCACATGGGCTGGGCGTTGGCTTTTTCCTCCCCTCTGTCCCTGCCACCAGCTGACAGAACACTCTTTGGATCTTTATTTTGACGTCAAAATTTTTAGTATTACATACAAATAGGGGTTTACAGGTATTATTAATAAAGATATAGCATATATACAAAATATAGGGGTGGTAGCAAATAGAAATGGTAGGGTAGGATCTTTTAAGGTATCGGCTCTAACTAATTGGAAGATATGTGACATATACTAAAAGTGTCATACAGTTTAAAATATACGATATATACATTATTGGGTTCTGTGTGGACAAATATCAGGGAACAGGCTAATTCAACGTTTAGTTGATTTCTGTTCCACTAGATGACTCTCTGCAATCTGAAAAGCCCAAGTGTTCGTGATCGTGATATGCCTTATTTGATTTCAATACCAACACCTTATCTTTTTTTATTTTTATTTTTTAAAATTACTTTTTCATATATATATATAACAATTGTAGATTGTATATATATTTGATATGCATCGAAATTTTCATTAGATAGTTTCTTACTTTGGTCTTGTAAAGTGAGAGTGGATCACCTGTCCACGTGATTTAGTTCAAATAAAAGAAAAAAACTTTGGTAAGGAAAGGCGATTTGCCCCTACAAATATTGGTTAAATAATAAAATTTAATTTATAGATATCCCCCCACAATATATACTAATTATTTCTATATATATATATTATATGAAACCCGCGGAAGCTTAGTTACGCCCCAAGTAGTTATCGTGAGTCGAGAAGTTTTAGACTTATAGTTAGTAATAGTAAAAACAAGGTTGTGTTTGTGTGTGAATGATTTTCGGCGAATTGTAAACTATTCATATGCTGTGAAAGGGAGAACTTATAAGTGAAAAATGAATATACATGGAAATAAACGGTTTGGTAATAAACGGTTAAATAAATTAATGAATAATGTAAAGGACAATATATTGCGTTAATATTATGTGAAATGGAGCACCATACTAATTCTTTATCGTTTTCATGGATTTAGCAAGATTTCAGGATGGTTCATCTCTCTATTTTTCTCTCATCAGGTCTATTTTGCTCGATATTTATCCAGGATAAAGTTATCCCAAAAAAGTATAAATAAGCCTATAATTTAAGATTATAAATAATTGTGTGGGAGACTCTAGGCGACATAAATTTGAACCTGATATGAGAAGTGTCAGTTTCTATGTATCATTATGCTGATTCCAGAAATCCAGCCCGGGTATGGAGGAGGAAGTGCGCACGCCCAAAGTAGGTCAAGGCGCAAGCGAGCGTTTGTTTTCGCGAGAAGAAAGAAAAATAAACGAGCTCACCTTAATAGCATTTTAATGTGACGCTGTTCCTGGAATAAAGAGAAAGTTGACGTGAGAGAGAGAGAGAGACGAGCTTTGCATGCGATCGGGAACTGCGCATTAAGGCGCTGAAAGACAAGGACTTCGCATCAATACAATGAAGTATTCACTATGTTGCAAGCAGCGAAGCGCTCTATTTTCCATCTTTAGTCGGATATAAATCACAACTAGCAACTAGAAAATATAAAAAAAAATCTCTGATTTATTAAGCGGCACAAAAAGGTTTTCTGCATAAATTTATGGAAATGGTTCGGAGCCAGGAAATAAAAGATGTACACAAATTGGCGTGTGACCTAGTTTTCTTCTGTAGATAATTTAGGAGAAACATAAAAATGTGTTAGCCGTTATCATATCTAAACATCAAAGATGTGTTTCTTCACGTCCTGCGTTTGATCTGACGCCCTTTGTTATTTGAAAGCCTTAAATAAAGCTCGACATTTTATAAGCGTCGTTAAGACCAAAGGAAGTCATTCCCCCTCTCTCTTCCTCTGTTTACTTCAGAGACCGCGAAATGTCGCTCGAGACCCGCTGGTGATTTTCCATAAAACTCTGCAGCGGTGACAGAGGCGCTATGACAATATTCAAACGCTTTGTTCTTTAATCTCATGTTATATCCTTAAAACTATTCTTTCAAATAATAAGGGAAGAAACATATTCATAAATTCTGCTTTGTGAATTTTATACCAAGACATGAAGACATAATCATAAAAAAATTAAAAATAAATCCTTAGAAAAAGTGCCATAGAAGTTTCGATATTTCTTAGATAAAAACAGCATGATCTCACTTACTGATAATGTGGTTTTGATTAAGAGTAGGTTTTACATTTCTGCCTTTATATAAGCAGTGTAATCCGAATATAATTCTTGGAATTTGAAAGCCAAAATTTAATTCATAATGGAGGTTTTATCTATAATTCGCGGGGTTTTCATTTATGTAGTTGGATGGATAAATATTTGAAGGCGCTTAAGAATTTAAGCTGATAAAGTGAGGAAGGTGAGCAAATAAGATAGATATTCGGTAAGATTGTATTGTAAGAGACGGTGGGCCAAGAATAGCGGATCGCCCCATTGTCTGCCACTAAGCAGCTGTTGGAACAGACGCTATAGTTCTACTTTGAAGGATTTTCATGGGAGAGAAGAGTGAAATAATCTGAATCGATACCTTGACAGAGAAAATCTACATTGTTATTATTTTACCATAATTTATCTAGGGGAAAACTCATTCACATTATTCTCACAATGTGTTGGTTTGGTCGTTTTTGCTAGCTGACGATTTTTTGGGGGATTCGAAGATTCTGCCACGGTGAAAGAAGAAATTCGTGGAAGAGAGAAAAATATGCTCGAAATCCCGACAGAATAAGAAGGTCCAGAAATAAACTGCTATGGAGAATAAGTAAAATTAATCAGACAGCAACGGACATTTCTGCATTCTATGATATAAAAATTACCGATTCCAAAAAGGCTACATAACCCACTGAAATCTAATAAAAAAATACAATCGAAGAAAATTTCATAATACCTTGCAACTGTTTTATGTAAGAGTTTGAATTTTTTTAATTTTATATATACACTCATGGACAAAACTTAAGAAAGTTGTACCTTTTAGGATGTATATCGGGATTCAGACAATAACTCTGAAAGATATTTGATATACAGTGACCTTTATTGAAGAAACGTGATATAACCAAGTGTGAAAAAAATTGCCTCTGTCTCCTTAAAAAAAAAAAAAGCAGACGACGACCGATGGTATTACACTTTCCACTTCCTTAAGTTTTGTCCATGAGTGAATATGAAGAAGCGTGAGTCTAAAGGAAAAGACTTATTTAATACCTTTTTAAGCTTTTTAATTTCGATTAGATATTTGATAATTTTAATCTTTAAAAATTTTGGGTAACTTTCAGATGTAACAGGACTTGAACCAAATATGTCATTACGGAAGAGGGAAAATTGTGAAAAAAAGAAGTGTGATAAGCATATTAAATCAATTAACAGCTAGAAAGGTTTGTTTAAAATAGGCACAAGAGATTTTTTGCAGAAAAAATATGTATGAATGTTTGGCGACATGCCAGACATGCTTGAATCATTCCAAAAATGTTCCGGAAATCTTTTCAAATAAAAAATATTATTAAAGATAAGAGAAAGGTGTTTCATTAAAATATTCATAGAAAAAAATAATATCTCAAAAAGATGGTATCATTGATAGGCGCTCTGATGAAGAAAAATATTAAACTATATCTCCAAAAATTCATGCCAAAAATAGGCCAAAATTTTATTGTTGGGCAATTTTTTGAACCAGGAACAAATAATGGCGAATTAAATTACTTGTTAAAACGTTTTAGAAAATTCAAATAGATAATATAAAATTAATGTACAATGATGGACAAAACTTAAAGATGTAGAATGTCTTTGATATCACCAGTCGCCTATTTTTTTGTTTTTTTGAAGAAGAAGAAGACAGGCAATCTTGTTCATACTTGGTTATCTCGTGTCCTCAATAAAGGAGGTTGTGCATCAAATATCTTTCAGAGTTATTATATGAATCCCGATATACATCCTAAAAGGTACAGCTTCCTTAAGTTTGTCTATGAGTGTATTATAAAGAAAGTAACCATACAATAACGATATTGCAAGACCACGTACTTCGCCGAGACAAGGACCGTCAAGTAGTGTTGGACAAATCCACCATCTAGCTCTCACCTGACTCCCATGATATTTCTCTTTCTATTCGGGCATTAAAAATACTTTCTGATAATTTTAAATCTTCAGCAGTAAAACGAAACCACTGTGAAAAGATAGACTAATTTAACAAAATAGGTTTTTTCTTAGAATGCCTTTCCTTCTTGGAGATCTAGCTGGGGAGATGATGATAGATACACTGGGTGAGGCACCCTGTTCACTAGCTCTATAAGCTTGTTTTACGAGGAAATATATTGATATGTCTTGTATCAGCCTCCATATTTCAATGCAGACGTCACTTTTCACCCACCTTTATATCTCTACTTGGGCATAAGTACTTTTCAACATTGGGAAGTTTAATTATTTTGACGTTTGGAAGAAATGTTAAAACAAGCCTGAAATTTCCGCTACGAAATGACCGTTCTTAGGCAACTTCACGTCACACCCATTGTTGGCACAGCACTCACTTCCTTCATCTCTAGAAATCTGTCCCAAAGCCAGGCTTGTCGCGCTAGTCTCTCTGTCTGCGGCTACATGCTCGATGTAGCCATGTTACACCTTAGGGAACAACGCACCATCTGTATATAAGAAAGGAAACTATCGAGCACGAAATATACATTTCCAAATACAACAAACTCCCTAGTGTTCTTATTGCGATGAAAAATTTGGCAGGGCTGGCTAATCAGTGGTTAACTCTCCCAGTGGTTTTGTCACTTTAATCAACCAAAGCGTTTTTTAAAACTCTAATGTTGAATTGGGTGATTTTGAATATAGACAGTATAGGAGGAATCTTGGCCATGGTATTCAACTAAATTATGTGGACACAAGATTGGAGAACAGTAGAATTACATATCTACATCGAGCAATACTCTTCCGCAAAAATTCATATAGAACCACTTAGGCATAAATTAAAATTAATAAGCTTTGAGGACAGTTGAAATACATGCAAATGTTTTCATTGAGCAACTTATATGTAGATGGCGCCTTATGTTTAATTTATACCTAACTGGCCTTTTGTTCTTAATGTTTACGGAAGAGCTTTGCTCGGAACAGATATTTACATACAATTCTACTGTCCTAAAAACTCTCATGTTTGCTCAAATATCATAACCAAAATTCTTCCTACAGTGTCGAATATATAAATAAAATCGCTCATTACGATAATAGAGCTCCAAAAACGGTATGGTTAACTAAACTGGAGAAACCGTTGGGAGGGTTCACCACTGAGCCAGACCCTTCTAATATTTTTAACGCAGTGAGGATACTAGTAAGTTAGTTTTATTTGAAAGAGAAAATGTTGGGCTTAAATATTTCGTTTTATATAATAGATGGCGGAGAGTATAATGCCTTCTGATTTAAAATAACAGAATATTTACATCTGTAACTTCTTCAGCTTAATTTTGTGTACACTCTTGGTGTGCACTAGAATCATGCCTCTCGCTTCAACTAACTATATACCACTCTGTGTTGTAGAAATTAACGTGAACTTCTGTGTCCTTACCACATACACGCATACTCACATACACCGCACACACAACCCACGCGCACCACGCATACAACCCACGTACACCACACACACACAACTAACGCACACCACACACACACGCACACTCACATGCACCGCACATACACCACTCACGCACACCACACACGCGCACATCCATATACACCATACACACAACTCACTCACACCACACATACATGCACACTCACATACACCAGACACACGCATTCACACACACTCACGCGCACACACAAAACACACAGACAAACTACCCTTCTGTAATACCAGAAAAAAACGTCGGTTTATAGTTTGTAATTATTAATTATTTTCTCAATTCCTCGCATTATTCTGAGGTATTAATTATTACAAACTTTATAATTCGGAAAATATAATTTTACTCTTTTTTGGGGGGGGGGGGGGATAAACAAATAAGATATACTAGAATAAAATAAATGTACCAATACGTACTCTATTGATTTTTTTTTTGCACAAAAAAAAATAAACTAATAGAATTTACAATTGTACAAATAAAAATAATAGAGAGGTCAGTCATATATCTAGTCTGTTAGTGAATAATTTTAAATGCGGTTTTTAATTGACACGAGTCCGCGAGGAGATTGTCAGGAAGATTTCACTTGGAAGCAACACTACTAAACATTCGTGATTGGAATTTTGATGGATTTAAATGTTATGATATTTCTAAAAAGGCCGGAGAGACTCCAACACGAATGTTTCGACTGGTCGCGAGAAATCTCTACCGCCCGAACAACCAGGTGTTGTCTGGAACACTCGTATCTTTATAGGTCAACTGTCAAAATACACATTATAACACATTATAAGTATCGAATGTGACTCCTATCTCGATACTTGAACATCGTAGAAGGGGACCTACCGGCGCAGAAGGCCACTACCACCACCGCCAACGACCACGCTCCAGCCATGTCTGTGCTGCCTTGACCCTGAAGCGCGACGTTGCGCCACTGTCTACCGTATCTACCATTACGCGGCGGGCAAGCAGACACGCCATCCAGGCAGCCTCTTTTGTTGGTTATCTTTTTGGAGATAGCACTTTCATTAACTTCATTGAAGTTAAACACAAATTAAAAATTATTTTTTAGCAATTCTTCAGTTTTTATTTTTTTATTTTTAAAATTAGCGTTTTATAGATATATCTTTTCCCAATAGTTTTCTGCTATTTAATTTGAGAAATAAACAAGCTGATATCGCGGGTTTGGTAAGAAGTAAAGTTACAATGTCGCGCTGTCTTGACTATAGACTTGGCGTTAGGATTCGATCTCTGCTAGATGAAAGAAGCAACGGATTATTGAGAAAACCTCGTCGCAAATATTCAGGGCATACATCGCCTGGACACACTTTTGATCCAATAGTTAACAAACATTTTAAAATAGAAAAAAAAGGAAATATACCGGATCGAGTGGTGAATTTAAGGAACAAAAACATTTCTGAAAGTTGATGATGGATTGCGCAATTTATAAAAAATCAGCGATCAGTTGATATTTATTTCGAAAGATAGCACAAGCCATCCGCAACTTTCACTTGCACGATCAGGAGAAACTTCTTTTTTTATATTTTTCAGAAGTAAAATCTCGACCATATTGAGCAATATAAGGCTTTAATATACTTTTAATTAGGGATTTTCTGTCCCGAGAACTCTTTCGAAATAAACAACCAGTTTCATCAATTGAGGTGTTTATCAATAGGGGTCGATCCTTAGATGCGCCAGAAACGTTTACAATTTTGAAATTAGTTCAGGAACCGGGGATACAGAATATCACACACAAAGCCTTCATTAAGACCAGATTCCCCAATCTCATTGCCGGCTTGCAACGGTATCCCCACGATGATCAATACCATCATGCAGTGGAGGAGAAAACGGTGAATCTAAATTATTTTTTCCTACTTACTGCTTTGTAAAAGTTATACAGGGACAGATCAACTATTCCACTTGATATAGCGCTGGTTATAATGCTTTGCACTGAGGTGAGTTGGCTGTCGTTTACTTTAGAGAAGAACGTATCTCTTTTTTCGCTAATATTACAGAATATAAAATTTGAAAAATATTTAATAGAATGGTGGTTTTTGCCCGGATAACTTCTCTGAGATTTTTAGAATGGATTTAAACAGATGAAGATTGTATGAAGAAAAAAAAGACGACCATTTAAATCCCACATAGTGTTATGAAATATATAAATAAAGATCATCTCTACCGTCAAAATAGAAGTCAAAAACTAGACGCCGTGATAGATAATAGGAAGTGAATAATAGGAAAGTAAATAAGTAAAGTAAGATTTCCGAAGATATTGCGTAGAGCACCCGAGCATTGTCAACCTACAAGTAAATTTTAATGTAAGACACTCCCAGAGGTGGCCTGATGAAGCCCAAATTGTGAATTAGATTCTGCTACTGAGTCGCAGGGCCTACAAGTACTGATCATACCTAGGTTTGATAAATCAAGGAGAAAGTTCAGTGAGTATGCGAGTATTTATATCCGAGTATTTATTTTGAGATTCACTTAAGGAGCGAGTAAATTAATATATTAAAAGCTATAAATGCCCTCTTTAACGCCACTAGATATAAGCGCAGTAATGGGTGAAATAATATAAAGCGAAATAAGGGTTTATTTCATTTCAAACTTATTGTTCGGTTCACCTTGGAATTATCCTTGAAATTCGCACGTGCGACGGGCTACCGTACTTCTTTATAGCTTTGGCCACACTTTATTATCCAATTAGCTTCTTAACGGTGCAACTTTGTTCAAATGACCCCATATTCACTTTTAGAGGGGCTACAATATACATACGCCACATTTTTTTATAATGCTGATTTGAACTAATAAATACTTTTTAAAAGTATAAATACATCTTTTTTATTTATCGATAAAATAACATGCTTTTCTTTTGTATTCCCCCCGTTGTACATTTTGATTTCAAGATTTCATTTTAAATCAAAAATTAGTTTCATCGTAAATTCACAGAATAAATGTTTTTAAACATTGCAAATTATTACTGAAATATCTTAATTTGCACATAATCTCTCTTGGAAGTGCGCGTTTATCACACGGGAGCGCACGCTGATCATGTGAGCTGGAGCCTCGAAAAAATAATTCTCAATTTAGGTTTGTGGTGTTTTCTTTTACTACATTTACTTTACTTCATTAGTCCATAGGAAAAGTTTCAGCTTGTCCGCTCAAATAGTTTGTGTGAACGAGTCTTTGAAGTACACGTCTTGCGCGTGTTTCATGAATATGGATAAACTTTATTATCTTGCAGTTATTAAATTATTTGTTTGGATAGATTAACCCCTAAAAATCATCCATTGCTTCTTCAATTTCAACTACTAAAAAGTGGGCAGCTGAGGATGACCTACGTGGAGGACGCCCAAAAACTGTAACTACACCGGAAACTATCGAAAAGATGCACAATATCGTGCAGGACGATTGGCGAGTAAAGGTGTATAAAATAGCTGGAATATCGGAAGAAAGGTGCGGAGCATCTTGCACGAAGAATTAGGGATGCAAAAGCTCTGCGCAAGGTGAGTGCCGCATTTGCTGAATGCACCTTTAAACTCAAAAATTCAATATTTTTCAATAAAATATTGAAAACATTTTTTTAATATATGAGCAATCATGGCACTCATAGGGCTGATAAATTTTTAATATCTTTAACCTTTTCTCTCTCATATATAAAATATTAACAACCTTTCCTATAATACATGGCCATTGCTACTTCACCAAGTTTTGTTCGTAGATCTGAGAGAATGATGTCGTGGAGTTTTCTATGATTCCTCGGTAACCACATCTGCTGGGCCCACGGGCGATCCTCATCGAATACCGATGTTCGGTCTTTTTTAAATTTGTTAAAACAATATCTTAACACAAAGCAATAACGCGCCATCTATACATATAAAATGAAAGGATTTAAAAGCACGAATGTTTCTTCTATACATAATAAAAACTTCTACTGTCCTTACTGCGATGAAAAAAATATATTGGGAGGGCTTGGCTCATCAGTGGTGAACCCTCCCAGCGATTTCGCCAATTTAATCCACCAGACCGCTTCTCAGAGCTCTAATACTGTATTGGACGATTCTGCTTATATACGCAGCACTGAAGGGTGGAATTTCAGAAATGGTTTTCAAGAAAACTATGAACATAAGCTTATAGGACAGTAGAATCACATTCAAATATTTGCATCGAGCAATGCTCTTCCGCAAACAATAAAGACAAGGTCTAAAGAGCATTGCTCGATGCAAATATTTGAATGTGATTCTACTGTCCTATAAGCTTATGTCCATAGTTTTCTTGAAAACCATTTATGAAATTCCACCCTTCAGTGCTGCGCATATAAGCAAAATCGTCCAATACAGTATTAGAGCTCTGAGAAGCGGTCTGGTGGATTAAATTGGCGAAACCGCTGGGAGGGTTCACCACTGATGAGCCAAGCCCTCCCAATATATTTTTTTCATCGCAGTAAGGACAGTAGAAGTTTGTATTATGTATAGAAGAAACATTCGTGCTTTTAAATCCTTTCATTTTATAAAACAATATCTAACTATGATTATGGATGGAGAAGGTTTAAACAGTATCCAGCCTTGTTGTTACTTCTTCACGAGTTTTCCCTTCTAATAATATAAAGCTGATCACTGAAAGATACTGAAACTTCTCCCTCTTATTCTAAACGTGGGATGACTCACTAAAATGACTGCCGAATCAAAACAATCCTGTAAATCTGCGCGAAGTTTTGACGCGTGCGCGTTTAAAGAATGTCAGCGCATGGTGGTAACCACGATTAGCTCTAAAACGTCATCTGTCCTTAAAAACAGGTACTTATTGAATTAACCTCTACAGTTCTATAGAAATTGTTTTAATTTTTAAAAAGTAGCGTTAAATCTGTCTTAAGATTTCAGCGATAACTTTACACTCACTATTCTCAAAATCTGAGTCGGAGTTTGTTTATTATTTGAATATATTATGATAATGTCACGTAGATTGAATCAATAAAGTTTGTCAACCAGTTTTTATTTGAAAAACGAACCAACTCTAAACATGTAAACAAAATATATATCGGCAATATTACATACTTTATATTCATATAAATTTAAAACAAAACGAAAAAGAGAGAAGAATAGTTGCATTATTCTCTCGATAAAAACTCGAAATTTAAAGAAATACAGTATCTGGCTCTCGTCATTGGCCCAGAGTTTAGTTTATGGGTGGGACTTGGGACGATGTACGCGTTGCTTCCTAGTTTCCTGTTTCATCTGGCGTTTTGGTCGCCCGCGCCGCGCGTTCTGTGTTTAGGGCTTCACACGCAAGTTTTTAACAAAAACTTTGTTTTTGCTTCTCCGTGATGTTGAATCAAAATCCTCGACCTCACGTCAGATAATTTACACATCACCTTAAATGGACCAAAGTATCGTTTTTAATAATTTTCTGTAAGTCCAGCCTTTGTGATGGGAATAACAATTTAGACTAGATCTTCGGGCTCGTAGTAAACCATTCTGTATCGTGAGTGATATATGTCGCCATACGTTTCCTGCGCCTTTAGTGTACGCATACAACACAACAGTTTTGATTATTCGACCTTTGCTATGATATGGACTACTTAATCATTCTCAGTATCATCAGGGGCGAAAATTGAAGCATAGTGTCCAGTGTTGTCTCTGCTTCACCTCCTTGGAGACAATCGACAATAATTTTATCGAAATTTAGTCAAATATCAAGGCGCAAAATTCGTACAAATAATACATGCTTGTGGGAATTACAATGTGATGATAGAAATAGGCATACCTGGAGCACTGGAAGCCTAATTACCCTCAAAGTAGTCTCTTTGGGACTCCACAAACTACTCCTAGTGGTGCCGCCATTGTTGGAAACATTCCGAGAAAGCCTCTTTCGGGCAGGTGTTTATCTCGGCCGCTTTGCAGTCATAATGTCCTCTCTCTTGTCTGAAATCGCCTTCCTTTCAATGGCCTCTTGAGTTTGGGGTTCAGCCAGAAGTTACAGAGAGTCATATCAGGAGAGTAAGGAGCCTGGCGAACCACAGGATTCTGTTTTTCACCAAAAAGTCTGAATAAAGTGCAAGAAATGTACTATAGCATTGTCGTGATGGAGGCGCCAATTTCCCGATGACCACAACTCCGTTGTCTAGCGCCGCATAGCATAACGTAGGCGACGGAGGACATCCCTTTAGTACTCTTTGGTGATTGTTTGACCCTGTGGTGCGTACTCATGGTCTATCATACGACAGTTATCAAAGAAAGAAGTCATAATCACTTTGACGTTGCTGCACGCTTGGCGGGCCTTCTTTGGTTCATTGTGAAGTGGAATACTTCCACTATGACGCCCATAGCATCGTCACCGAAAGCCGTCTGAATCTTTCGAATGGTTTCCACCTGACTGTCGCCCAGTTTCTGGCAAAATCTGATGCAGTAGTGCTGTTCCAGTCGTTCGGCCATTTTCCTTACAATGAAAATACGACGAGATCACTAAACACTACCTCACTCAAATACTGTTTGCCATCTTGTCATCAATGAATGCGCTCGCGTATATTTGATATAATCTCCATTTAATAAAAAATAGCAAATACATAAGCATATTCACATTAGCTATTATCTAAGCAATAATTACTAAGCAACCACAATATGGAATTATAATTGAACAGGCATATTCTAGAACCAACAACACAAAAAAAACGGATAATTTAATCGAAACGCCTTCAAAAATAAAAGCGTTCAGAAAGAATATATGGTAATATTCTGTCGAATCAATGGAATTTGAAGAAAAAGTTCTTTCAAGTCGGATCCAACATATACAATTAGTTTATTGACACATTATAAATATTATTTAGGTTTCGCGTAAGCAATTTTTATTGCATAATTAAAAAAAATCCCCTGGGCCTGAATGCCGAATGTTATTTAATCATTATTCTGACCTGCTGACCTTTAATAGACAGATCGCCATTTCTATAATGCTTCTATTTTTTTATGCTTTCAATCGCACTTAATTATTACCAGACTACTAACTAATTCTCATTGTTAATTACGTTTACTAACATTGAATTTATTTTTCACATTCGTAAAAATTATTTTGTTCAAACTGCACGGAAAATGAGCTTCATTATTTTATCGTTCTTGCGCCCCTTGTATATATACAGTCTCTAGTTATAGTACCCACATCTATGCTAGGTTGGAATGATAACAGTGGGGTAGTATTCTAGCCTGGTATTAATACTATAGTTTGTGCCGGACGACTAATACTAGAAGCAGTAGTAGGATGGCTATCTACATATATTCAAAATGGCTTGCAAGATCAATCTATTAGTTCTAACTGGCAATATTTCACGCCACGAGCTCTCTCTTCAATGAGCCATTTATTAAATGTGAGATACATCCGCCAGATGGCAAGTTACTGCTCAATAAGTTCCCGGACTAAATACATAGAAATTTTTATCGCTGATTTTACTGGGCTTTTTAACTGTGTTATATATATATAGAATGAAGAATCGGCTACACAACGGTATCATTTTGAGAAGCTACACGCACACACGAGCCCGTATAAACTTCAAAATCAGCTACCGAAACTTTGAATATGGCTATACAAACATTTTACAACGACAACCTTAATATAAAAATATTTTTCGTGGTATTCATGATTTAAAAATGGCAAAATCAAAATTGTAGATTTTCTTCGTCATGGTCGCCATATTCGGAAAAAGAAATGACGATAATGTGACGTAAACCAGAAAATTGATTTTAAAAAAACACACTCATTCATTATACAATAATTGGAGGAAGATCCAGTTGTCTAAAAACAATTATTTTCTTCATTATAGGATATTCCCGCCCTTTAAAAATCCTCGCTCTAGAAAAAATCCACGTATATATACGGCCCAGAATATATACAGACGGTTCCAAAGATGAGGAGGAAAATTCTGATAGCGTCGTCTACATAGAAAAAAAAAGTACAACCCTTGAAACTGAAGAAGACCAATCTAAGAGGATTCTCACACCTCAACGCCAAACTGCTGGCTATTAACCTTGATTTGTCTCACCTAGGTGAATCGACAGAAGACTATGTCTTCTTCATACTTTCTATGGAGGGGCAGCCCCGTAGATACACCACTGCTTGTCCCGTCTTAAAACAGGATCTACTAGGCAAATCAAGTTTAAGATTGGAGTTAAAACCTTTCCAACCTGTGCCATCTGCAAGAGAGAGGAGGCAGCCCTAGAACATCTCTCGTGCGTGGGGGCACTACTGAAGCCTCGTATCATAATGTATGTGGGGGGGCAGCCAGGTGCTCACCAACTCCTACACAAGCTCCAAAAATTTTATGAAGGATATTTCCGCTAACCTGGATAAGCCTTACCAGGATTCTACCATAATATTTAAATGGATTCCCTCACACATTGGAATAAAGGGAATAAAAATGAGAGTACCTTGGCAAAGGCAGTTGCCCAGCCCAGCGACAGCCTAGACTTTGACCATTTCAAGTCAAACCAGACGAAGAAACTGAAGGAGGACTTCAACAGCACTCACCCGTTGTATCTACCCGAGAGACCAAGAGCGATCATTAATGCCAACTTGCCCCGTAGATACACCACTGCTTGTCCCGTCTTAAAACAGGACCTACTAGGCAAATCAAGTTTAAGATCGAGTTGAGACCTTCCCAACCTGTGCCATCTGCAAGAGAGAGGAGGCAGCCCTAGAACATCTCTCGTGCATGGGGGCACTACTGAAGCCTTGTATCATAATCCTAAACAGACTTTACACTTAATCAATGTATATAGTCTCTCCATGTGACCTTCTATTATGATATATATGGGATAATATAATTTTAAAAATGTAAGAATTTTTAAATTTGAAGAACAGCAGAAAAATATTATCCCAAAATTCCTCACAAAAAAAAGGAACTGTGACGACTCGAAACTTGTGAGAACATATTGAAAATGAAAAAAAAAAAAACGGAACCGAAATGAAAAGATAAGATAAATACAGACGATGAAAAATGGTACTCTGGCTATGACCCTGCAATCAAGCGTTAATCCGCCGAACATAACGAGGTCAGGAAGAGTCCAAACCCCTAAAAAGGTATTGCTGGTGAACCTTTTGTATAATAATAACAATTTTAACCATGAGTATCTTACTGAAGGCACAGCAAAATTACCAAGGTAGTTTAGTTAGACGTTCTGAGATGTTTGAGGGAATCATTTCGGTGAGAAAAAAGGCCAGAAAAATGAGCAAATAGCAATTGGATCTCACACCATGACCATGTCAGCTCACATACAACGCATTTGATTCTGTTTTTTTTTTTTTTTTTTTGCAAAAAAAAAAAAAAAATTGAGAAAATTTACTTCAGCCACCCTATTCCCCGAATATAGCACCTAAAGACTTGTATTCCGTATACTCAAATCAGCACTAAAAGGAAGGCGCTTCGACACAAGGAATGACATTATTAAAATATCGCCCCGACACATTAATAGCAACCTTTAAAAAAACGAATTTCTCTGGCGCGTGGGTGTGTAGCGTCTCAAGAAAGGTACTATTGTGTAGCCAATTCTCTTTATTCTATATAGAATAATCAAAGAAAATAAGTGAAATAACAATACTATTTTTACGTCTTTAGTTCGGGCACATATTGGAAACACAGCTTTTATTTTCTATCCGTCTATTCATTGGACATGAATACGTTTAGTGTCAAACTTTGATATTTGTTATGTATATTGATGTGGCGGTATGCTACCTATTTCAGATGAAAGCTATGGCTGGATTCAAGAATGTGCTTATAATAAAAATAAGTCTCTGTTTTTAGCATTGTGCTGATGGTCCGTCCTGCTTCACCATCACCGAAATGTTGGGAACAGAGATTATTGATTTATAAGAACGTCCTTGAATCCACACATAACTTCGTTCTTGAAGAAGCAGCATGCAACTGCAGCATTATACATGAGAAGTATCAAAGAGTGATTCCAGAATCATTCATATCTAACGAAAACACACACAATAGATGTAATAGTCGAATATAAATACCTATGCAATATGAACTTATACCACGCCACTTGAAATTATCCAAAATGTATTTAAAATATTTCACGATATACAGAAATATAATTTGAATAAGTAAGTTCAACAATACGAAGGAATCTGGCACAAAAGATTATAACGCTACCAATTCTAACCTTCCATTTGGAGAGTGTCTCACATTTAGTGATTGGTCCGTTGAAGAGAGAGCTCGAGGCTTCATAGTTCGCGAGCGCGAAAATACAATACAAAATGAGACATTATAAACATCTCAATGAAGAATTAAAGTTTATTTTTATTATAAAATTTAAAAAGAGACAGAGAGGCACACACAAGGAAGCTTTCGAGTAAAGTTTCTCTTCTAAGGGATTATCTGAATTATGAAGGAAAAAATTAACTATTCACATAAATAGCAAATATTTGCCTGTGCATGCGCGGGGGTGCGTAGTGATCTTTTGAAATTTAAATGTCGAAAGATATTTAAAACATTCATTATCCTGGGTATTTACATTTACTATTAAATATTAGAGCCAAAAATATTATTTAAATAATTTACATTATGGAAGGCAGAGAACTAATAACTTTTATTTATTCATAGAAAGTTTTATAAAAGCTCCCAATTCAACCTAATATAAAGAAATTTATCGTGAGCCATTTTGAATATTAATATTTCGAATAATTATCTTTAAATTTATTAGATACTTCGCATGCGTGGCGTCGTAGATATTTGTAGATATCACGTTAAATACATTGAGTATGTTTTTATATCGACAAATATGTTATATTTTTAAATTTCAAATAGTAAAAATTCGTTTATATAATATTCTGTATTTATTTATTTATTTATTTCAACACACAAAATGCGATTTCCCCGCTAGGGATAATTGCGTCAATTAATAGTTGTTAATCCCCCCCCCCCCCCCACAGACAAACAGTTATATAGATCATTATGTAAGAAAAAAAAAAGAGAGACACGATAAGATAGTTTAGGAACCTGATCCTTTCAGGTTAGACAGATAGTAATAAATATATTTTAAAAAAGTGATTAAATCTCTGATAATTCTCTCTGATATTTGCAAATTCATAAAGATCTTCAACATTAGTAACTGTCTCTTGTCTAACGCTACAGAAAAGTGGGCATACATTTTAACATATTCATAACATTCCAACAGAATGTGTCTCGAGTCCTGGGTTTCCTTGCCACAGAAACAGATAGAGTCCCAACAGCTCCAAGTGTTGTCAAAAATCCTCTAAAATTTCTGTGGTTTGTTATGAACTGTGTATTGAAAAATTAAAACGGAAATATGATGTAATTCCAAACGGGAAATAGCTTTGACATGTTTCATTTGTTTTAAAAAATAATTCATTTATTTTTTCACTTAAAAAAGATCTGATTATACTTGGAGCATGAGGTCTAAAAGCATTTTGATTATCTATAGAAAATTGAGCCAAATCATATTCTATTATTTTAGATTCAATATAGCCTATGAGAAGGCGGGTATTTGCTAAACTATGGACACAGTTGAATGAAATAGTTTTGTATGCTCTAATCAACAAACAACAACATCAAAAGGCTTTTATTAGGGTCCATTGCCCTTTATGGATTCTCCTCACAACAACAAAACAATGCAGCAATTCTTCTCCCTTTCCCCGTGTGCACACGAGTCTTTGTTTGAAAAGGGATTTATTTACACATCTGTTCTAAAACTTTCCTCACCACCTCTTTTGTGTATGAATCTATTTGCAATTGAGCTGTAGAAATTATAGAGTTCTATTGCTATATTTTCCTTCTCTGAAATAGTTCTCAGCGTCTTCAGTGGGTTGCTAAGTCTCCAGAAGGTGTTTTTAAGAGTTTTTTTCTCTTTCTTCACCTAAATATTTGCATTCTATGATATAGTGGGGGATTTCATCAGATATCATATTTCCACAAATACTGCAGTGAATGTTTTCCTTTTTGATGATGAGAATATGACTTTCTCTATCTAGAGTTGAAGTCATTCTAGTCCGTGCAATGAAGGTTATTATTTTCGATGACAGATTCCATGACAAATATCGTTCTGGCATAAATGAATTACAGAGAAGATTATAGTTTGAAATAAATTTCGAATTGTCGAGTCTAGCGAAGTCTTGTTGAATAAGCTGACCACAACAGTTGAATATATCATTAACGGTTTTGTATAATCCTATGGAGTCTGTTCCAGCATAATTTGGGCAGTCTGTACTCGTCCATTTCCAGTATTCTCATGTAGTATTTCAATGTTAATTTTGTGGTGGTAGCAGTAAGTGAGATTCTTCCAGTTTCCAATCTTAGTATGTGCCCCGGGATATATCTAGGTAAATCAAGAAAGTTTTTTCTATAAATGAGGTTTGAAGTTGCTCTATAATTTCCCCATTATCGCAGGCCCACACTGAGACCGCGTAAAGAAGAATTTATTTCATCGAAGATTCAAATAGTTTGAATGCAACTTCTATCGAATCGATTTTTTTTATCTTTTTAGAAAACCAATGGTTGATTTAGTGCGGTATATGCCTTTGCTTTGAAAACTAGCGCAGTATATGCTCTAATCACCTGAAGAAGAATTTTATATTGAATAGAATTTGTTTTTTTTTCGTTGACTATTAATAAATTTATGGCATATTTCTGAACCATACATAAGAATTGGCCTAATGATTGTTTTATTCTGTATGAAATGTCTTAAAATTAATTAGGTAAATGTTAAATGGAGGTCTAATTTATCTCTTAAAATATGCAACAGTGTGTACGTATTTATGGTAACTTGACTTTATCTATGAAGCAAGAATACTTTCCCGTTTAAATAATTATTCAGTTTAGAGAACTACAATTTCCCAGAGCGGCTTTCCAGCCTCCGTTTCACCACCGGTGGGAGCGGTGGCCGCCAGCCATTGCGACGGCAGGCCGTTTAGGAAACCGAGAATGGGGAGGATTTCAAAATGGCAATCCGTAGCTTGAAGGAAAGCCGTGTCCCAATTCTAGGCTAATCATATTCTTTTATTTTTGTAATCTTGCAGATGTCGCAAACTTGCTGTGGACAGAGTGTCTGATACCGTTTCTTTTAAACCAGCCTTCCAGGCTTCCATCTACCTACTTATGGCAAATTGGGGAGGTTCTATATTTTATATCTTTCCAAACACGAATTTCTTACTTCGCGAAGCTTCCTTACTGGGATTTCTGGATATTCTGGAGATAAAAGATTAATATATACAAACACCAAGAACAAACTATTAATTATTTCTGAAGTATATAAAGATTTTTTTATACTCATGGAGACAAAACTTAAGGATGTGGAAAGTCTTTGATATCGCCGGTCGTTTGCTTTTTTTAAAGGAGGCAAAGGCAATTTTGTTCACACTTAGTTATCTCGTGTATCTTCAATAAAGGTCACTGTTTATCGAATATCTTTCAGTTATTATCTGAATCCCGAATTTTCATGCTAAAAGGTACAACCATTTTTGACGCATATGATTTTTTTTTAAATAAAATAGTTTCTACTTCCCCCCCTTACTGCAATGATAAAATAATGTGAGGGTCTGGACTTCCCATCATTTTATCATTGCAGTAAGGGCAGTAGAAAATTATTTTATTTCAAAAAGAATCATACGCGTAAAAAATAGTTTAAATCTCTTATAACAAATGGGGATCGCTAATGCATCATATTATAGATATTCATATTCCAGAATATTAACGTTGTATATGATAAAATATCACAGAAATTATATATCTATCCATAAGCTTTCGGGGAATATCAGGATGAATATAGTTTATATATAGTTGGATTCAGATCCTTATTACTCTGCTTTTTGTCTAATAGGGATCAAGTGAATTTCACCTTTTTGGTCTACCTTCATATTGCCACGTGGAAAATTAGGAAAGACAAACTTCAGGATGACACAGGAATTTATTTAAGACAAGAACAAACTATGATTGATAAAAATATAAGAAATGAGGGAAGTTTACAGAGTATCAAAATATAAACAACAAAATCAATAATCTGTTAATAGAATAATAAATACTTTGCTACAATATATTTGAATATTTCTATTTACTTATTCTTAACACCTGTATTTATAGATAAACTAGCGGATGTGCACCCGGCTTCGCCCGGGTTTTATCCAGTGAAAGTTTGCCTAACGAATATTATTGATAATAATATTCCGGAATACACAGAATATTATGATAATAATGATAATAATATTCGTTACATTATATATTTATTAATATAATTGCCTTATTCTGTCTGTGTGAAGTTCACTGTGTGAAGTTCACGGATAGATTTTGGTCAGAATGGATGAAATAAAAAAAGTGTCAAGGGATGGGATTAGAACCCAAGACCTTCCGCTTACCGGGCAGATGCCATGACCACTAGGCTACCCTGGACATATTTTTCCGTTCATAAAGTTAATATATTACAAAACTATTTTAGAGGCGTAATATTCTTTTTAAAATAAAACAAAGTTTTATTTTAAAAAGAATATTACGCCTCTAAAATAGTTTTGTAATTTGATAACAGATGGCGCGCTAGTGCATCGTAACAAAGTTAATATATATTATATATTTTATATTATATATATTATATATTTTATATATTTTATATTTTTATATATTTTATATAAATTATATTATATATAAGTATTTAATTATAAATAAGTACCTTTATAAGAATAAAATATGATATTCATTAAATAGGTATTTAATTTTTAGTATCTCATTTATATTTATTCGAATATTATATTTTCAAGACACACACAGTTTGGGGCGGGACGTTTCACAAGAGAGACATCCACGGCGCCAATTTATAATTGTAACGAATAGTATTTTAATTAAAACATTTTAAAAATATATACGCACTCGGGTAAAACCCGGGCGTTGCCCGGGCCATTCGTCTAGTATATTTATATAATATATAAAATATATTTTTCGAGCAAACATATCCTCTCTCTCCACTGAATAGATTTTGAAAAGATATATATAAATAAAAATATCTAGAGATATACTGCATGATTTTAGCCAAAAGGCCGAGAAACGATATTTTATATATAGAGATGACCTGGCTTCGTGTGTTTTCTGCTCGAGTGAATGTTTCGCTTGTAGATTTTGTTCGTGCCTACTGATAATTATTATCTGGCTTCGTCCGTGGTCTGCTTTAGTGAATATTCCCCTCAAGAATTTTGTTTATGTCAATCAAGCATGATACAGCAATATTGTCATAATCATTTCTGACTAAAAAATAATTGTTGCTCAGTACTTGGTTGATTATTTTTTTTTATTAAAAGTGCGACAAAAAGCTCTTCCAGAATTACCTCTCTGTCCTGTTAAAATTTCAGTGAGATTAGTTATCTATTGAGGGCTTGCATAGCTGACAAACAAATATTTATATGTTCCTGGCTTCGCCCGGTTTTTGCCCGAGTAAAAGTTTGCCTAATGAACATTTGTTAAAACGATTCTAGAAAACATCCAATCCACCTATATATATAGATTTATAAACATATAAAATATTGTTATATGCGTGTAAATATATTTTTGAAACACATAATTTTTTGAAAATATTAAATTTTAAATAAGATATTTTCTTTAAATATATATTAATATTGAAATGCCAAGTTTTTTTACAACGTCATTAGAATATTATATTACTAAATCCTCAAATTAAATATTGAATTTATTATACTTGGAACAGATTTTAGAATTTTTACAATTTATAAATGTGATTTCAATAGATGCCGCGAGAGGCACTGCTTGCGAGTAATAGTAGAAAATTTGCAAAAATAATTTCAAAGAAAATTTATTTCAAATCAAATTCAAACCAGAAACCTTCCCAGTAGTATAGTAAATAACTTTCTAAAGTTTCACGGCGATTGGATAATCTTACCTTTTAAAAACATTCATCTTGTAAACAAATCAACATTCATCGTGTCAACAAACCACGTGTAAATTATTAACCAATCAAATTTATTTATCGTCGCGACCAGTGCTACGCCCAAGCGGTAAAAGGCTGGAACTAAGGCTTTTTGTTTTTTTATTTTTTAACAAAAGCACATTAACTTTTTTAGTTTTTTGAATAGCCTATATGTTAAACGAAATATTCAGCTACCTACATGCGAAATTTCATAATGATTTATTCTGTAGATTTTGCGCAACGCGATAACAAACATCGATTTTGGATTTCATTTTTATAGATATAAAGGAAAGGAAGGGAGGATAAAGGAAGGAAAGGAAGGAAGGATATAAAATATATTTTTAGAACAACCATAACCACTGTCTCTACTGAATAGAGTATTAAAAATATATATATAAATTAAAATATCTAGAGATATACTACATGATCTTAGCCAAAATGCCGAGAAACGATATTTTATATATAGAGATGACCTGGCTTCGTATGTTTTCTGCTCGAGTGAATGTTTCGCTGGTAGAATTTTGTTCCTGCCTACTAAAAATTATTATCTGGCTCCGCCCGGGGACTGCTTTAGTGAATATTTTCCTCAAGAATTTTGTTTATGTCAATCAAGCATGATACAGCGATATTGTCATTATCATTTCTGACTAAAAAATATTGTTGCTCAGTACTTGGTTAATTATATATTTTTTGGTTGAAGTGCGACAAAAACTCTTCCAGATTTAAATCCCTGTCCTGTTCAAATATAAGCGAGATTAGTTACATATTGAGTGCGTGCATAGCTGACAAACATATACACAGTATACATAAGTATATATCAATATTAAAAATGGTATATCCTGACCAGGAGCACATGTGCTTTACAGAAGGCAGAGCGCCATCTGGTGGTTCCCTGATATTTGGCCAACCCAATTTCTTGATAAATCAAGAAAAGCCATCCACGAACGCGTTTCGCGCTTTTGGCGCTCATCAGCGTGGAGTAGGCTGAACCATTGCGACCAAAAAAGATTTTTTGATCCCAATGGCTTCCTGAAAAACCAAGATTGGGTTGGCAAAATATCAGGGAACAGGCTAAATCAATGTTTAGTTGATTTCTGTTCCACCAGATGGCGCTCTGCCTTCTGTAAAGCACATGTGCTCCTGGTCAGGATATGCCATTTTTAATATTGATTTCTACACCTGATCTTTTTATCTTTTATTTTTTATTTCGTTTTTTAATGTGCTAAGCGTATTTACGCAAGTTTGGCCTTAAATACCCATTTCTTGGTTTTTCAGGAAGCCATTGGGATCAAAAAATCTTTTTTGGTCGCAATGGTTCAGCCTACTCCACGCTGACGAGCGCCAAAAGCGCGAAACGCGTTCGTGGATGGCTTTTCTTGATTTATCAAGAAATTGGGTTGGCCAAATATCAGGGAACAGGCTAAATCAATGTTTAGTTGATTTCTGTTCCACCAGATGGCGCTCTGCCTTCTCTAAAGCACATGTGCTCCTGGTCAGGATATGCCATTTTTAATATTGATTTCTACACCTGATCTTTTTATCTTTTATTTTTTTATTTCGCATTTTAATAAGTATATATGTTCCCGGCTTCGCCCGATTTTTACCCGAGTAAAAGTTTGCCTAACAAACATTTGTTAAAGCGATTCTAGCAACCATCCAATCCCTACTGAATCTATACTTGTCTATACTCTCTATAATTTGAAAATTTTTCCGGTCCCTTGAAAAATACTCAATAAGTTGAAAAAAATCAGTATTAATTGGTCCACTCGGTAATTTGAAGTTGAAGGAATAGTATCTTGCCACAAACGAAGATTTGTAAATAACTGTATTTAGCGAATGTACCCGTCTTTGCCCGGTTTTTATCCGAGTAAAAGTTTGCCTAACGAACATTTGTTGAAACGATTCTATAAAACATCCAAACCACCTATATATTGATTTATAAACGTATATAAATATAAATATTGTTATATGCGTTTAAATATATTTTTGAAACACATAATTTTTGAAAACATTTATTATATTTCAAATAAGATATTGTCACGTTTGTGAATTTGATAATTAATTATTTATTTTTTTCTCAATGAATTAGATATATTAATTTAAAAATTCATTTTTGTTATCATCATCACATACAATGTAATTTTTTTATATAAACAAACGATAATAAACAACAACAACAATGTAATTTGCATATTCATTAATATAAAACAACAAAAAATTAAATTAGCAATGTAAAAATATATTTTAACATTACATTTTAACATTTAACACCAAAACGTTACAATATTTTCTTTAAATATATATTAATATTAAAATGCCAAGTTTTTTTTACGTCATAGGAATATTATATTAATTATTTCTCAAATTAAATTTATTATACTTGGAACACATTTTAAGCATTGTTACAATTTATAAATATAATTTCATCAGATGCCGCTAGAAACGCTGCTTGCGAGTGAAAGTAGAAAATTTGCAAATAAAATTGCAAAGAATATTTATTTCAAATCAAATTCAAACCAGAAACCTTCCCAGTAGTATAGTAAATAACTTCCTAAAGTTTCACGGCGATTGGATAATCTTACATTTTAAAAACATTCATCTTGTAAACAAATCAACATTCATCGTGTCAACAAACCACGTGTAAATTATTAACTAATCAAATTTATTTATCGTCGCGACCAGTGCTGCGCCCAAGCGGTAAAAGGCTGGAACTAAGGCTTTTAGGTTTTTTATTTTTTAACAAAAGCACATTAACTATTTTAGTTTTTTGAATAGCCTATATGTTAAACGAAATCTTCAGCTACCTACATGCGGAATTTCATAATGATTTATTCTGTAGATTTTGCGCAACGCAATAACAAACATCGATTTTGGATTTCATTTTTATAGATATAAAGGAAAGGATAAAGGATATATATATTATTACTGGAAAGACAGAGAGATGCACAAAACATACACACAATACAGTGTCAAAGGCATATTATAAAAAGGAATTGTCTTCTTAACGATGTCTTAGAAGCCAAGCTTCCCGAAGATTCCAAATAATTGAAACGTATAAGAATATTTTTGCTGAAAGATGACAACTAATGAGACATAGAAAATAGAACTTTATTTCTACTGTTCAGATAATTTGTTCAAGCCGAACACTAAAGAAAAGTTATTTTTCATCAGGAAAGCTATTTACAAAAGTGAAATTTTTTCAATATCCTTTACTATAAAGCATTCAAAAACCATCTATACATCTACATACATATGAGGCTACAAAAATATAATATATATATTTAGCATCTAAGCAATTTTGTTAATTTTCTTTTTAAAGCGATATTGATTAATATTGAAATATATAATACTATAATTAAATTATATTATCAACTTTTTCTTTCAAAAATTACCCTAACGAAGTCAGGTTTAATATTTTACATCTATAAATAATGCATATATTGAATTTTAAATTATTCATTCATCTGATATATTTTTCGATGGGAAACTCTCCTCTCTTTATCGAGTGGATTTTATATTTTGAATTAAAACACGCGCTTTAACAGGTGAGCCACTCTCGCTTTGCAAGACCAACTTAGAAATAATATCTGATTAATATACATATATATATATGTAATGAAGATGAGAATTCCAGTAGCTTTTGTAGAGATCCTGTCGACTACTGAAATGATGTTGAAGTCCTGGTAGCTCTTGTTGTACTGTGTTGACCGAGAGGAACAGTCAGGATGTAGAGTTTTCCAGTACCTCTCTGCACCTTGGAAGACCTTTAAAAGTTCTCACAAAATACAGGCAGTCGTGGTCGAGGCAGAGTGGAAAGCTTGGGATATCCACACAAAAAACGAAGACACAGTTGCACTAAGAAAGTTCCGTAAACAGATAAAAGTTGAGCGAGGAGCGAAAAGATGGAGATAGACGAGTTCTTCCTAACTACATGTTGGATGAGATCGACATAACATACGACCGACGCGGCTTGCACTAAGGGTGAACTAAACTAAACTGAACTGAAATGACTGAACTGTCAAGAGACTGTAAGGTGATGATTTATAGGTTAAAGACGGGGCGACCTTATGTGACAGGGGCGTTTGAGAAAAGGCGCCTTTACCTGTCCAGGTGTGAGAGGGGTCTCTGCATTCCACCACATGTGACAGTGTGGGTGGCCTGTCGTGGGAACTGTGAATCTACCTGATTTATGACTTCCATCTTTAGACTCTGTTGTTTTGGCAATACTATATGTTCGATCTCTGCCCTAGCTCAACTCTTAAATCTATTACAGATTTTATTTATTTATCCACTTTGTACAAATTACATTACATAGGGCGATGCGATGACACAGATTAATCATGCGCATAATTATTTATAGATGTGTCTCTATATACAACATGACAATCTTATTATAAGTTATATAGACAGTATGGGGTTGTTGGTTTAAATTACCATATATATATATGACATAATAAAAATATGATTTTTATTATTCATAATATAATTAAAATTCTAGAACAAAATAATTACATAACCATAATATTTATTAAAATTGTTTTTCTAATATAACTGATATTATAATTTAAATAATCAAATTAAAAATAAGAACTAAACACAGCGTTAATTTTTAAAATGTAAAGGAATGCCAAACAAAAAGAATATAACCTAATTTGCTATTTAAAAAAAAAACATTGTTGATTGTCTTTGTGTTGGTCAACTTAACGATTTGTTAACATCCTCGTGATCGTTGGTCACAACAATTTGCTCCTGCCATGGCTCCTAGGAAGAAGAAGAAGAATGCCGAGAATGCCGAGAAGCCCCTCGTAACCCTCGCCCAACTGGAGATGGAGAACGAAGAGGTGAAGCAGAACTTCGAGCAGAAAATACAGAATACTTACCCTACCTCCCGATTTTACCTGTTCCAAAGCCTAATGGAATTCATCAACTTACGGTCTGAGCAGATCAAGGCCCTCATTGCCGAGGTAGAGAACCTCTCTGGCACCCTCGCGTCCTTTAAGGAACTGGACGAAATCAAGCCACAGACAGCCTGCCACAGCACTCAAACCAGCCCTTCTCCCTCCTGCAAGGAAACCAGCACTCAGACTGACCCCACCAAGCCCGCCACTCCCGCTCCAACCAAAAGGAAGCAGCCTGAGGCTCCCTACCCGCCCGCAAAGAGGACCAACCTCAATGGTCCCGCAAAACCTGCGCCCTCCCGAGTCCCCAAGCCTGCGGCCGCCCAAGTGGTCCTCCATGGGGAAAAATCGGCGGCCCACACAGTGGTCATCTCTGATGACCCACAGGCTGACCCAAGAGCAATGCTTAAAGCTGTCCGCGCTGCCCACACTCTACCCCAAGGCGTTTGGGCCTCCCTGCGAACCAAAGGGAAGCTTGTCCTCCACTCCAGCAACCCCGATACCATCCCAGCTGTTACCACCTCCCTGGCCAACAAGCTGGATGGCATGAAGGTCCGCCAACAGAAGGTGATCCTGCCTCGCATCTGCCTCTTCAAAGTGGATGAGGAAACATCCAACTCCACCATTGAAGAGACGCTGCTGGAAACCCCTGCTGTCAGCCAACTCCCTGGGGACAAGGTGGTGCGCGTGGCGCATCGCTCTGCACCCAGAAACGGGACCTGCACCGCCTTCATCGAGGTGGACCTCACGACCTTCAGAGCTCTGGGAAATCGTGGAAGGATCGTGGTGGATGGTGTGATCCTCAACTTCGAGGAGTCCATCCGCACACGAGTCTGCTTCCGCTGTTGTGGCTTCGGCCACAACTCTGCCCAATGCACCAGAGCTCCCACGTGCTTCCACTGCGGTGAAAGCGGCCATGAAGGCCGTGCCTGCCCCTCAGTTGCCGACTGGCACACTTCCATGTGCGCCAACTGCTGTGCCAAGGGCCTCCCAGACAAGCACGAGGCGAGAGCCTCAAGCTGCCCCATCTTGAAGCTTAGAGCCCTCAAGTTCTAGGCTTCCAGGACCTCCTGCCTCCTCAACTGGCCTCCATCCAGGCTTGTCACCCATCAAGGCGCTGTTTCCTTGACCTCTCCAGCTTCCTCCCCCCTGCGATGACACCTCCACTGCCAGATCCTAGGATCCCTTGCGATGATCCCTGGCCACCCATCCCCAGGCCCCCCAACTATGCTTTTTATATATTCCGCTTTATGCGTCCATCGGGGCTCAAAAATCATTCATTTTGGTTAGCAGCCCCGTAAAATAAAGATATTTTCTCTGATTGTCTTTGTATGTAAAACTGTTTGCTTTGAGAAATAATGAAAATAAATATAATTTAAGGAAAACAAAAAAGTTATTATTCATTTTTTTATCCACGACTGCATGAAAGGTAACGTATCTAGAATATACGTTTTTTTTATGACATATATATATATATATACTAGACGAATGACCCGGCTTCGCCCGGGAATTCCCCCGAGTGCAATTTCCTTCATACTGAAAGAACATTACTAATAAATAGTATTAGAGCCATAGAATAGCAACACCGAAGTGATACATTACCACAGGCAAAAAGTATGTGTGATGTCAAAAAATGCAATATATTAGTATTTAGGTATTTTATTTATTTATTTTTAAATCCATTTAGGTGTTTTGAATATAGTTCAAATAGTTGGCAGATTTTCCACCCAACCTCCGAGGTACCCGCCCCAGCGTGTTAACTCTTATATATAGTGGTGCATCCTCTGTAGGTCTATTACACTCTTTGGGTAAAAAGGGATAGGGATTGAAATTGCTTGAGAAGAGTGACCGTGATTGACCAAGCCTGGCCAGCAGCCTGTAATCTAATGTTTTCAGACCCCAGTCAAACATTCGTAGATGTTTTTCTGAAAAATGTAACACTCTTATAAAAAGATATTAAAAAAAAAAGTTGGGCAAGCGATTTGGAAAATATGCAGAACGCTCATTGGTCGGTTAATTCGCCTGGTGTTGTCACTTCGCCTCGTATTTACTGCCGCGCAAAAAAAAAAAACGAGTTCTGGAGATTCTTCACACTTTATTAAAACAATATCGAACTTTCGAGTATTTCTGCCTTCCTGCAGGAGTACATAAAAACGAATAAACGCCGTTAAGATGCTAATAATATGTACATTTAAATATTAGGAGAGATTTTGCATATTGTGCTTGATATTAGAATATTTTATTAAGTTAGTTTGTATTTTAGGCATATGGACTATTGTTTGTTTAATTTTAAGAATTATCATATTGACTGTAACTTTTATTTATTATATAAAAAAAAAACAAAGGCCAGAACAAAAACTAATAAAAAATACGAAAGCCATTCTTTACATACAGTAACGCTAATTTTGTAAAGTTTTTTTTTAATTGCATTGTGTGCACTTACCGTAACTTAGTAATATAAATTTCTCTCTCGATACTTTTGTAAAAAAAAGTGACACTCGTATAAAAAGATATTTAAAAAAAAGTACGGAAGCAACTTGAAAAGAAATGCAGAACGCTCATTGGTCGCTTAATTGGCCTCGTGTTGTTACTTCGCCTCGTATTTACTCCGCGTAAAAAAAGTTCTTCAAATGAAAAAAAAGAAATAGCCAAAAATACTAATCAAAATGTAGCCGAAAATTTTCCTCAGGTTTATAAAAAGCGACATGCAAAATTTGGTACCAATTGGTTCAGTAGTTTTTGAGTTTATCGCGAAACAGACAGACATTGACTTTTATATATATATATATGTTATGAATATTTTGTGTTGTTGTTAGATTAGGCTTGATAAGACAAAGGATCGATAAGATAAAGGGTTGAGGTGCAGTCGTGATAAAAAAAAGATAATTATTTACCGTCAAGTAGCTTTTATTTTCAATTACTTGAGGAAAGATTACACATTTGTTAGTTTCACATTATATAGAATTTATAATTTAATCCTATATTAGTGATTTAAAAGGATTGATTGGTTAACTACGCATATTTACAACAAAATTATACAACTAAAACTGAAAGTCTTTCTAAAAACGATGATAACCAAAATAAAATTATCAATGAATAAAATAAAGTATATATTTTTTAAAATATAGAAATATTTGAGGTTTTTAGATTATATAATATTTTTAGATTATATAATATATATATATTAGTAGAATTAAATATAATTTATATGAAAGATAGTTATAAATTAATGATAATTAAAAACAAATTATAAAATATTACTATTTGGGTATCAAAAGGTTTTTAAAATATTTTTTATATATTTTATATATCGTGTGAATATATATATTCACGATAAATTGTGAAAAACGCTTCAAAAAAAAAAAATACAAAAATATGTATATATTTAATATCTCTCAATTTAATTTTTATAATATTGATAGATGATAAAGCAGTGTTGTGATTATGGATATTTATATATAATATATGGAAAATATTAATGAAATATAAAACCAAATAATAAAAATGAAAAAGTTTATACATCATTTTATGAATTACATTTATTTAATACAAATTATCAGAAGGTGTTAAATTGTTGTATACTACATGTTGAAGTTCTTTTTGTACGAGGTGTGTTCAAAAAGTATCGCAACCTTTGAATTTTCGCCGTTTACGTATATTCGAATTTCGATCTTTTTGTGGCTTTATGTTGGTACTCATGTCTCTCACTTATGCCGACAAGCTCGGCCATTTTGAATGTTCACTTTATTGTTGACAGCTGCTTTGCTTGCAGGTGTTTTGGATCGTCTTCGATTTTTACCTATTAAAAAAGATGGATCAATGAACCTGTATCAAATTTTGTGTGAAAAACGAAATTAAGTGCGCGGATGCATTCTGAATGTTGACTGTGGCATACGGAGAAGCTACCTTGGACCGAAGCAACGTTTATCGGTGGTACAAAATGTTCTCAGAAGGCCGAGAAGATGTGAACGACGAAGAGCGTGCCGGACGCCCGAGCACTTCAACAACAGACGAAAAAATTAATGAAGTGGAGAAAATGATATTGGCCAATCGTCAAATCACCGTTTGAGAAGTTGCTGAGGACCTAAACATATCGATTGGCTCGTGCCATTCGATTTTTATTATGATTTGGGCATGAGACGGGTCGCCGCGAAATTCGTACCAAAATTGCTCAATTGCGACCAAAAACAGCATCGCATGAACATTGCTAATGAGATGTTGAACTCTGTCCGCGACGACCCAAATTTGCTCCAGAGAGTCATAACTGGTGACGAAGCGTGGGTTTATGGTTATGACGTGGAAACCAAAGCTCAATCATCTCAATGGAAGCTGCCGCACGAACCAAGACCGAAAAAAGCGCGCCAAGTTTGGTCGAATGTGAAAGTTTTGCTGACAGTTTTCTTCGATTGCAGGGGCGTGGTGCATCATGAGTTCTTGCCACAGGGTAGAACGGTCAATAAGGAATATTACCTGCAAGTTATGCGCAATTTGCGCGAAGAAATCCGCCAGAAACGCCCGGATTTGTGGAAGAACAAAAAATGGCTTTTGCACCACGATAACGCCCCTGCTCACACATCGTTGCTTGTGCGCGACCTTTTGGCCAAAAACAACACACTAATGATGCCGCAGCCACCGTATTCCCCAGATCTGGCCCCCTGTGACTTTTTCTTGTTCCCTAAACTGAAGAGGCCCATGAAAGGACGACGTTACGCTACGTTTGACGAGATAAAGACGGCATCGAAGGAGGAGCTGAAAAAGATTTTTTAAAAATGATTTTTTGAAGTGCTTCGAAGATTGGAAAAACCGTTTAACAAGTGTATAATATCTCATGGGGATTACTTTTAAAGGGACAAAATAGGTATTCATGAATAAATAAATAATTTTTGAGAAAAAACACAAAAGTCGCGATACCTTTTGAACACACCTCGTATCTGTCTGTGTGGTCAAATATCATTTCTAGATTAAAAAAATGTTAGATATATGTGTTTGATATATTATAGATAAATATTTACATTTTATATGATTTATGATTTATATTTAGAATGATGTATAATTATTTTATTATATTAATATGACAACAAATAATATGATATTAATGTTAATTTATATAATTTTAATAAAGTATATTTTATGAGCATTATATATTTGAGAGATAATTTAATTTAATATTTGAATTAAATAGTTATTAAACAAATTAAAACTTATAATGAAAATATGAAAAGTTAATATTTGGGAGCCGCTACAAATTATTTATAAATATTGCTGGAAAATATGTTTTTATATTTATGTTTTCATAACTTCTGGAGAGTTTCAGCTTTCCAGAAAATTTTATGCATTACAATTTTGGCATTATATGGTTGTGGATCAGAATGGTCTGTCCTGGTATATCCAGACAGAGTGAGATGGGCGATAGAGCCAGGCGGAACACGACCATGGAGAGATTGCCACGGACAAATGTGCGTAGCTTTCTCCAGAGAGCCTAATTATTATGCAAGAATCAACGAGGGCGATAAACCTGAAAAGTGTTTTTCACTGAAAAAAAGCGCCGAAAAACTATTTGGGCCTTCCGACGATTTATGGCGTTGATTGTCTGTCGCAGACTGAACTCCAGTGACCTCTGGGAGAAATTAACGTTCTTGTCCCACTTTGCCATTAGGCAACCGTGATGGAAGTCGGCTGTGATCAGAGCTGCGCGTTCTGCGCTAAGATTATCAAGTAAATACATAGTTTTGGTGCATTCAATAAATGTGTTTTCATCGCCTTTGATAAAAGGAAGAGTTTAATTATTACACATGTATTCCATCCCTCTCTCTCCTCCAGAATTTTTATAATACAGCTCTCTATTATGACTTTATTTTTATCTCGTTTTATCTTTCTATCAGACTAATATATAACATTATATATACGGTGAAATATACAAATCATACTCATTGTAGCCAATTCGGAGTAGCGAAAAAACACCCCAGGAGTAATTAACTACCAAAATCTTTCAAATATAACTCCATTTTCCCTATAGATAATCAAAATGAATTGAATCCGGGGTAAATTTAGAAATGTATATTTTATCTAGACCTCTCTAACATTGTATATTTAGAATGAAAACTTTAACCTAACAACAATGTTTATAAGGCGATAACGCGCCATCTATATATAGGAAATGAAACTATTAAGCGCGAATAAATGTTTCTTTTACACATAAAACAAACTTCTACTGTCCTTACTGAGTTGGAAATATTGGGAGGACTCTCCTACTCTTTTCCATCGCAGTAAGGACCGTAGAACATTTTTTTTATAATGCAAAAGAAACATTTTACTTGATAGTTTTGTTTCTTATGTAAAAATATTGTGACAACTTCACAAATCATAGTTCTCCTCCTTTAATTTATTATTTGTGAAAATTAAAAATATGCATATAATGTTCTTGATATTTCATTGCTACTTCGTTCAAATATTTCTTAATTAAATCCAATTAGGTAATGGATTATTTACCTAAATCTTTTCGCGAAATGTGCACGAACTTCCACCACGATAGGACAGTAGATAAACTTCTGGATTCATTACTGACCGTGATAACAGGCTGCAATCTCCATCGTACTTCCCCATTATTTCATATTCTCGCGCAGACCTGTCAAACCTGTTTACCTACCTTCAGAACAGCTGCAGTCAGTAGCACTAGACACTCCCCTAGCCCAACTCCAACTGTGCTAGAGCACTTTAAACTATAGCAGTGCTTAAAAGATGTTACATTGGGGAATTAGTTATCACACACATTATTGTGACCACTTGTGTCTCCACTACTTTGAAGATTGTGTATCTGATCTACAAACTCCCTGCATTTATCCATTTTCCACCCAATGTAAGCGAGAAGCTGAATAACTTATGCGTGTGTGAACGTCTGAAACACCATTTGCAGTGCTGTCGCATATTATTTGGACATGAAAATACAGCGCCATTATCTCTCCCCTTGTTTGATAGAAGGAGTGAAATGGGGCGAGCAGCAAGACATTATAGAAAGAGGGGATCATATATCGCCGCAACTCTTTTTTATTAACGCGATTAAAGGAAGCTTTCGGGCAAGCCCTTCTTCAGCTAACTATGGTGTACAAACAAGGCAAACGAGAGAGAGAGATTATATATCGTTTTAAAGTGGAATCTATGTATATATAGTACAAAAATATCTTAAAGAAATTTACATAATTGAATAAATATAAAGAATCAACTATAAACAGTTCAAAGGATTTAGTGGAGAGAAAAAAATGGAATGGCTATTGTTTTATATGGCTTTTGAAGATTTTTAAGATAGAAGGGGAACGTACTGTGATGATAACTGTATACTTTTGTTTAATGGTTTAGGGTGCTTCATGGTTTCTATTGCTTCAAGAATGAGTCTTTGGGTTTTAGTTTTGGCATTTTTATGGAGGATTCTGGTATTATTGAAGTCTGGAGTATGTCCGGTTTCTCTGACGTGGTCGACTATTAAAGAGTTTGGGTTAAGTTTAGAAATGTTTCTTTGGTGTTCTTTGATTCTGATTGAAAGATCTCTTGATGTTTCGCCGATGTAGACACTATTGCAGTTGAGGCAGGGAATTTGATAAACTAAATCTTTTTTCTGTTTCTGGTCGGTGCTTTTGGTGATTGGGTTTCTTAGAATCGAGGCTATGGAAGGTGAACCTCTAAAGATGGTTTTTATGCCAAAACTTTTAAGTTTGCGGGCTATTGTAATTGTAGATTCTGTATATGGTAAGCAACAGGTGGAGATGTAATGATTGGAGTTATTTCTGGGGGTCCCTGGTTTATATCTATTTCTTTTAATGAAAGGAAGCGGTTATCCAGATTTAAGAAGCTGGTTTTCGATAAAATTAAGTTCTTTATTGTATTCTATTTTTGATGAACAGTGGGTGAAGGCTCTTTTCGTCAAGGTACGTACAACTGTTATTTTGTGGGAGATGGGAGAATTGGAGGCAAAATGTAGGTACTGCGTTGGGGAGGTAGGTTTTCTATAAACTTTTGTTGTAAAACCGGTTCTATTTCTGGTAAATAAAATGTCAAGGAATGGTAGACTTCTTTTATTTTCTTTTTCTATTGTGAATTGAATCGATGAGTTAAAGCTATTGAGGGTTTCTAGGATGTGATTTTCACCGTTTTCTGTGATTATGCAAAAGTTTGACATTAGTTTGAATAGAATAAAAGAATAGCAGTTACAATAAATAGGCTACTAAAGTTTCCGCGTAGTTCAACGGCGTAATTTAAGTCAAGTTTTAAAGAACAAGGCCAACAATCCAGATCTGGCCGCTGCACGATGTGAGAAAGCTTCATCGGCCTCTTCGCTCTCTGAAGCAACATAGAGATGGAAGAAAACACGGGAAGAAGGCACGCTCGTCGTTTTACAATCCTTGATATAACCGCGGTCCATTCCTATGTTAAAGGGAAACGTGTTAAAGAGCCACCCGCCTCTGATTTCAAACACCGAATAATGCATTTTACACATTACTGGTAAAAACACGATCCAGGTTTGCCCGGAATCTTCCTAGAGTTGAATGTGTTTGCTCTAACAATAATGAATATATATATTGTGTGTGTTGTGTGAGAATATATATTATTGAATATAAATATAATTGATTATAATTATTATCGCACAACAATATAGAGTAAAATAGTTGTATAGCAACGCGCGTATGCGGAACAAATCATTAATATTGTAGAAAAATATTGTAACGTAGAAATCAAGCCTTGAAATATCCTAAGATGTAAAAGTATTTATTGATGACGTCACGGCGACAAGTCGACAATTATTAACAACCCAACAAAACTATTTACAGCTAGAGAATCTTAAGCAAGTGTAAGCAAAGAAATATTTTAAGATGATTTCACAAAACAGATTAATATATATTTTTATAATCTGTTGAATATATTTTCATTGAATAATATTAAATTAAATAATAAAATATTTCTTCGCCACATAGCCTCCTCCTATAAAGAGCATCGACCCGATGCTCAGAAGGAGACTTACATCCTCAGTCTCAAGGCTCGAGAACGGGTGATAGGGCCTGAGATCTCTTCGCGGGTCTGTGGTTGTTGTGTTCGTTCAGTGGGGATGTCTTCTTCCTGGAAGTTTGTCGAGTCATCTTCTGGGTCCTCTTCTAGCTGGTCCTCCTGGTCCTCTGGGTTTAAATAAGGCTTCATCCTACCAATGTGAACTAAATCTTTTGTTTTACGACGACCTTGCTGGTTTCCGAATGTTTCAACTTCATAGGTCACATCAGATATTTTTCGGGTTACTTTGTATGGGCCGAAGTAACGTCTCATTAGTTTTTCCGAATATCCCACTTTACGCACAGGAATAAAGATCCATACAAGATCTCCAGGCTGATAAATTATATTTCTGTGATGGGCGTCATAGCGATGTTTATTGCTACCTTGAGATCTCATGGAGTGGATACGTGCCAGTTTTCGTGCTTCTCCGGCTCTTGCCCCTAGAGTTTGGATGAAATCGTCGTCTTCTGGCAATAACTTGGGGAATAACACGTCAAGTGGAGTCTCGGCTTCACGCCCGTGTACAAGGAAAAATGGGGTGAACCCAGTAGACTCTTGTTTTGCTGTGTTGTATGCAAATGTAACGAATGGAAGAATCCTGTCCCAATCTTTATGGTTGACATCTACATACATGGACAGCATGTCTGCTATGGTCTTATTCAACCTCTCCGTGAGTCCGTTTGTCTGGGGGTGATAGGCGGTCGTCTTCCGATGGGTTATTCTGCACTGGTTGTTCAGATCACTTATCATTGAAGATGTGAAGTTCCTTCCTCTATCCGTGATTAATTCCCTCGGCGCGCCGTGCTTTAAGATGACATCTTCAATGAAGAATTTGGCGACTTCCATGGATTCACTTGTGGGTAGAGCTTTAGTTATCGCATATTTCGTTAGGTAGTCCGTACATACAATAATCCAACGGTTGCCACCTTCTGATGTTGGAAATCTCCCCAGGAGATCCATTCCTACCTTTTCAAAGGCAACTTCAGGAACAGGTATTGGCTGTAAGTGCCCTGAGGGGAGTTGGGGCTGATGTTTACGCCTCTGACAATCTGAACAGTGTGCCACATACCTTCTAACCGTTCTATACATTCCGGGCCAGTAATACTTTTTTCTTATTCGGTCATAGGTTTTAGTAAATCCGAGGTGACCAGCCGTGGGTGAATCATGGAAATTTTTCAGTAATTCCTGCCTTAAATGGCGTGGAACCACCAAAAGCCATGGTTTCCCCATTGGATCATAATTTTTTCTGTAGAGCGTGTTATCGATTTTTACAAAGGAATTATTAGGAGAACTTTGTAATTTGTCAGCGATTTTTCTAATAGCTTGATCATTCATCTGCTCTTCGCTAAAGTTCTGCAAAGCCACTATGCTTGGAATATCTTCCTCCATATCTTCACTGTATTCTAATGGACTTCTTGATAAGCAGTCTGCGTCCTGATGTTTCCTTCCGCTCTTATACACGACAGTGACGTCAAACTCTTGCAGCCGAAGTGCCCATCTTGCTAACCTCCCACATGGGTCTTTGAGGTTGGTCAGCCAGCACAAAGAGTGGTGGTCTGTAACAATAGTGAACGGCTGTCCAAAGACATATGGTCGGAATTTATTGATAGCCCAAATGATGGCAAGGCATTCCCTTTCTGTGGTTGAATAATTTTTTTCTGACTTATTTAAGGTTCTGGATGCATAAGCAATGGCTCTTTCCTTTCCCTTTTGTATCTGCACTAATACTGCTCCTATTCCGTAGTTGCTTGCGTCAGTGTGTATTTCGGTTGGGGATGAGTAATCAAAATGTCCAAGAGCGGGTTCGGAAATTAACGCTGACTTGAGAGCTTCAAATGCATTTTCTCTTCCTGGTTCCAATTAAATGCTGAGTCTTTCTTCAAAAGGTCATTCAAGGGTTGGGCTACGTGGGCATAATTGGGTATGAAGCGGCGGTAGTAGGATGAAAGGCCAAGAAAACTTCTAACTTCCTTCAATGACCTTGGCGTAGCGAAGTCGCGGACTGCTCGAATCTTTTCTTGGTCGGGACGAATTCCATTTTCACTCACCTCATGTCCAAGAACCGTGATAGTTTTTGCACCAAACTTGCATTTCTTGGAATTGAGACATAATCCGGCTTTCTTAATGCAATTTAATACAAGTTGAAGGCGTCTTAGATGTTCTTCAAAGCCATCTGAAAAAACGATGATGTCGTCGAGGTAACACAAGCAAATGGTCCACTTAAGACCCTTCAGAAGATTATCTATCATTCGTTCGAAGGTAGCTGGAGCATTACATAACCCAAATGGCATTACTTTGAACTCGTACAGTCCATCTGGAGTTATAAATGCTGTCTTCTCACGGTCCGATTCTTCTACGTCGATTTGCCAGTACCCTGATTGGAGGTCCATGGATGAATAAAATCTAGCTCCCCGTAAGCAGTCTAAAGTGTCGTCGATCCTTGGGAGAGGGTAGACATCCTTTTTTGTTATTTTGTTAAGGCGGCGGTAATCGACGCAGAATCTCCAGCTTCCATCCTTTTTTCTTATCAATACTACAGGTGAGGCCCACGGACTTTCAGAGGGCTGAATGATGTCAAGTTTTTCCATCTTGTTTACCTCATCCTGAATAATTTGGCGTTCTCTTGGTGCAACTCGGTAAGGTCTTTGTTTGGTCGGTAGGTGGTCTCCAGTGTTAATTCGGTGTTTAACATTGACGTCCTTGAATTGTTTTCTTTTACTAAATTCGAAAATATCCGTATAGTTTTTTAACAAATTTCTTAATTTTTCTTTTTGAGATTCATCAAGTGAATCATCTATAAAAAATTCCGAGATTTTTGGGTCTTCAGAATGTTCCGCCTCTGTTTCAGCTTGGTTACAATCAGCTAGAGTACATAATTGACTATCTTCGATGACAGCACTATCGGCTACATGCATCCCCTGTGGGATTAGTTTCGGATATGGACTCCAATTCACCACCCAAAGTTTACCTCGGCTATTGGTAAGTGAAATGACAGAGGAGGGAGCCGTTAGTTCTCTTTCCAGCAATAGCTCTTTTCGACATTCTGCCACCACAATTGCGTCATTAGGAATGTCACGACTTGCTACTTCTATTAACTGAATAGACGCGGGTTCGATTCTATATTCCAATTCCGAGTAGAGAGGTGAGCTGTTCTTAGGGGTATCCTCAAAAAGACATTTTTCTAAGAAGAGTGTGTCGTCAGCTGAATCAATTATCGCCCTAGATAACTTCAAAAAGTTCCAACCAAGAATAACTTCGTGACTACAGTCTTCCATAACGACAAATTCAAAGCTTTCCTGTAGTCCATTCAAGTCCAGTTTCAGTGTGCAGCGTCCTTTTGGTCTTACAATTTTACCGTTGGCTACTCGTAATGTGACGTCAGTTTCGGCAAACATTATTTTTCTTAGTTTGAGTCTGAACCTCTCAGAAATGACAGAATATGAGGCTCCTGAGTCGACGAGGGCACGCGTCATTTTTCCTTCTATTTTAATGTCTATGTAATTTTCTTTTAATTCTAATGTGGTCGATAAGGGAGGATTTATAAATTTTGCGGCCTTACCTCCAAAATAGGACGCATCTTCTAGTTTTCCTGACGGGAACGGCGAGGCGACTGGCTGGGTCTTCTATCAGGAGACGAATATTGTCCTTTTCGGCCAGTGTAAGGAGAGGGGCTTCGGTAGCGGCGTCTATTTTCTCTTGGCAGGTCGTCGTTGGGTTCTTGGCTGCTCCGAGAATTATAGAAGGTTCTAGGCTCTAGCCTATCTCTCTGTTTGTAATTCCAAGTTTGTTCTCCTTCATATTCTCTCCTCCTGTCACGGCAGTAGCGCACGACGTGGCCAGGGCGTCCGCAGTGGAAACAGATTGGCTTACCTTCAGTGGTCCGCCATTCGTTGGTATCGCGTCTTCCGTTTACTTGTTTTGGCTGCTGCGGTCTTATCGTTTGGGCCACATATCTATTATTATAAAACTCTCGGGGTCTTTCCTTCTGTGGGGAACTTCTCCTAGGCTTTGAGATTGGCGCCAGGGTTCTTCCAATCTCCTCCTTTACCATATCTTCGATGGTAGAAATTTTTGGTTCCTCTCGAGTAGAGCCTAATGCCCGCTGTACCTCCTCACGAACAATTTGCCTGATCATAGATGACAGATCTGCCCTGTCATCATGATCACTGAGAGATGCCACATTTGGTAGTCGCTCGTATTTGGTTGGGGTCACTCGCTTACAGTGTAGGCTTTCAATGCGGCGACATTCGGTGACGAATTGCTCAGTGTTATGCACATCCCTTGGGAGAAGTGCCTGGTAGAGCTCCTCAGCTATCCCTTTCATCAGATGGGATATTTTATCTTCCTCATTCATTTGTGGATCTACCTCTTTGCAAAGGCGCAGGACGTCTTGGATGTAATATTCGGTGCTTTCTCCTTTTAATTGTGCGCGAGTTTTGAGTATTTTCTCAGCTCGCAGTCTTGAGCTTTCATTTTTTCCAAATACATTTTCTAATTGTGACATGAACTCCGTCCATGTCTGGATGCTTTCCTCGTTGTTTTCATACCATTTGAGAGCAGTGCCATTTAGATAGAAATAAACGTTAGCGAGACAAAGGGTTTCATCCCATTGGTTGTGCTTCGCCACACGTTCATACCCTTTTAACCAGCTACGGGGATCTTCAACACCCTCACCAGAGAACATTGAGGGGTTTCTAGGTAGATGTTGGACAAAAAATGAACCTACCTGAGTAGTTGCTTCTTTCTTGATGTTCATGGTTTTTTCTTCTTGCTCAACCGAGTCAATTTTCCGTTTTTTTCTGAATGGGTATCGATCCAGCTTCTTCACCAGTTGTAACGTAGAAATCAAGCCTTGAAATATCCTAAGATGTAAAAGTATTTATTGATGACGTCACGGCGACAAGTCGACAATTATTAACAACCCAACAAAACTATTTACAGCTAGAGAATCTTAAGCAAGTGTAAGCAAAGAAATATTTTAAGATGATTTCACAAAACAGATTAATATATATTTTTATAATCTGTTGAATATATTTTCATTGAATAATATTAAATTAAATAATAAAATATTTCTTCGCCACAATATTTATATTTGTGTGAACAGATTATTATATACAGTATATATAAGAACAATTATTACGCCACGTAGAACACGGAGGAAAAAAACTAAGGATGTCACGATAAATTATAAAACCTTTAAAATACCAGAGAGAAACGGTGAAGGAATTTTATAGTACAATATAAAATATAAATATAAAAAAATATATATATACAGGGTGTACCAGGTAAATTGGGAATTTCAACAATGGTATTTTAACTGAAATTTTTTGCAAGTAAAAATTAAAATATCCGAATGAAATTTGACACAGTAGTAGATAAAAGGATATAGTTTTTATTTATTCAATGTAGTTTCCATTATTAGCTACAACAGTCTCGAGGCGAGTGCGGAATGAAGCACAGGCCTTGGCGACGATGACCTTGTCCATTTGGGTCATCACCGTGTGAACTGCTTTCTTGACAGACTGGATGGTGGTATGAGGAGCTTTGTTGACATCTCTCTCAACAACGCCCCATACATAGTAGTCGAGGGGATTGCAATCTGGAGAATTAGGGGGCCAAATATCAGGACCCCAGTGACTAGGGACGTTAAGTGTCAGCCACGATTGTGTCTTTTTTGCCTTATGGGCTGGAGCTGAGTCCTGTTGGAAAACATACTTCCTTCCTGCGGCCACCATGTCCATCCAAGGCTTCACAACGGTCTCCAGAACATTGATGTAGGTGTCAGCGTTCATCCTAAGGCCCTTCTCAAAGAAATGGGGAGGCATGACATCACCTTCACTGCTGATAACGCCAAGGACCATTACGGAGGCAGGAAATTTCGTGTGCATCACGACAGGTATCTCTGAGGGGTCTTTACAGATCCAGCGATCATTCCTGGGATTTACCTTTTGGTCCACGTCAAAGTTCTTTTCGTCAGAGAAGAACCTTAGCATGCCAAAAGAGTCGTGTTTCAGGTTGTTGAGGAGGGCAGCAGCCTTTCCTTTTCTGTTATTCTTCATATTCTCAGTCAGCAACTGACCTTTCCGAAGGGCATAAGACTTGAAACCAAGGTCCTCATGGATAGTTCTGACAATTGTCATAGAGCCAACGTCCATTTCCTTGGCTATGGCCCTCATGCTCTTCCCAGGGTTTCCATCAATCTTCTCCTTGACATTTTTGACAAATTCTTCGCCTCTTACCCTGTCCGATCGACGCGAGTGCTTTTTCCTTGTAGCTATCCCCTCTTTGTTACTGTCGGCCTCATCAAACTGCTTTTTGACACGATAAATAGTGGTTTTGGGCAACTTAAGAATATCCACTATCTCTTTGGGGCTCCTTCCGGCGCGCAGAGCAACGAGATGGCAGCTCGATTTTCAAATTCTCGGTTACTCTTCATCACTACACTGCGCACACATGTACTGTTGCATTTTACATGAATATGGCTACGTAATGAAAAAAAAAAACAAGTTTTTAATCTCAAGTAGTTTTTGTTTTATGGACTGTCAAAGTTAGTCCCAATTTACCTGGTACACCCTGTATATGTGGCAATATAGTGGTAAATGTGTTGAGGAGAGAAATAATCACACGACGAGTTGTTAGAGCTAAAAATCCAGGCAGCCAGCCGAGAGAGAAAGAGGTGGCGAGTGTGACGTTATCAGCTGAACGACTGTTTTTTCCCTGTGTACACAAGCGGGGCAAACAAAAGATTAGTCGCCAGGTGTTGACGCCCCCCTCAGGAATGTGGTCAACAAAGGGTCGCAAGTTAGTTATCTTCGAATCGACTACGTCTCTCTCTCTCTGGTCGGCTGCAGATTTACTTTATTATTCCTGTAAGAGCATATATTATGACATATGGCCCCCGTTGAAGAAGGCTGAACATGGTTTAAGTATATTTAAAGCTGGAGAAGCCAGGAATAGAGAAAATAATTTTACAGTTAAAATTAGTTAAGGTAATGGTGACATAGTTTTATGTAAATAAAATATTGTATAGTACACAAATAAATATTATTTACAAGCAGTTTTACAACACCGGGGAGTTTGACATTTAAGGAAATCTTTGAAAATATCAAGGTTATAAAAAGCTATATACAACAAAATCTAATGTACTATAAGGGAAGTGATATGGAGGAGTGTGAACAACGAGAAGAAGAGTCACATACATATGGTGAAATTCTGAAGATCATTAAGACTGGGGAACTCTACACTTTAAGATATTTTTCAGGCGGACATGGCAAGGGGAAACTTGTCATGGGCTTTCTATGCTATAAGTGTAGAGTACGAGAAATGAGATTGAGGTTGACAATTGTGTGAGCTCAGGACTGAGGTAAATATAAAACTACATACAATGTTAGAACCTCGGCGAACAGAGCGAGGGGAGACTTGCCCTGGGCCAATCTATCTTATCTATGTAGTTACTTGTGTAGCGAGTCCGAGGGGAAAAGTCCCCAGTATTTCATAAGTCCCGAGAAGAAAGGTGGAAAGTAAGAGAGCTGTAAAGTAAGTGGTTCAACATTCTAAAATGAACAAAGGAAGCCATTAGAAAGAGGCTGGAGCAAATAGTCATCTCTGCAGCATTCGTCAACAAAACGTATTGAGACATTTTACAGAGATACTTTAGAATGAAGGAGATTGGTTAGGCAGACAACTTATGTGCGGTTCTCTTGATGACACTAAAATTAATAAATTTGACAAATAATGGACATGCACGTACGTGAAAAAGACCTTCGGGGTCGAGTGAGAAAAAAAAAAGTGGACCTTTGCGGTCAATTGACAAAAAATAAGACCTCTGAGGTCGAATGGTTAAAAAAAAAAAAGCCTTGACTTTCAGAACCTAAGTTTCAATGTAGGAATAGATACACTGCAGAAAGACTGAGAGGTTCAGCGAAAATTTGGTCATTGGTTCATAAAAACATAAGTTGATATACGAAAAATTAAAAAATAGAGTTTTTTTTTTTTTTTTTTTTCAAGAGCGATGGTGTAAGATAAGAAAAATTTTCGAGAGAACATGTTATTGAGAATAAAATAAGGCATTGTAAGCTTGAAAGTTTGTAGCATATTATGGTTTTAAAATTGATATGAGATAAGTTATTTAGAGCATGAACTGTGCTAAAAGTGGGCTAACATGGATGTGATATATATAACAAGCAAAAATGTAAACGGATGAAATCACAATAAAGTTAAACACTCACTGTTGATGGGCTTCTGTTGGACTTCGAAGCTGGGTTGTGTTGAAGACTTGGTTCATGTTGGAAAGTCCCGATGGGGAAGGTGGTTGCCGTACATGGCGTGTAGACGAGTCCGCGGGACGTAGGCGGCTTGATCCGCTCGTGGTGGCGTAGACTGGCAGGGGACGGCGTTGTTGGAAGAAATTATTCCAGTGGGGTTTTCCATTACTCTACTACAGTCGGAATGCTCGCAGTCACCAAAGCTCTCGTAGCACTTCTCCTCACTGAGACTGGGGCTGTCTCGCTTGTCCGGCGTGCTAGCGTCACTAAGGGCTGTGTCCTCTAACAGTTGGCGGTTGTCATGTTGAGGGTTCTTGGACATCTCATCTTCCACAATCAGCTCATGTGGATCAGGGGTAGTGGGATCTTGGGGAGTATGTGCAATTGAGACTTGGGAAGTCTGTTCAATTCGAACTTGGGAAGTCTGTGCAATTTGTACTTGGGAAGTCTGTTCAATTGGGACTTGGGAAGTCTGTGCAATTTGTACTTGGGAAGTCTGTTCAATTGGGACTTGGGAAGTCTGTGCAATTTGTACTTGGGAAGTCTGTTCATTTGGGACTTGGAAAGTCTGTTCAATTGGGACTTGGGAAGTCTGTGCAATTGGGACTTGGGAAGTCTGTACAATTTGTACTTGGGAAGTCTGTTCAATTGGGACTTGGGAAGGTGCGACGTGATAAATTTGGGACGTGGCTATTGGTTTTGTGATAGCTTGCTTGATGGGATGGATTTGCGCATCCCGGAGAGAAGACCTCTGTTCAGGAGTCTGTACCTGGTGAAGGAGAGTATTGTCGGCGGCGAATGGTTGTTTACGACATTGTTTGTTGCAATGATTCTGGCCACAGTAACGGCAAGGATATGGTGGGGTCTTGTGCAAGGTGGTGGAAGGTGCTCTGCTCTGGCGCGGTGAACGTTGTTGGGCAGCTTTAGTGCTGGTGTTATCCCCTTCGTAGGTCAGCTGTTGGGCTAAGCATAACCATTCTTCTGGTCCCGAGGGTTGTGCCATCTTTAAAAGGTTGCCATAGTTACGTGGCACACCGTTGGATAGTGCTTGCACGATGGCACTCTTAGGGAGGTTGATCGCCAATCCTATTTGGACCTTGTTCTTGTAGTAGGTCTCGATCTCGGCCATCGATGTGCATTTAAGTTCATAGAACTCTTGAAGAGTGAAGCTAGGGCGTCGGGGATAGACGGCGCAGAGTGACTCCTTGACCTCTTCATAAGTCTTATTGAGTAGAGCTAAGTCTTGTGCAATTTTGCGAGGTTCGCCTCTGAGTGATGATAGAGCCTTTCGAGCTTGGCGTGCTGGCTCTAAGTTGTGGAAGTTCGGCTGAGACTCAAGTTGGGAGAAGAAGTGTGCGGCAGGTTCATCTCCGTCGTAGGTGATTGCTTCTTCAGACTCACGGTTTAAAAGTTGGTCGAGACAGAGGGTGAGAGTTCGAAGGGAAGCGGCTACAGTAGCGTCGGTCGTTGGTTCTTGTGGAACTTGGTTGTGGGTTTGTTCGATCATCGTGGTATTGCTTCTTGTTTCTTCATACTCCGGTATATGAGGGATTTGTTTCCCGGTCAGATCTTATCCTGTCGACTTTTCTATGTGGCAATATAGTGGTAAATGTGTTGAGGAGAGAAATAATCACACGACGAGTTGTTAGAGCTAAAAATCCAGGCAGCCAGCCGAGAGAGAAAGAGGTGGCGAGTGTGACGTTATCAGCTGAACGACTGTTTTTTCCCTGTGTACACAAGCGGGGCAAACAAAAGATTAGTCGCCAGGTGTTGACGCCCCCCTCAGGAATGTGGTCAACAAAGGGTCGCAAGTTAGTTATCTTCGAATCGACTACGTCTCTCTCTCTCTGGTCGGCTGCAGATTTACTTTATTATTCCTGTAAGAGCATATATTATGACATATATACAGGGTGTAACAGGTAAATTGGGACTAACTTTGACAGTCCATAAAACAAAAACTACTTGAGATTAAAAACTTGTTTTTTTTTTTCATTACGTAGCCATATTCATGTAAAATGCAACAGTACATGTGTGCGCAGTGTAGTGATGAAGAGTAACCGAGAATTTGAAAATCGAGCTGCCATCATCGTTGCTCTGCGCGCCGGAAGGAGCCCCAAAGAGATAGTGGATTTTCTTAAGTTGCCCAAAACCACTACAGGGTGTACCAGGTATATTGGGAATTTCAACAATGGTATTTTAACTGAAATTTTTTGCAAGTAAAAATTAAAATATCCAAATGAAATTTGACACAGTAGTAGATAAAAGGATATAGTTTTTATTTATTCAATGTAGTTTCCATTATTAGCTACAACAGTCTCGAGGCGAGTGCGGAATGAAGCACAGGCCTTGGCGACGATGACCTTGTCCATTTGGGTCATCACCGTGTGAACTGCTTTCTTGACAGACTGGATGGTGGTATGAGGAGCTTTGTTGACATCTCTCTCAACAACGCCCCATACATAGTAGTCGAGGGGATTGCAATCTGGAGAATTAGGGGGCCAAATATCAGGACCCCAGTGACTAGGGACGTTAAGTGTCAGCCACGATTGTGTCTTTTTTGCCTTATGGGCTGGAGCTGAGTCCTGTTGGAAGACATACTTCCTTCCTGCGGCCACCATGTCCATCCAAGGCTTCACAACGGTCTCCAGAACATTGATGTAGGTGTCAGCGTTCATCCTAAGGCTCTTCTCAAAGAAATGGGGAGGCATGACATCACCTTCACTGCTGATAACGCCAAGGACCATTACGGAGGCAGGAAATTTCGTGTGCATCACGACAGGTATCTCTGAGGGGTCTTTACAGATCCAGCGATCATTCCTGGGATTTACCTTTTGGTCCACGTCAAAGTTCTTTTCGTCAGAGAAGAACCTTAGCATGCCAAAAGAGTCGTGTTTCAGGTTGTTGAGGAGGGCAGCAGCCTTTCCTTTTCTGTTATTCTTCATATTCTCAGTCAGCAACTGACCTTTCCGAAGGGCATAAGACTTGAGACCAAGGTCCTCATGGATAGTTCTAACAATTGTCATAGAGCCAACGTCCATTTCCTTGGCTATGGCCCTCATGCTCTTCCCAGGGTTTCCATCAATCTTCTCCTTGACATTTTTGACAAATTCTTCGCCTCTTACCCTGTCCGATCGACGCGAGTGCTTTTTCCTTGTAGCTATCCCCTCTTTGTTACTGTCGGCCTCATCAAACTGCTTCTTGACACGATAAATACAGTAAAATCGACGGTACTACTTTCGTCATAATTAGCTATAATTTCAACATTTGATAGAGGCAAAGATAGAACAACTTTACTGTCGACCTCTTTTTACTACGGCCTACAGGGTGATCCGGGCATTCCTGCCTCCAATTACGGGACAGAAACGGCTCCACCTTTTGTTTGTGTTTGAAAGGAAATATACAAATCCGTCTATTAACGAACTAATTGGTATATTCTGAGGTCGAAACTATGACGGTGATTCCTTTCAGACCTGTATCTATATAGTGTCAAAGTTTCTTCCAGATGGGTTAAGTATTGTGGAAACGTATGCTGAACAAACATGCACGAAACAAAAGCAAACTTACGAATTTTTCATCTTAATTTATGTAGTTATGGGAATCAAGCGCCATATCTGTATATGATCATTGAAACTATTTGGCGCAATATAAAAAATATATATGAAACAACTTCTTAGTGTTCTACTGAAGGACACAGTAAAAACTTGTTTTATTTATATAAAAAATTGCTCTAAATAGTTTCAAATTTCACCTTCTGTATTGTCGAACTTTTAAAAATCAAACAGAAGGTGGTAATCCTATCACCGCGGAATCTCTACGCTCTTTACATTTTAAACTGAGCAAACCTCTAACGCCTCCATACTTCCCCCGCACAAGGTTTAATTTCAAGACAAACACAAGGGGGTGGACTTCAAGAATTGCTTTAATTCTTTAATCCGGTTGGAGTCAGGTCGGACAGTTTTAAAAACAAACACCTCCAACTAACTGGAAACCTCGGGCTTTATTACATTCCGGACGGGTTTGGACTTGATTAGAAGCCTCCGGTCGGATGTTTGACTTCTATCTAAATATTGGTCGCTCTCTCCGCTCTCTGGATCGATGCCGACACATTTAAATGGCATCGCCTCCTGGGTAAAAATCCCACTATTGCCGCCATCATATGTCTGTCGAGCATATCCAATATCTAACTCGAGGGAACACGCGGATTCACTTCTCAGCAGCCCTTGTAGGACTCGCCCAAGTGAAGAGCATTCCTGTAAACCATAAAATTCCTTTCTTCTTGGTCAACTTGTCCCGAATTTAATTTTATTTGAATGATATATTTTTCAAATCTCTTATATATATATTTTTTTATTCATGTACACACTTCAATTTAAATGATATATAAGAGAAGTATTTGAAAAGTATTATTTATATTGACGAAATCTCTCTCCTTATTGTTAAGCGTAAAATGTAAAAATACTAATCTATCTATCTAACTTTAGTTTTTTCCTGTGCTTTAAAATTATTTTTATTCTGTCAAATAAAACTTGCCGAAAATATACTATCCCTTAAAAAAAAACAAAGAAAACCTCCGGTGCAGCGATATTATATGAGATCTTGTCACAGTGGTAGAAAAGGGTGGTAATAGCGGAATAATTTAGAGTCAATAACCGCCAATGGAGAATGAAGGGATATCATCAGACGACTTTCGCGCCTGGATGAGTTCTTTGAATATTAATAGTAGGCATAATCTCAAATATCTTTTTTTTTTCACAAGACATTAGCTGCACACAGAGACCCTTCCACCTAAAATTTCTATGACAGTGAACATGGCCACCTAAGATTCGGAAATGACTCAGTAGCCTGTAGATTATTAACATAAATTGTTAATTTTAAATATCAACTATTTACCGGCGGTATATATGTAATAACTTGTTTTATTTTGAAAAGAAACGGCCCCCGCTGTAAATAGTTTATATTTACAAATACAGGTGGCGTGCTAATATATCATATACAGTAGCCTCTCCTATAACGCGAGTTTTTACAACGCGATTTCGTACAACGCGATAAAAAAAATTGCGACAAATATATTTATACAGCGCGAATTTTCGTATAACGCGTTATAAAATAAAATGCGGAAATTTCCATATTGACAACTGTACAATACATTTAATTTTTATGCACACGCGTTTTTCATTTTTTTTTGTTTTTGAACGAAGTAGTGTTGTATACTTTGTCAATTTAATTGCACATGTGTTTCTGTAAGTAAAAAATTTTAAATAGTGTTAAATTGAGTTTTAAAGCTTAAAATAATATTTTTAACACATATAAGGTATTAAATTAGAATTTACATGTAAATATTTTGCAAATATAAAAAATTACGAAACTTGCGCCCCAGGCATGATGAATAAAGTTGGAAAAAAAGAAAAATTGAAAAGGAGATATACTGTATCATGTAAAAATGTATTGTATAAAATGATGTATATAGGAAAAATAATTATATACTAAAACAAAACTAAATGTTATATTATTTTATATGCAAATGTTATTAAAAAAAATTACGTAGTGAATAAACTTTAATTTGTTTTTTTATATACATTTGCATATAAAATAATATAACATTTAGTTTTGTTTTAGTATATAATTATTTTCCCTATATACATCATTTTATACAATACATTTTTACATGATATTTGTCACTAACAATTTACCCTAACATCATTCGCGTTATACAAGTTTTATTTCGTACAACGCGAATTCCTATAACGCGATTTCATACAACACGGAACACATTAATCGCGTTATAGGAGAGTTTACTGTATTGTAGAGTAGGTTTGACCCAACTATACTGGTGAAATATGCCTATATAAACAATAATATCGTAATTCCTCAACTAAGGCTGAAAGACGTCATCTTGACATCCAAGAGAAGGAGATGTATTATTAATGCAACATTTTATTTTAAATATTTATTTTCTAAGTGCATTATACTAATCTCATCAACAAAAGGTCGTGGTGGTAATATTGTATTAGAATATTTACAATATATTTCACGTGAAAATTAAGATGATCATTTATTTGATTCCATATTATAGGACTATGATTTTAGACTAAGAGGAACTGACTCTTCCATATCACTCGTTCTTCGCGTTCCCTGAATAGGTCAAATAGAACATAGATTTGTTTGTCAAACCCTCGTAGCTCAAAATATCCTACGTAAGTGACTAAGCCAAACCAACAATGGGAAAACCTGTAAGGATTGGCATATGACCTTGAGGTTGGCAAATAACGCCTACATGTGTAAACATTACTTCATCTTACTGCTGCCAACTTGGCTCCATGGTATCTGCTCGGCAATCCACAAAGGTCGAGAGGACTAGCTACAACTCTGTATCAAGCAGTGGGACAGCCCTATGTCGTCGTCTATGGTACGCGAGTCTTAAAGGGATATCTTTATATCGATACCTACTCAAATGAATGACTTCGATAAATTTAGACGATTTCTATCTTAAAGATCTAAAAGTAAAGGTTTAGGAGGTCATATGAGAGTATATATAAATCATGCTGTTCATTGATGCTCAGTATTTCTCAGGGCCTCAGCACGAATAGATTCTTTCGTATTCTGATATGTGAAATTTCAGCCAATTTTTTGTATTTGTTGAAGCGATTGAATTTTATCTGGAATAGATTTTAAAACAATGAGAATGAAGCCAGAATTAGATACGGAGACAGATCTTGTGTTGGAGAAGAGCGCGTTAAACGATCCCCGCTATCAGGTAACACATCCGGTTATAACGGTATAACTGGAATAACGGTAACCTCGTGCTGATGACAGTACCAGGAGCCATTTGAACATATTTTCCATAAATATTTAAAAATAATCTGGAACACTCTCTATTTTACAAAAGGCCATTTAGGAATCTCACATAGGAACAAAAATAGATCAGAATATCATAAGCTTTTAAGAGCAATCAATCACCCCATGGATGTTGAGTGCCTATCAACTCCAATTTGAAACAACCTACACTCCTGACCTTGCGCACTTAAAAATATTCTCCAGCTTGTTTCATCATTATTTACTCCTACACAAAATTTGTCACGTCCGTAGAAGGGCGTGGCTTGGGATGATATAAGCATTGATGACTTGCATCCGGTAGTAGATATTGGCCAAGCCTGAACACAAACATTCATCAATAGGCATGCTCGATGTTCAGCAACATGTTGAATGCCCGCCCTAGATAACAACGTAGCTTGCAATTAGCCACGTCAAGATCGGGCGGAAATGAGAAAGGAAGCAACAACGGGTTTTATCGTCCTAACGACGTCGGACTTCCCTTTTTTAGCAGGTTGTACAGCAAATGTGGGTGAGAGAGAGAGAGACGCGTGCCACATGGAACTATTTTATTTCTTCCTTCCTGGAGAAACCGTTCTAATTATGCCGTTAGTTAATTGAGCGAGTTGGTATCGAGGTCTGTTTATCTGTAATAAAATTCTGTGTACAGAAAAAAAATATATAAAATCCATATAAAAGTATTTGATGAGAAAGAGGCAACGCCGAAACCTTTTATTATTAAAATGAATTATAAAACATATTTGGCAAGCCCTTCAGCAACTCTCTAAAAGTTCAATTGAAAAATAATAAATACATATATTTTTTTACAAATGCAATTTAAAACTTTAATTTATTAATTTTACAAAACGCACATTAAAAAAAAAAACCTGATGAAAAGCTTGCCCGAAAGTATCTGTATATTTCCCTTTAATAGAAAAAAAAGTTGCGGCTTTTTTGCCTTTTTATTTTGATTATTGTCCAAAGCCACAATTTTATTAATCACGAAAAGTTATAAGCGATGGAGTTTTTTTTATTAACGCGTGAAATACTTCTTAGATATATAATACAATTTATTAAAGCATAGGGCGCCTCTCCCGCCAAATTAAACGTCAAAATTAGACGTCATTTATTGACTAACTAGCGGCCTCGGGTCGGTGACAAAGCCACAACACCAGCTTTTGAAAACTGAAAAGCGTCCACCTAGAGACCATGGTTTCGGGTTAATGGCTTTCGTCAGCCTAGGGCGGACTTTATTCCATGAGATCCACACTGGATCTAAAGGAGTCCTCACAATCTGCCAAAGGAGTGTTTAGCTGGCAAAGTGGCTGGGCCAAATATAAGGACATAATTTTTCCGAGAGGAAATTGATCCATAAAAGTACAAGGAGCCTCTTCCGCTAAATTAATCGTCAAAACTAAACGCCATCTAGGTGGTCTCTTCTCAGTAGGCTAAAGCTGGTGTTGTGGCTTTGTCACCGACCCGAGGCCGCTAGTTTGTGGCGACGGCCAATAGATGACGTCTAATTTTGACGTGTAATTTAGCGGGAGAGGCGCCCTATGCTTTTATGGATCAAATTGAATATCCATCAAAAATATAATTTATTTAAGTTAAAATTTTACCTCTCCATTATTTAATTATCAGCGTAGTCCGACTTTATAAAAGTATTTCTGTGAGACATTCTATTTGATCGGTTAAGGACTTTCTGTCTACTCATCCACCTGCTCCGCAGTAACTCAGCATTCACCCCATATACAATTGCAAACATATCGTTGACCCAGAATATCTCTGATGAAATACATCAGACCTCACAAATCAGACAGATGAGGAAAAACAGAAAATGTACGGGCCACGAGAGTTGAAATTCTTGAAGAGAAACTCGAACACACATGCAACACACAACATGTACAACACAAAATACGCACAACACACACAATACGTACAACTCACACAACACGTAAAACACACAAGACACGGACAACACTCAATAAGTACAACATTCAATACGTACAACAAACAAAATACGTACAACACTCAATACGTACAAAGCACAAGACACGTACCACACTCAATACGTACAATACAAAAGATACGTACAACACACAAATTCCAAGTGGAAACTTGAAATATAGTTAGAGAAGCTCAAGCTTATTTGAGATATCAAACAACAACATATTGGGGAAAATAGTGAATTGTACTGGGATCAGGTGGATAAATAAATAAAAGGCATCTCCTGATTGTTCAACTAGAAGTTGCTGATGGCTGGCTATCTATCATATTAAATATCAACCAATCGTTGGTTTTTAATTATTCCACAATTGGCCAAATTCTTGATTAATCAAGAAAGGCTAACCACGTAACCACGCTAACCGGGCTATTGGCCCTCACCTACGGGGCGCAAGCTGTATATAAACGGCCAAAAAGAGCTTGTATTTGTGGCATCCTGAAAAATCAAGAAACAAATACTCAGGCCGAAAGGGCCTGATAACATATTGTGTTCGAATTAAAATTAAAGGTTATGTAGAGGCCAGGGGTTTTGATTGTATACATAATGAGTCGTCGCCACGTGCCAATGGGCACATTTCTGGAACTTTCGCAGAGAGAGGAGGGGCTAATATTATACATTAATATTTTAAATATTTCTCTCTCTCTCTCAAAAAATTAGGCATATTTTTTAATTTAATAATTTATAAAAATGATAAAATGATAAGAATATATATATTTACAATATAATTATGAAAGCTACGAAACTTAAGAATATATTATTCTCATTATGTGCACGTACTTGGGGCATTGATACTCGGCGTAGATTGATCTTATATAAAGCTATGATACGCTCTACAATAAGCTATGCATCAAATATTTGGTTTCCTTTTATCACTGCAGCAAAAAGATCTAAGTTGAATTCTCTCTATACAATATCAAATTCTTATTAGATGCATTCATGCTTATAGGACTTCATCTTCTTACATCACACATATACTAGCGAAAACTCCTTTACTGTTCGATTATCTTGAATTATCACAAACAAAGTATAATATGACAAATTCTCTCACAGATCAAACACTCAAAAAACCCCTTCAAAAAGAATTAAATAAACTATATCTGGATCTAAAATTTAAGTTTTATCTTTCTCAATCTAACGAACTGTTCAAGAAATTCTTTCCAATTGCTGTCCCAAATTTCATTTCTTCTGATAAATTCACTACTTTATTATTAACAGGCAAAGGACCCTTCTTAGGTTTCCTATTCAAACTGAATTCTATCAATGATCCAACATGTGAATGCCGCTTAGATGTTGAATCACCAGAGCATCTTCTTTTAACTCGCCCTCTGACTAATCAAATTGTATGTAGATACTTTGAAACATTACCAAATTCTCTTTGTGTATATACTCTATCTTATGAGAACTTTGTTAAGTTTAGAACTATTTGTACAATAATTTACAAAACAATACTAATCCCTCGTGTAAATATTTAATCATATATTTGTAAATAATATTAGCACAGCACAATAGTCCTTTGGACTTCGTGCTTTTGTAACAATAAATAAATAAATAAATATGAACAATATATTTTTCGTGGGTTGGATTTATGTAAAAAATTAAAGATGTATATATCTCATCAATCTTCTTTATTTTTTCCGACATTGCAGCGATATTGTTCAAGGGAGAAATTGTTATTACGATGCTTATACGTTACAGGACACCACTTATTGATGCAATTTCACTTTTCACAAGCATAGCAATGAAAATAGATCGATGAATGATTTTGGAAAGCACAAGGCGTATAATTACTTTAAAGCAGAGGGGGGAGGGATTAAAGTTATCCAATGAAGAAAGAGAGAGGTATATAGGGTAACCTGCCTATATTTAATATGTACGTAGAAAGCCAGTGTTATGGATTGGCTAGAAAATAAAATGAATATTGAAGTTAAATACAACCTGTGGATCAACTATGTGGATAAAATATTATGTAATACTTGAAGTGAAAATCAGGATAAAATCTCTAACTTTATAAACACACTAAACCCAAGTAATTCAAAAAATTGTTTTTAACGCACAAATAATGTAATATATTTCTCTCAATATATCATAAGTTTAAATATGTAAATAATAATTTGTATAAAAATAGTATTTATCATTAATATGTTAATATGATATTCCTGTTGAAGGACATTACATTTACACAAGAAACTTAGCCCTTGAAGCTTTATTTATTTTATAATAAATCCAAGTATACAGCTCACACAGGAGAAATAATCAATCATATTCTGAACATATATAAAATAATAATTTAAAAACTCAATATAGATAAAATTTCATAGAAGGGAATGGGCTACAGAAAAATATATTAAATCAAATAACAATAGTTACACTCATTTTTAATACAAAAAGGCTGTAGTCAACCTAATAAAAGTAAAAGCTATACATACAGATAAAGTGATTTAAAGGTAAAAGAAATATGAAGGAATTAAAAGCTATCTAAAATATAAAGGTTTTACAACTACCAAAATCAAAAGATAGTAAAAGGAAGAGAAATAATCCCGTTACGAAAGGACAGCTAAGAAAACCAGCCTGGTGGTCATACCCTACACCAAACCAAATGCACGCAAAGGCTAAAATAATTTGAAAAGAAAGGAGTTTGACGATTACAGCACACCCTAGAGACCTCGAAACAAGAAAGCAAGTGATTAAAGAACGATATTGTATATAACAAATGAAAACATAAGACGCGAGTGTTTATTTCACAAACAAATCAAACCTCTACTGTCCTTAATGCGATGGGAAAATATTGGGAGGGCTGGGCTCATCAGTGGTGAACCTTCCCAGCGGTTTCGCCAATTTAATCTACCAGACTGCTTCTTTAGAGCTCTAATACTGTATTGGATCATTTTGATTTTATACGCTAAGCCAAGCCCTCCCAATATTTTCCCATAGAGGTTTGATTTGTTTGTGAAAAAACATTCGCATGTAATGTTATTGCTTTATATTGATATTGTATATACATAATACCAAAATTGCGACAAAATATACATAGGTGAATAAAACTCACTTTATAGAAGAGAACAAAGACTGAATGGCCTTGAAAATCCGACGAACATAGTTCATATATTAATATGATGAATTAGCGCGCCATCTCTTATAAGAAATTTAAACTATTTTTGACGCGAATGATTCTTTTTAAAATAATTTTCTACTGCCCTTACTACAATGATGAAATATTGGGAGGGCCTGGAGGTCCCAATATTTTATCATTGCAGCAAGGGCAGTAAAAATTGGTTTTAAAAGAATCATACGCGTAAAAATAGTTTAAATTTCTTATAGTTCATATATACAACAACAACAACAAAAGCCTTTATTGAGGACCTCTCGTCCTATAAAGGATTCGCCAGTTTACAGAGTAAGTGAAGAGAAGAGAATTAAGAATACAGAGAGAAACCTATAAGTTAGTAGGTATAGTATAGTATTTTCTACACTGTGACTATATACAACAGCAGTAACAAGCCATTATAGTTCATATATTGGATCAGAACCATAACACCAGATTTGAAGTACATGTAATATATAGGGGGATCCAAAATAAATTAGAAATACTGTTTCTAGAAGGTTAGGAATTTGAAAACTCAACGTGAAGATTTTCAAATAAGAAAAACGATGTAACGAGATAATATGATGAAATAGAGAAAATGAAATGAAAAATCAAGATATCAAAAAAGAGAAAATAGAGTTATTTCTCTCTTTATAGCGTTATTAAAACCTTGACTTCCATATTTGATCTCCTTTGTATTCATTTTTATATATTAATTAGTTTATCTCTATATATATTGTTTACATTTTATTTGTATTTTTAAAATATTATCGCGCTACACGCTCTAAGTGTCTGCTATCAAATCCTTATAAACCGGTAAAACACTCGGCGGCTTATAATAGTTTTTTACTTTTAAAAAGTGACGGCGAGTCGCCGAAACGTCAGAATAAATATAAATAAGGTTGATTTGTTCATTTACACATTTATAAAGTAATTTTCCTTCTAGAGAAGATGCTAATACAGAGAGACAAAGCTCTAGAATTGTTCTTGCCACAGAGTGATGAACCGGCGGGGTGCTGTCCATACCAAGACCTTCAGATATTGAGATTTGTCTCGGACAACATACTCGTCCTCGGACCGACTGGTGGCTAAACTAGAAAGTCCTCTATACGACCTTCAAATACTGGTACCACGCATACACATCTATTATATATATGCAACATTGAATTATATATTTATGGTTATGTATTGATATATAAAACATTGAATTATATTCATGTACCTAAAAAAACATCTCTCCCTTTAATTATGCATTAGAAATATGCATTATATAGGTTTAACACTCTAATAAAATACTTTACGGTGATGGTAAGGAATGAGCCACAACACCAGTTTTGGAAAATTCGGGAAAATAAACATAGAGCATGGTTGTTGACGTGTAAATACGGCGAATCCTGTATGGGGCGGAATGCCCTAAATAAAGGCGTTTGTTGTTGTTGTACATAGAGCATGGTTATAATGTATAATTAATAATAAAGGTGCCTCTTTTGGTATATGAAAATCAACTTACAGCACATTTATGTTGTGATCTGGCAATACAATTTCCTCTTGCCACTTCACCAGCTTGAATATCTTTTTGGTATATTCAACCGATTTCATAATTCTTATCGTTTTGCTGCTGATTTTGCAATTGCATCCGCTGTGTCATTGCCTTTAAGTCCTATGTGGGATGGGATCCATTGGAAGGTGACTTGTGTGTCCCTGTGGAACTCAGACCTTGATTTTGACCTTTTCAAACGCACACACAAAAAGAAAAATAGAAACAAAAATACAGGAGTTGACATCCCATCATTGGTACCTGAACCAAAAGCCTGGAACTATTCTAGAATGTGGGATGAACTGACAAGCAGCAACCTGTATCTCCAGGCTCAAAACTGGCCATACGAGATCACTCCTCTTCCAGGATGGTGTAAAAACCTTCCCAAAATGCACCATCTGCAAGACCAGAGAGGCCTCACCGGACCACCTCTTGGAATGCATGGGAGCCTCAAGACAGGACCTGTATTCCAACCCTACCAGGATTGTGAATTTGATCAATGAATTAAGTCTCCATGACCTTGTATAACTATACAATGGGATAAAAAAAATTCTAATCGTAGAATGTAACGAAAGCGAAGCTGATGTAGACAAAAGCCTGAAACCATGGTATACAGATTGGCATATTGTCAGAACTGGTGTTGTGGCTCATTCCTTACCAATACTGTAAACACGATAAACATAATGCATAATTATAATTTATAATTGAGGGAGAAGTGCCTCTTTAAGTTTGAATTTAAATTTTATGAAGTTTAAATTATGTAAAAGTGTACGTGTATAGACAAGTAAAATTAACATTGCAGCATGGATATTTATTGGTACATGATCATATTTATATTGGTGAATGTAATTGCGATGAAAAACTGGCAAAAATGCGTTGACATTATGCCGAGAAAATAGCGACAGAGAAAATCAACAACAATAGAATGCATGCCAGGATATGAACCTGGAGTCTCTTGTCGAACGCGTTAACTGCTGCGCCGCGCCAATTACTTTGTATAAATAAATTATTATTATAAAATAACAAATTTAGCATATACTCCTATTTATTTTTTATATATCATAGAGGATTTTACTTTTTTTTTACAAGAAACATATAAGTGGTATACAAGAAGTCCAGATGAGGTAGAGAAAGGGAATTTACAATGGTTTATACTCTCAAGCGCAGTATTAAATAGAAGCAACCGAGGGATAAAAGTAGGGAGGGATCTGTCATCTGTACGAGGCGAGTAGCGTCATTTTAAAAATGCATATATAGCACCCTTGAAATAAAACGATTGTGTATTCACACGATACTGTACACATTTTCGGAAGGATTAATTTTATAAATAATAAACATTTATTCACGTAAAAAGTACAAAGCCAGCATTAAAATAGAGCAATAAATTGTTAAAGTAGCAATCCATGAAATAGTGTTGTAAAATTACCGTCTAAAATTGGCTCTATAATCTGTTTCTTTTGATTTCGAATAAGTTGGTCTTCATCAGACAAATGAAGCAATATTAGTTATTAGCTTTTTAAATTGTTTCAAGGTTTATTTTAACTAATATTGTTTTATTGGTTTGATCAAGAATTTATAACTCGCGCAAGTTAACTTATCCGAAATAAAAAGAAACCCATATTGCAGCTATTTATGTTGTATGAAGATAGCTTGGGTTCATTATTTACCACGAAAACACTTCTTTATAACGTGCCAGAATGATGTATACGCGACTATATGCTCATTTAATATAATATTTTACTTATAATATTCCTTTTATACATTAAAACTATATGAATGTGATTGGTAGCCACAAAATAACTCAAAGACGCTTTACTTACGATATGAATATTTAGAAATATATTAAAACTAAGAATATATATACTGGTTAATAAAAACATTTTTTGTTACAAGATTGATGGTAATCCTGATCTGGGTTCAAAAACGTAATAAGGAATTTTCCCAATGGGGTTTTCCCGATAGCGTTCAATGTTTTTCACAAGTAATAAATTTTACACATCTTGTTGAAGATATTAATCTGCGATTTTTTTTAAATGTTTCTTTTTGACCAGTACTTTTGTTTTGTTTTTTTGCTTTTTCCTAAAATGTTTTCTTCTTCATTATTATTTGTTCTATATGCAAATCTTTGTTTTTTGAGACTTGAATAAACAAATTCAAGTTTATTATATTTTTGTGTGCTTTTAAAGTTAAAACACAACAGGTTATGGACTCAACCACGCATTCACTGCGAAATATAACAAAAACGAAGCAACGGTAAGTCTAAAAAGAATTCTAATTTGTTTATCACGTTAAAATTTATATTAGTAATGGCTGGAATGGATAATATTAAAATGGGTATGAATATTCCCAAATTGGAAGGATTAATAAACTGGCCAGAATATAAGAAAAATATAAAATTGCTTTTAACAATAAACAAAGTAATAGGTGTTGTTGAAGAAAATTTGAAATTGTCTGAATCCATGCTGATGTGCAGAATCATAAACACCTTGCCTGATGAATATTTTGATTTTAAAAGTGTTTGGATATCAGTGTCTGAAGAAGAACGTTTTGTAGACAATCTCACACAAAGGCTTCGGTTACTCGAAATAAGAATTCAACAGCGAGATGAATGCAGCGCATCGAGTTCGACAGCACTAATGGCAAATGCATATGAAAATAAGCAAAATATGAAAGGAAAAGTTACCAAAAGTAATGAAAATTTTCAGAAAACAAGAGAAACAAGAGAATGTTACTTTTGTCATAGAGAAAAGAACACTTGGCCAAAGATTGTAGGTATCCAAAACAGAAGAAACTAAAGGATAAAGAAAAGGATGAAACTAAATTAAAACTTAATTCAAAATTTTAAGTGAAAGTTTAATCAGTGAAAGATTCAATGAACAAGATGAAGACATTTGGATTGGTTACTCAGGAGCTACTAACCACATTACAAGAAATGCAAGTTTTTATACTTCTTATAAGGATTTTCCTACCCAACAGACTGTTAAAGTTGGAAGTAATGAAAAATTGATAGCTTATGGAAGTGGAACTATAACAATTGAAACTTGTGTAAAAGGTAAATGGCAAACTCACTACCTAACTGATGTATGGTATGTTCCCAATTTCAGTCGTAATGTGATGTCATTACAGTCCACATTGGATAAAGGGTTTGAAATGAAAATGGATAAAAAAGGTTGTAAACCTTTTAAGAAAACAACTGGAGAAGTTATTGTGGAAGGGACTACCAGGAGGCTTGTATGGTATGTTAATAACAAGTATCAAACCTGAAAATGCTGCAGAAGTCAATTTAGCCAAAACCCAAAATGCTACAACTATGGCATGAAAGATTTGGACATCAAAATAAAATACATGTTCAAAAATGGCTTAAAGCACAAGGAATAGATGCAGTCATGGACAATGAACCTTGCGAGGCATGCATTTATGGCAAACAACATAGACTGAGTTTAAGATCAAGAGAACAATATGCTTCTACTCAAACTGGAAACTTAATTCATGTAGATGTATGTGGCTCTAGGCAGGAGGTTTCGAAAGGAGGGATGAGATACTTTGTGTGTTTCAAAGATGATTTTGCAAAATACCGATCAGTGTATTTCCTAAAAGAAAAGTCACAAGTCATTGAAAAGCTAGAACAATTTCTCTTGGAAACAAAGACTACTGGACATATAGTGAAAGAAATTCTCACAGATGGAGGAAAGGAGTTTGTAAATAAAGAAACCTCAAAAATTACAGACAAATATGGTATTAATCATAGGATCACAATGCCATATACTCCACAACAGAATGGTTCAGCGGAAAGAGAAAACAGGACTTTAATAGAAGCAGTTCGTTCAATGATATATGCCCAAAAATATGAGCCTAAAGCTTTGGGTAGAGGCAGTTAACACTGCTACATATGTTTTGAATAGAACAGGACCAACACAAATTGAGGGAAATACACCTTATGAACTATGGTTTGATAAAAAAAACCAGCAGTTGATCATCTTCGAATATTCGGAACTGAATGTTTTGTTCATGTGCCTGATGAAAAGAGAAGGAAGTTATATGCCAAAAGCCAGAAAGGTATTTTAGTTGGTTATTGCAGTAACAAGGATGGGTATCGAATCTGGATGCCGAACTCAAAGTTGTCGCAAGTAGGGATGTAATATTCAAGGAAACTATACCAACATTTAGCCTTGATATTGAAAAGAGAAATAAGGAACTTTCAAGTAATCAGATTGATGAACAAAATGATACTCAAGATATTGAGAAAATTGAAAACATGTTCAAACATCAGGAGTATACAATCTAAGAGATCGATCAAATATATCAAAACCTCAAAGGTATATTGATGCTGAAATAAATATTTCAGAAGGTCTTGAACCCAAAACATACAAAGAAGCAATGGATTATCCAAATGCACAGTTTTGGAAAGAAGCAATGAATGAATAAATGAATTCTTTAACGGAAAATGATGTATACGAATGCACAACATTACCACCTGGCCAAAAACCAATTGATTGTAAATGCGTATTAAAGACCAAATTGAATTCTAAAGAAGAGATTACAAGATATAAGGCAAGACTGGTGGCAAAAGGGTTTGCACAAAAGAAGGGTATAGATTATGAAGAAACATTTAGTCCTGTGGCAAGACATGACACCATAAGAACTCTTTTAACAATTGCTGCTAATGAAGACTTAAAATTGGTACAGTTTGACATAAATACAGCCTTTCTATATGGAGACTTACAAGATCAAATTTATATCAAACAACCTGAAGGAATCAACAATGGAACAGATCTTGTATGGAAATTGAAGAAAAGTCTCTATGGACTTAAACAGTCACCAAGATGCTGAAATCAGAAAATAGTCAACTTCATGAAAGAAAAATGTCTGAAGGAAAGTACAGCTGACCCCTGTTTATTCTTCAGAAAAACAAATGATCAACTATTCATTATTGCCATATATGTTGATGATGGAATCATTGCTGGTACAAATGAACAGGAAATCAAAGAATTTCTTGATGAACTAATGTTTTCATTTAAGATCACAAGTGAACCATTAAATTACTTTTTGGGTATTGAGATAGAGCGGCAACCGGATGGGTCAATCTTTATAAATCAAAAGGCATATATAAAAAGAATTCTTGAGAAATTCAATATGTCTCAAGCGAATAAAGTGGGAACACCAACTGATAATTCTACTGTTCCTGGGGAAGCAGAGATTCTAGAAAATGTTCCCTTTCGTGAAGCGATTGGTAGTCTGATGCACCTGAGCTGCTTAACAAGACCCGATATCACATTTGCATTGAATAAAGTTTCTCAAAAACTTGCAGCACCAAACAAAATATGACTGAGAAGCAGTTAATTGAATGTTCAAATATCTAGTAGGAACAACTCTGAATATGGAATTATGTACCAAAAGGGTCATAAAGTAGATGTTTTGGAATCTTTCAGTGATGCAGATTTTGCTGGAGACCCAGAAACTAGAAGATCTACCAGTGAAGTTGTTTGTAAACTGGCTGGTGGTGCTATTTCTTGGCTAAGCCAAAAACAAAGATCAGTATCTTTGTCAATAACTGAGGCCGAACTCGTGGCAGCAAGCAATACAGCAAAGGAAGTCATTTGGTTAAATATACTTTTTAGTGAAATTTCTCCACTAAAAGAACAACCAATTATAAAAGTTGATAATGCAAGTACAATTAAATTGATCAAAAATCCTGAATTTCATAAGAGAACCAAATATATAGTAGTATGACACTATTTTGTGAGAGAAAAGTATCAAGAAGGTATTTTCAATGAGAACATACTTCTGGAAAATATCAAGTTGCTGACATTATGACCAAAGGGCTCCCTAAGCCGCGTTTCCAAATGCTGAGATATCTACTGGGTATGAGGGACATTTGAAATCTGATTAAGGGGAAGTGTTGAAGATATTAATCTGCGATTTTAAATGTTTCTTTTTGACCAGTATTTTGTTTTGATTTTTGCTTTTTCCTAAAATGTTTTCTTCTTCATTATTATTTGTTCTATATGCAAAGCTTTGTGTTTTGAGACTTGAATAAACAAATTCAAGTTTATTATATTTTTGTGTGCTTTTAAAGTTAAAACACAACACATCTTCTACTGGTCGAGTCTGAAAATATTTACCTGCCACCATTACATATTGAACTGGGATTAACGAACATTTTTTCAAGGTAATAGGTCGAAATGGATTTGCTGCTGCTGGATTTTCATATTTAAAACGATATGATCCTAGCAGAAGTGATTAAATAATTAAAGAAGACATTTTTGTTCGATATCAGAATCGAGAAATGCTGCAGTTGTTCTCTCAAATGAAGTTGAATCAGCAACATTGTATTCTTTTATTATTCTTTTTTTATTCCTAATGTATATTCCTGAAAATATAGGAAATTCACTTTCACAAATGATGGTTGAACGTGCTTTTAAATGATGTTGGTTTTATAATATTTTTCAATGTATGTATTTTTAAATACACCAACATATGAAAAAACAATGGAAAAAAAGATAAGTGGGTCAGGTGTTGATATTAAAAATAAAGAAGGCATCTCCTGACCACGAGCACATGTGCTTTTTAGATGGCAGAGCGCCATCTAGTGGAGCAAAAATAAACTAAACGTTCATTTAGCTTGCTCCGTAATATTTGGCCAACCCAATTTCTTGATAAATCAAGAAAAGCCATCCACGAACGCGTTTCGCGCTGTTGGCGCTCGTCAGCGTGGAGTAGGCTGTAACCACTGCGACCAAAATTTGGCCTTAAATACCCATTTCTTGATTTCTCAAGAAGCCATTGGGACCAAAAATCATTTTGGTCGTAGTGGTTACAGCCTATTCCACGCTGACGAGCGCCAACAGCGCGAAACGCGTTTGTGGATGGCTTTTCTTGATTTATCAAGAAATTGGGTTGGTAAAATATCACGGAGCAAGCTAAATAAACGTTTAGTTTATTTTTCTCCACTAGATGGCGCTCTGCCATCTAAAAAGCACATGTGCTCGTGGTCAGAAGATGCCTTCTTTATTTTAAACACCAATATATGTATTAATTATTTAATCGTTTATTTTTAGTTTGAAATTCTGTTTATTATAATTATGTGTTGGGGATATATAATAAATATATTTATTTTATAACGATTTTTAAAAAGTCTTATTTGTTAAACATATATTTAAAAATCTAGATCGTGAAGTCCAAAAGAGTTATTTGTGAATATATCTATAATATAATAGAGGGGGCTTTTGAAGGACCTAACCGAGCTCCCGAGTTCACGACAACAAATCCAATCACTGACGAAGAATAAGTTATAGCCAATAGGAAAATAGGGAAGAAATTTAAAATAATGTTTTTTTTTTTAAATTGTGCTCTTCTGACTGTGTTTGATAATTTAATAATTTAATTTTTTAAATAGAAAATGTGCGTAACTTTGTAACCTGGTACAAATTAGTTACGAAATACGTCGGCAGATGGCGGTACGTGCATATGCCATTGGCTTAACCTTTTTTTTTTAATACTCTTTTTCAAAAATAATTTTCTACTTTGAAATATCTGAAAAAATATTGTATTATTATGAGCAAAGATACAAGTATATGAAGGGTAGCACCATATAAAACTTATGTTCTACAAATTCTTGGTGCAATATTTTGGGCGAAAGAACTCTGCGAGAGAAAGTGGATCTTACCTCAACAACAAAACAGATCCGCTGTACAAACCTTCACATACAAGCCTACATAATATATTAAACTATAAAATAGTTAGTAGTAATAACTTGAATACATGTTCAACGCGTTAACTATACAATTTTATTTTTTACTCCCAAATATTGCATTGGCGTGCAGAGTTGCGTTGGCCTAGTAGACCTTTACCACGTGGAGCTTTGCGTTCTCTAAGCTTCCTCTCTGCTTCCACACGGCCATAAAGTCCGTTACATTTTAAAAATACCTTTCCACTTCTTCAGGATTTAGAAAGTTGGACTTCAGCAACGTATTACACTCTACGATTGAAATGGATTCCAGGAGATTCCAACGATTTCAAAGACAAATAATATATTTAAGCAAATAATTAAACAGTTTTATCAACTTAGAAAAGGGACTGGCACTCCTTATAGGACCGTTAAATATGCCTGCGTCTCTTATTTGTGGGACTAATATTCACGAAATTGACTAGAGATAAAATATAAATGGCTTATTTTATGTGAAATAGGGGGATGAGGACCTATGTGATTGTTTGGTTTGAAGCACAGAGTTCATCGATACAATTATAAATAAAATAAAAGAAATTCGTCTCTGGAATAGGTTTATATTTTACTTTAATCACACATATAGGAGTTTAAATTATTACAAATCTGTTTGTTGATTGCTGAAAACAGTATTTAAAAAAATGTTTCACATCTCTATTATATATTCATTTATTATTATATTATTATATATATATATGGAAAATTTGCAGGGAGGAAATTAATTCATAGAAGCAATGGGCGCCTCTCCCGTCAAAATAAACGTCAAAACCTGACGCCATCTATTGACCGTCGCCGCAACTAGCGGCCTCGGGTCGGTGACAAAGCCACAACACCAGCTTTGACAAACTGAGAAGCGTCCACCTAGAGACCATGGTTTCGGGCTAATGGCCCTCGTCAGTCTAGGGCGGAATTTATTGTGGCTTTATTGTGGACTGTGTTGTGGCTTTGTCACCGACCCGAGGCCGCTAGTTGCGGCGACGGTCAATAGATGGCGTCAGGTTTTGACGTTTATTTTGACGGGAGAGGCGCCCATTGCTTCTATATATATATTATATAATCTAAAATGCCATTATTTTATATTTAAAAAAAAACTGATATTTTATTTTCATTCGTTGACTGTTCTGCATTTTTGACCATAGATTTAGATTATAACACTTTGAATAATTGTTGTAAATATGTATAGTTAAGCTACCTATTTTTTAATTCACAAATATAGAATTCATTTTATAAATTCTATTTTACTGTGAAAAATAATTTATGTGTAATTTACTTCAAGTAATTCAAAATAAAAACTACTTGATGGGTAAATAATTTATTTCCTTATTTTTTCAAATTCTCTATCATTTTCAACAACAAAACAAAATAATTCATAACATATACGTATATAGCGGCAGGAAGTTGTTCTATCTCTGCGCATAGTTATTGTAATTTGGCAACAAAGTCGATATTTCTAAGTCGGTAGTGCCTTGAAAAAAAACCATCGATATATATATATATATATATAGAAGCCACCATTTATAAGTTTAATGTGTTAAATGTAGTGAATTAACATGTTGTAGATCAACATGAGATTGTTGATTGTGAAATGTTCCGATATTTAGACGATCTCCCATTGTCTTCTGGAAGAACTATTCTAGAATCTTCAATTCACTGAGTTGCATGAGATAATCACAGACAGGGCTTTTAAATACTAAACTTTAGGTATTAGTTGCATAACATTATTATTTCTTCTAAAATATTCTATTACGTACTAAAAATAATGTTAGTATATTGTGTGGGTTTCCAATATAGGTATAATATGGGGCATGTATCGAATTTTCTATTTATACTGTTGCCTAATATATTCGCTTAACGCACAAATTTCTAGAAAATTGTTTATTTGAACCCAATCTTTATTCTCATACATCCTAGTGAATAGAAGAGTGCTTTTAGATGATGGGCCGTCGGATAATCGAAAGATTTCAATGAAAATTACTTCCCATCATTAATGTATTCCATACAGATTGTTCTATCTTTCCTAACACACACACACACACACACACACACATATATATATATATATATATACTAGCGGATGTACCCGGCTTCGCCCAGGTTTTTCTCGAGGGAATGTTTGTAGTCTAGTAATAAGAAAATATACTACACCTAAAAACTATCAGAGAAAAGAGAAACCACGGAAGGTGAACAGAAAAATGCTTACAATGGATGTTATGTTTACGATATCAAGTTAAATAAAAATAAAGATAAAATTTGCATATGTTGGTCACTATAAATTTGTATATTTGTTAGGCGAAATTAGAAACATGATAAAACAATTGGGTATTTAAAAACAAATGTAGAAATAAAAGTTGAAGTATAATAAACAATGTTAAAGATTAGTTTTAATTATTAATCAAGATTGTGTGTGAATATGTGAGAAAGATGTAATATCGTTGTTGTTTTCTTGGCCGACTGTTTTACATATGGTGTTATCTTAAAATTGCTTGTTTTGAATATTTTTTAGATTGAGATTATTAGCTAGTATGTAAAAAAATTAACTCTGTTGAAATTTAATTTTGTATTTATATAAAAATAAAATTAACTCTGTTGATTTTTCTTGTATTTAATCGATAACAGCGAAGTTACGCATGTTAATGTTAGGAAATATATTTTGATGTTAAGCAAAACCTGCTCCATCTCGTTTTACATAAATGTTGAAAATTTGGTTGAAATTGATGCATTGTAACGAAGGTTTTTAGTGATGTCCACTTATGAAATTTCTATTTTATTAATATAGATATAAGGCGATAACGTGCCATCTATACACAAGAAATGGAAGCATCATAAAGTACGAATGTTTATTTTTTCAAACACAAAACAAACTCTTCTACTGTCCTTACTGCGATGAAAAAATATATAGAGAGGGTTCACCACTGATGAGCCAAGCCCTCCCAATATATTTTTTCATCGCAGTAAGGACAGTAGAAGAGTTTGTTTTGTGTTTGAAAAAAGAAACATTCGTGCTTTATGATGCTTCCATTTCTTATATATATATATTAGATAATAAAAAAAATCATTAAAATGATTTCAACTGTGATATTATAACACTATGCGGCGCTGAGTTTGTGTATACAAAAATGCAATGCCTCGATAAATGTTTGGCGTTCAGCCAACCGAAATATTGGCAAAATAAATATTTTATTAAATTCAATATATGCCTTTTTATTATTGATTTAAATATGAATTGCGCTATTTTCAAAACAATGTATATATGTTATTATTATAATGTTTTGATGTTGGAATGATAAAGAATTGGAGGTACAGTCGTGAAAATAGGAAAGATAATTATTTACCCATCAAGTAGTTTTTATTTTGAATTACTTGAAGCAAATTACACATAAAATTATTTTTCACAGTAATATATAGATGGAAAATTTGCCGGGAGGAAATTGATCCATAGAATTTTCCATCTATATTCTAGCCATAGATTTGGCCCAGCAACCTTGCCAGCAAAACACCTCTTTGGTAGATGTGAAGATTCTATTAGATCCCGTGTGGATCTCATGGAATAAAGTACGCCCTAGACTGACGAGGGCCATTAACTCGAAACCATGATCTCTAGGTGGACGCTTCTCAGTTTGCCAAAGCTGGTGTTGTGGCTTTGTCACCGACCCGAGGCCGCTAGTTGCGGCGACGGTCAATAGATGGCGTCAGGTTTTGACGTTTATTTTGACGGGAGAGGCGCCCTATGCTTCTACAGTGATATATAATTTATAAAATGAATTCCATATTCGTGAATTAAAAAATATATATAGGTAGGTCAACTATACATATTTACAACAATTTTCAAAGCATTATAAATCTATGGTCAAAAATAAAAGAATAGTCAATGATGAAAATAAAATATTTGCATTTTAGATTATATATATATATATATATAACAATTCTTAAACAACCTTTATAGCTATTCTCCGTGTGTGTGCATTTTAATTCACAAATATGTGTCGGTTACTGTAAATTTGCAATGTTTTATATACAAATAGAACGCAGTTAAAAGTGTGTTGCGTAGACCTACTATAAATAGGAAAGTAGATAAATGTCACAGATATTTACGCTTTCATTGTCATATTTCACACTGAATAACTGGAACCTATAACTCGTAAAAATGGAATTCAAATTTAAATGATGCAGTTTTCCATAAATACGAGATCGTAGAGGCATTTATGCCCCCGAGATGGGGGTGGGTTTTTCGCGTTAAGAAAATTTAAAAAAAGAATCTTGTGTGTGATGTTCTACCTATGTGTGTTAAATGTCGCTATGTATTTCCAATAACAATTTTCTAAATCATATTGAAAATTACATGATGTATAAATTAAATCTTCATTCCTATATATTGTTGACACACATTAATATGTTATAATACCTTGATAAAGTTAGGCGTTCAGCCAACTGAAATATTGGTAAAATAAATATATTGATTCAATATATGCCTTTTTAATAAAATTATATTTAAATATATATATAATATTTAAAAAAGATGCATATATTGGATTTCTAATTATTTTATTGTTCCAATATTTCGAGGGGCAACTCGCCTCTCTTTATCGAGGATGTTTGTGTTTTTTTCACAAGAACATGCGCGCGCGCGTACACCACTCTCGTTCTACAAGGCCAATGAAAGAATTGTATCTTTGATTTAACTATTGTATTCAGTTTATATACAGCTAATAATTATGTTCTAGTGAAAAAAACACAAACATTCTCGATAAAGAGAGGCGAGTTGCCCCTCGAAATATTGGAACAATAAAATATTTAGAAATCCAATATATGCATCTTTTTTAAATATAATTTTAATTATGGATTGCCAAATCTTCAATATTAATCAAGAATGGGTATTTGGCCAATTCTGGAATAATTAAAAATCAACGAGAATAGTTGATATTTATTCCGATAGATGGCGCAAGCCATCAGCAACTTTCAGTTGCACGATAAGTAGATGCCTTTTTCTTAATTTATGCACCTTACCCCAGTACAATATTACATTTGTGCTATTTTTCATATATATATATATATATATTATTTTAACATTCATTGACTATTCTACCATTTGACCATAGTTTTAGAATATGCCACTTTTAATATTGTTGTAAAAATGTATAGAGTTAGCACACCTATTTTTATAAATTCTTTATAACTGTGAAAATATTTCTTGTGTAATTTCTTCAAGTAATTGAGAATAAAAACTACTTGATAGTAAATAATTATTTTTTCTACTTTTTCTATTATCACGACTGCACCTTCAATATTTTATATTTACAAAAAATATATATTATTCATAATATATATACATATATATGTCATAAAAAACGTATATTCTATTTACGTTACCCATTCATGCAGTCGTGGATGGTAAAAATGAATAATAACTTTTGTCCTAAAACTATATTTATTTTTAAATTATATTTCAAAAGCAAACAGTTTTTTTTGCATACATAGACAACTAACTACGTTATTATTATAAAAAAAAAGCAAATTAGGTTATATTCTTTTTGTTTAGGATTTCTTTACATTTTAAAAATTAACTCTGTGTTTATTTCTTTGATTATTTAAATTATAATTTTAGTTATATTATGAAAACAATTTTAATAAATATTATGGTTATGATTATGAATTTTAATTATATTAATGAATAATAAAAATCCTATTTTTATTATGTCATTTCTTCCCTCCAAGGATAAAAATTAGGGAGTAATTTTCAAAGTAAAAAAAAAGTGTCATTATTATTTACATAGTTTATCAATTAAGATGGACGATACCAATTGAAACTATATGAATGATATTCCTTATTCCTTCTACATATTCTTATTTTTACCTTTGTTTTTGACAGTAGCTGAAAATTATCCATCTTATTTGAATTTATAGAGAGGTGTCTCCTTCCTATAATTCATAAGGGGATTTACCTCATGAATTGAGTAGGCATTCTCAGGGCTCTCAAGATTCAAAAGGTATTTTACCGCATGCCAAAAAAATATATTTTTGAAAATCACAAATTTATTTCTCATAATGCAAATTGGTACCCAACATCTGGTTTCACATTTATTTGATTTGATCAAAATAAAATTAAAATAATGGGTTATTTACTTCCACATAATAGAAAATTATTTACACATGAAGTTTTATTATTTATTTTTAAAAAAAGAATGTTCGAATATGAAATGTTCCATATAAAATTTGTGAGGGAAAAATATATACAATCAGATGGGTGAATTTCTCAACAAATAAAATCAAAATGTGAAATATTTACAACAATTGAAAAGAAAAGTGTCAAGTTATATCTGATATATTATTGATAACTCAAAAAATATATAGTCTTTCATAGTCCTTGAGTGTTTTTAAAAGCTCAGTATTCTTTATAATCTGGGTGTATTTCTAAATGGTGATAACCTGATAAAAGATCTAGTGTAGTGAAGATATTAGCTTCTGAAAGCTTATCTAATATAAAATCTATTCTTGGTATGGGCTCAGAATCTCTTTTTATTATATCATTTAATTTTATGTTGTCTATTACTAGTCTAATTTTACCTTCATTTCGCTTATTTACCAACATAGCAGGGGATGCATAGGAGGAATAAGATGGTCTAATGACATTATATTTTAAAAGTTCTTCAATCTGTCTTTTAATTTCAATGTTGTCCGAGAAGGAAGGTCTAAAAGGCTTTAATGAAATAGGTGTTTGTGAGGTAAGTTTAATTCTAATTGGATCTGCTTTAATATGTCCTATATCCATTTTATGGGCAGCAAACGCTTCCTTATTTTCCTTAATTAATTTAATTAAATCAGATTTTTCATATGGTGAAAGTTTTTCATCAAATTCTACACAATTAAAATTTCTAAAATCATTTTCATTAGGAGGAATAATAGATGGAAATAAAGGAATTACATTATGATGTGTATAATTATTATTATTAGGGTTATGGTAATTAACATTAAGAATTCTACCAAATTGAGTAATTGTAAAATTTTGAAAATCAATGTCTAATTTAAATAATCTTATATGGTGTAAAGAAAGCAATACATATTGCAAATCAATATTAGAGGAATAAAAATCAATATCTCTAGTAATAGATTCTATAGTTGTATCAAAATCTTTGAATTTATATTTAGTATACCGGATGTCTGATTAATAAGAGGTAAATTATTAAAAGCAACATAGTTTGGTTGAATCTTATCTAACATGTGTTGAGGAATTATAGAGAATGTACAGCCAGTATCTATGAGAGCTATAATACCGATATTATTCATATTTAGATTTATATACAGACCTTGGCGTCAGGAGTGTTGAGGCGGAGCTGGTCGGCATTCGCTCGAAGGGGCTGCTGTCTGCGTCAAGGTATCCATGGATCGAGACGGCACGGACATGAAGCTTGCAGCTGGGGAGGCTTGTACGGCCTTCTCCCGAAACCAGCACCTATTCTCAGGATGGAAGCGTCCGGCATGTCCCCGGTTCAGGCAGATTCGGCAGGGACGTCTTTTAGAACCATAGTCCATAGGGCTTCTACCTGGATGTCTCCATTGCTTTTGTTGTACTTCCATTCTTGGGGCTGTTTCCCTTTTAAAAGATGACTCCTCCAATTCCTTATGTCGATCAATCATTTCTAATTTAGATACTAACGCGATCCATTCTTCTGGAGTGTCCACTTTTGATGTAATAACCAGTTTTATAAAATCAGTTGTTAACCCATTTGTCAGGCCTTCTATTAAATTTTCTTTTGTAATCTTTGCTTTAGAAGCTAGGGACGTTTTTTCCTTAAAATAATTTTCAATCCCCTTTTCTGGATCATATTTCAATTCTATAAAAGCTGTGAATGGAATAACTTCTTGTTTATAGAAATGAGACAATAATTTATTTTCTAGTTCAGGCCAATTTGTGATATCCAAGCAAGTCTCAACATAAAAATCAAAAGCCTCTTCTACTAAAAAATATCCAACATTTTTCAATTTCCAGGTATCAGTTAATTCTTCTAAGAAAGTCTTCTGATTAAAATATTTGAGCCACGATTTTAGGGCTAGACTTCCGTTAGGGTTAAATTTACATACGTTTAGTTTAGTATTATCTGACATATTTCTTTCTATTTGTAATATGTTACTTTTACCCCTGTCTTTTAACTTTGGCATTTATATTTAATATATAAGGAAATTTTTAAATTTTCAAGTTGTAATTTTGAATTTTATAGTTAAAATTTTACATCTTTAAAGCAATTCTATTTTCGTCTTAACGTAAGACGTCTTTAAACAATCATCAATTATATATATCTATTTCAAATTTCAAATAAGCTTTCTCTTTTTTATATACGAAATTGAAATCTACTGGAATATTTCTCGTACAGGGTGAAAATACATCCTGTCGACTTTAAAATTTTTAGTTATCATAAAAAAAAAAACGTATATTCTTATTACGTTACCAATTCATGTAGTCGTGGATGGTAAAAATGAATAATAACTTTTGTGTCGTCCTAAAACTATATTTATTTTTTGATTATATTTCAAAAGCAAACAGTTTTTTTTTGCATACATAGACAACTAACTACGTTATTATTATTTAAAAAAAGCAAATTAGGTTACATTCTTTTTGTTTAGGATTTCTTTACATTTTTAAAAATTAACTCTGTGTTTAGTTCTTTGATTATTTAAATTATAATTTTAGTTATATTATGAAAACAATTTTAATAAATATTATGGTCATGATTATAAAATTTTAATTATATTAATGAATAATAAAAATAATATTTTTATTATGTCATATATATATATTATATAGCAAATATGAAATATGTGCAGAGAGAGAGAATAGACAAGAACTATACAAGAAATAAACAATAAGTAACCAATAGTATTTAAGAAGTATCAGAATGGATATAAACAATAAAAAAAAATGTTCAAAAAGTATACTACAGTTTACAAAAGTAGATAAGTAGTGCAGGAGCGTATTTGCAGGTTTTATACTTTCAAACATAGTATGTAAATAGAAGTAACTGGGGTCCTGGAGGTATTTCCTTTTGACATGGAGTTCAGCCTCTTTTGAAGAGCGAAGTGACGGCTTTTGCTCTTTTTATACTCTATACAATGCAACGGTGAATTTAGTCTCGATTTTCCACACTACATGTTCTACTGTACCGCAATGGAAGAAGAAAGAGAAATTCTTCGTCAAGAGACCGGCTATAATAGCAATTCGCCTTATGTTTTAATGGCAAAAGTCGTAAAATCCAGACCCTTTGCATTCGCTTTTTATAAATACTGGAAATCAGCTCAATCAAAATATTTAGCACAGACACCGGATCCAACTCGATAATTGGTCGAGGTCAATACCCAATATTTGTATATAACTATGATGCTAATCTGTTATTTATTTATTTTGTCCTACAGGGAGAATCCTGTATGGCACGTGTACCCAATAAAGGCTTTTGTTGTTGTTGTTGTTGTATACTCTATACAAAAATTCAAATAAATAAAAATTTAAATTTTAATAATGAAAAATTATTTGTTCAAGAAAACTTCGATATATATATATATAAACAGAGTTTTGATAGATATAATTTTTTAAAATAAAACTAGGATTCCTGGCGATTATCTCGGTGTGTGAAGTTCCTACTGTAGATTTTGGAACCCAACTTGAACTTGGGCCTCACGTTCTACATCCATTGCCAGATGTGTTGGATGCTCGGGAGAAAGAACTGGGGATTGAACTAAAGCCTCCAGATAATTGGCCTAATCGGTTTGTCAATATTTGGCCTCTAGACTTGGGCACTAGTTAGAATAGAGTGTCATTGTATTAGTTAATGTTATGCTAAAAGTTTCAGCTTCTTCAATATTGCCCCAAAACAGATGGCGCAGGCCATCAGCAACTTTTACTTGCACGATCAGGAGATGCCTTCATTTATCCACCTGATCCCCCAGTACAATTTCACTTTTATACTATTTCTTCCACAATAACCTGTAAGTTTGGATGACATATTTGGCTCTTTTCATTCTCTGTATTGGGTCATTTTTAGTGAGGTTACAAGCCTAGTTACAGGACTATAACTTGGCAGATATTTATACACCACATTATATCTCATACACAACGTTATATACATTGTGTTGAAATATTTGCCAACTTGTAGTCTTGTAATTACAATAGGCCCGAATTAGAGGTATATCCCGAAAACTCACCTTTAAAAAAATTATAATATAAATACTTGCTGTGTGCAATTTTAAAAATCTAAAATATAAGAAAAGGGGTTATTATGCTGCAAATATTGAGGTGTATGTCGAAATTTTCGTTTGTGTTTAGTTTATTTTATCGTTTAAAATGTAAACTTGAGGCGAATCGAGTGGGAATTGTTTTGAGCAACTCACCTTCCTTATATCCTCCATATTTCAATCAACCTTAGTACTGAGATCGTAAACATGTAATATACCTTATGCTCATCAAAGCTAAAAGAGTGAATACATTGGTGAAAGAGCAAGGTAGCTATAGATTACAATAGTATAATATAAAAAAGTACAAACTAATTTTTATATCACTTAAGACAAAACACAGGTCGACTATAAGAATTTGAGTGAAAAAAGAACGGGCATTACTCACAACAGCTCACAAAGTCATCACAATTCATTTTACCGTGTGTCCTAAACTTCCTAACTCCCATCTATCCATCGGAGAATCTAATAGACTAAACAAGGAAAGCAAAAACCTTGTAGAAACAATTGTGTAAATAGAAGAAATACGACATCAAAATCACAAATTAATTCTCCGCCCCATAATCAAATAACGGAAAGTTACTACGACATAAATACATGTAAATATGATTCTCAAGACGATGACAATGCAAATTTTTCTGAAAATTCGCGAGACATCGCCGAAAAAATAATATGTTGGAATATAAATGGTTTCTATAGGATTCTTTCGATATTTCCACTCCTCGAGCACATAAAGAACTACGAAATTTTTGCTCTACTTGAAACATGGTGCCTGAACAGGACTAACATAACACTAAAAGATTATCAAATTATCGAATTACCTGCCACCAAAGAATCTGGAAGGGGAAGAGGGTCAGGGGGTATAATTGTCGGTTTTAGGGAAGGCGGGAAATATAGAGTAGAGAGTTCTGAAAAGGATGGCACTTGGTTATCTATTTTCTTATCAACAAACACAAGAGCCCCCCAACATGTTATCTGTTTAATATTTGTATACCTTCCTCCAAACCAAATACAGCTGCATAACTTAGATAAGCTGTTTACATACATTCTAAAGCAAATAGCAGATGGAAAAGAAATTATTTTACTTGGAGATTTAAACATCAGAACTGGGAAGTTGGGAGGACTACACAATCCACTTAATTTCCAGCTCCCCCTAACATCGGAAAGAAGGGCTAAAGATCATATAATATCATCTCTGTCTAATAAACTTCTTGATTTCCTGGAAGATAATTCTTTGACAATAGTTAATGGAAGATCTAGAGGTGATAAAGATGGAGATTTTACATACATATCCGAAAGAGGCTCTTCAACTATTGACTATTGCATACTCTCACAGGGTTCACTACAAATTTTACTGGACTTCAAAGTCGATGACCAACTGTACTCAGACCACCATCCTTTGGTTTTAACGATAAAAGGCCAAAACTTCAATGAGAAAAAAACCAAACGGGAAGATTATAATATTACGAGATATAGATGGTCAGCCGATGGACTCGCAATGTTTAAAATGAAACTGGAAGAATTGCGGGAAAAAAACATACCAGCCTCCGATGACCTTGTATACACTTTCAATCAGCGAATTTTGGAAGCAATGTCATCTGCAAAAATAACCTACTCAATTAAGGGCGGCCCCAGGAAATCTAAGCCGTGGTTCGATAAGGACTGCTATGATATGAAAAAACTGGCAAAAGAAAGTCTGAAGAAATATCGTAAAACAAATAGATTGGAAGACAGAGAATGTTATGCTTCTTCCAGAAAGAAATATCTCGCTTTATTGGATCTAAAAAGGAAAGGCTTTGATAATGAAAAACAGGAAATACTCAGAAATGCTAAAGACTCAAAGACCTTCTGGAAAACTATTGCGCTCTACAAAAGCACATCTATAATCCAAGGAGAAATATCTATACAGGACTGGCTGAACTTTTACCGCGAACTAATGACTACAGAGAAAAATTTGAGAATTTGTAATTTACATAATGTGATTTCTCAGAACGATCCTATATTGGACTCAGAGATAACCAATGCAGACATATACAAGGAGATAGCTGGTTTGAGGAGTAACAAGGCATGCGGGCCCGATGGCATCCCCAATGAAGTATTAAAAACACTCCCTGATTCGTACATACTGCTGTTGAAACAACTCTACAATAGTGTTATGACGACTGGAAAATACCCAGCAATTTGGACTAATTCCACTATACACCCAATCTTTAAAAATGGTTATAAGAACAGCCCCTCCAACTACCGAGGTATTGCACTGATTAGCAATGTATCAAAGCTTTTCACATCAATCCTAAGATCACGACTGGAGGAATGGGTCGAAGGAAGAAGGGTTATACCCGAAAACCAAGCGGGATTTAGAAAAGAAAGATCATGTATTGACCACATATTTACATTAACTACTTTAATCCAACTATCATTAAGAAAAAAGAGGGGAAAACTATATGTCTTTTTTGTCGATCTAAGGAAGGCATTTGATACTGTACCCCACTCACTACTTTGGAAAAAACTTTACAACCTAGGCATAAGTTACCAATTCATAAGTACGATCAAAAGTTACTATGAACAAGCAACTATAGCTATCAGATGGAAGGGATCATTTACGGAAAGTATTAAGATAAACTCGGGAGTCCTCCAGGGAGAACCACTTTCCCCACTGCTATTTATATTATTTATCACGGACTTAATCGAAATTTATAATAACTCAGACCTGCCGAGTGTAAATTTGCCAGAATTTGGAGATATCCATTTATTGCTGTACGCCGACGACATAGCAATTATAGGTGAGTCCAGGATAAACCTCCAAAAGAAGATCAAAATACTGAAAGAATATCTCGATGAGAACTTAATGACACTAAATGAGTCCAAGTCAAAGATTATGGTGTTCCGTAATGGAGGTAAACCCTCAAATAAGGATAGATGGTTCTGGAATGATAAACCCATAGCAAAAACTTCAAGATATACATACTTGGGATTCCCTCTGACACCAACAATAACAACTACTCACCCGGCAAATTACTTTAAAGGAAAAGCACTTACAGCAATTAACGCCACACACCCAATATTAATAAAATCAAAAGCAAAGTCAATAAATTTATCAATCAAACTCTTTGATACAATAGTGAGAGCTGTCCTGATGTATGCCGCTCCATTATGGGCAACAGAGCATAAAGACTTACTGGACAATATACAAGACATATTTATCCGTAGGTTCCTGAATCTGCCCAGATACACTCCAGGTTACCTAATCAGATTAGAAACCGGTCGTATCTCATTGAGTGTAACAGCCTTAAAATTAACCCTGAAGTATTGGCTGCGGGTGTTGAATATGAGCAGTGACAGATTGCCACGTATATGTTTTAATAGAACACGGGAACTCTCTAATGCTTCGGGCACACCCATCGGTTTCATTAAAAAGCTCACTAATCTGCTTAACGATAATGGATCCCCTGCACTTGTTTCCTGTGATGACCCTGAAACGCTGAGGAGCGCGATTACAGGGCTCTTAAAAACAGCGGCAGACCAATCTATACAAAACGACCTTACAAGAATGGATAAATCTAAGCTATACTCTCACTACAAAGACATTCACATATCTTTCATGACGGAGGGATACCTTTTAGGGGATTTTCCTTTCCCGGTTGTAAGACTACTCGCACAAGTTAGAATACTTTCAAGTTTTTTTTAGAGAAAACCACACCAAGATGCTCTGCGGTGAGGACCCGACTTGTACCTTCTGTAATTCAAAACTACAAAATGAAATCACTCACTATATTTTTGATTGCTCTGCTCTGAAAGAAGAAAGAAGAACCCTTATGCTCAAAACTGGGCAACTCTGTGCTTCACTTCCATCAATAATTGACAATATGACCCAGAATAAGTATATTGCTACGGCGTTTTATGGTTTCCACAAGTCCATATCTCAGAAGAAGGCCAAGTGATACTCACTCCTCACTTTCTTACTGCTACTCTTTTTGTGTTGATTTCTTGCTTCCCTCTTTCTTATTATTATTATTTTTTTTTCCTTTTCTTGTTTTTTTTTTCTCTTTCTCTTTTTACTCTGTATATATCGCTATTTCCGTTGTCTCACTGCTTTGTTCTTATGCATACCTCTGGTGAATCCTGTATAGGGTCAGTGACCCTAAATAAAGGCTTTTTTGTTGTTGTTGTTGACTAAACAAGGAACCTGAAAATTCAGTTGAAATCCGCCTATCGATGACAGTGTGAATTCCGCGATTTCATACTCTATTTCCAACTCCAAACAACGTTGTCAAGACATGGGGGTATATACTGCGGTGAGGACAACGGTTGACAGAAGTAACGGAAGCGAGAACTCTGGACTATATTGCACCCTTCAAGAAAATAAATAGAATAACTATTTTGCAAGGTAATTTTTTATTATTATCTTATTTTCCTTGTGTACCTGATAATGGAAACTCGCTCGGGAAAGCTAATTAATAAGTTTAAAAAAAGGTATCTCCTTATCGTGCAACTGAAAGTTGATGATGGCTTGCGCCATCTGTCGGAATAAATATCAACTATTCGTTGATTTTTAATTATTCCAGAATTGGCCAAATACCCATTCTTGATTAATCAAGAAAAGCTAACCACGTACACGTTTCGGGCTAGTTGAATAGTTGATATTTATTCCGACAGATGGCGCAAGCCATCAGAAACTTTTAGTTGCACGATAAGGAGATACCTTTTTCTTAATTTATCCACCTTATCCCAGTGAAATTTCACATTTGTACTATTTTTTCACAGAATTAATAAGTGTTAAGAAGAAAGCATAAGCGAGGATCATATTAAGAAGCAACCTGGTGTAACAACATATACCCACACGTACTGGCGTAAAAAAACTCAACAATAAGTAAAACCCAAATGAAATGAATAAAATGCAGTCAAAGCAGTTGTCCGAGCATAGCATTTGTTTGATTAGAGTTTTATGGTCACAGGATAAATAATTCTCAAGAAAAACCACTTCAAATGTGAACGGTGGTATATTAGTAACGGCTGTAGTCGCCTCATAACAACAAGAGCATGTAAACGTGCATGCATTGTGTTGTACAGGTGCCGTATGTCATTTTGTGGAATGGAGTTCCATGCCCGTGCACTTGATAGTCAAATCAGCAACGGCGATCAATTTGGTACTCTGTACTATCATCATACAGTACATTCTTCTCCTCACCTCAATTTCCCTCAACATTCTCTCTATTCCTTTAATCAATCATTATTTTTAGATGCGTTGATACGGCATAATAAAGAGGGGAGGGAATTAATGTGTTCCACATATTTAGAGGTGTATAAGATAAAACTTTAAGTGAGCAGTATATCGGCGGATCTAATGAGAGTTATTAATAATGACAAAGATATTAATGTAAATTTTAACACAAACACTACAGGGTGTACCAAAATAATGGAGTTCATATTTAATTTATCCTAATACGAAAGAGTATTGAACGGTAATAAATTAATTTATGTTTTGTCGGATTCTCCAGTTTTTTTTTATGTACCATTATGTTAAGTTTTGACTTTGTGATAACTTATTTTGTAGTGTTTTCTAGATGTCAAATAAACGTAGTGCAACTATTGAGCTGTTTCGCCGAAGAAAACGTCAATATGAAATTGTTCGGATGCTCAAAGTGCCTCAACAAACTGTGTTCAGGGCCATCCGTCGCTTCAATGAGCTTGTCCATGAAGGCGACCCTACCGGAAAAGGAAGAAAGTGCCCTGCCAACACTTCCGCCATTCGTAATATCATCAAAAAACGACTTCAACGAAATTCGAAGGTGTCCATGAGAAAAATGACCCGTGAGACTGGCATAAGCAAGTCGTCGGTACATCGAATAGCGAAAAAGGAACTCAACCCCGAGGTGTACAAGCTCCCAAAAGTTAAGCTCCTCACGGATGAGAACAAGCGCATACGGCTGGAGAGATGTCGCCAACTCAAGCATCGGGCCACTGGTCGGCGATGGGAGTGCATCCTCTTCACGGACGAGAAGCTGTTCACCCTCGAGCAGGCGCACAACCACCAAAACGACAGAAGCTGGTCCGCTGAGGTTCCCGGAACGTCGGCCATCATCGAACACAGCAAAAATCCGCAGTCAGTTATGGTATGGGCCAGGATTTGTGCCAGTGGCAAGACTCCCTCGTTTTCGTGGATCAGGAGGTCAAAATCAACCAAGAAGTGTATCGATGCGATATTCTCGAGGCCGTCGTACTCCCGTGGGCTCAACAACACTTTGGCGACACGGATTGGACGTTCTAGAAAGACTCCGCACCGGCTCACAAAACGAAATTGACTCAGAACTGATGCAGGGCCCATTTGCCTGACTTCATCACATCAGCGGAATGGTCGCCCTATTCACCTTATCTCAACCCTATGGTTACAGCGTGCGGTCCATTTCGCAAGCCAAGGCCTGTGCTGAACGCCACAAAAGTTTGAAGTCACTGAAGCAAACTCTGCGCCGAGAATGGGACAAATTGTCGCCGAAGGACTTGTGGCCCCTCCGCTGAACAAATTGTTAGTTAGTATCCATATTATTGTTATGCATTTTTGATCTGTTCAATATTTAAAAAAAAAATAAAATTATGACTAAAATGTTCAACTCCACATTTTGGGACACACACCCTGTATATAAATAAGGAGGAAAAGTGTGTGTTCGTTTCGAATGCGTTTCCACAACATACCTGACCTATCCGGGTGCAACTTGTGTGGATACGAAAGGTCTGGAACTAATCGCGGCCATAGTTTCGAGCTCAGAATATGCTAATTAGTCCGGTAATTGACGAATAGGCATATTTCTCTCAAAATTCGAAAAAAAAGGCGCAGCTATTTCTGTGGCGTAATTGGCGGCAAACCTTCTTGGATGCAAAAAAAAAAGAAGAAATCGACATTAATGTTTTGAAACGCTTCAAAATTTAAGCTTAATATATATATATACAATAATATTTAGATCGTATATCTATCAAATTTTTATTGTAAACATTTTTTTACCTCTCTCTCTCTATAGTGTTATTAAGTGATTTTTATTTATACCTCATTAAGGGTTATTTGAAAAAAAAGCGTTAAATATATTTATTTCTTTGAAACACATAAACTGTAGGCACAAAGTACATGAGCAGCAATCAGATATACATTCAATATACTTATAAAGAGCGTACATAGAGATGGTACCCTCACATACAATAAGAAAGGTTCTACAATATAAGTATAGTCAATTATCGATTTAAGATTTACACCAAAGGACTATATATAAATTCAAGCCTTAAATACGATTAGGTCCTAAATAAGGCGTTTTGAACATTTTAATAAATTAATTACCAACTTTATAATATTAGATAATTAAAATTCAACAACACTAAGAGAAAAGTACTAATAGTATTAATAATATAATTTTGGTAAAGAGGTATATGTGTTTGAAATACGACACACCAATTTATCATATGCACGAAGTTTTAATACCAATATAGAGTCACTGAATGTTATATAAGAAGCTTTATATAAACTCAAGTGTTATTAATGACTTGTTATATATCGTCACTACTACTATTACTATACTCTGATAAACATACTTTATAATAAAATAGATGTTGGGTAATACACAAGTGTGTATGGGAAAGCATTAACTTGAGAAGATCCCGAGGGAAGCCGGGTCATACTTCTAGTATTATATAAAATAAGATAATTGAAAACATCAGGAATTTTCTGTTTTTTTTTTCATTTCCTTCACGATGGACAATATGCCTCATTTTATTTCTACTTTTAATCTATTATTTTATTTTGAATATGCCCTTTATAATGATAATATATACTTTAAATTGAAATATTTTTGAAACATTTCATTTTATAAAATGAATGAGAACATATTTTACAAATATGGCCAACATTTATAGTTTATTAATAAGCGCTATATAAGAAACTATATATATAATAATTTATTAATGAATGCACACAACACTTATGCTGACACATAAGGCTGAACCTTCTCGGTGAAGAATTTTAAGATCACGTCGCACGAGCGAAAAGGCTGCCACAACTTATGTGCAATTGCATTCTCTTTCCGTCATGTTAACCAATTACCTTTTCTTATGAGATTTTGCCCATTTCAAGGCAATTTTAATTCCTGCCTTTACTATTTATACGCCTTACACTATTTATAACGCACGCGAACATTGAAAAAAAATTCGAAAGCTCTTACTGAAAGCGGTTCAGCCAGTTAAATATTTCAAACTACTCTAATATTGTATCATGCTGCTTTGATTTTATATTCGGCTCATAAGAGGAACTCTTTCAAGAGGTATTTAAAGGAACTATGGACATTTAAGATATTTAGGAGTGTATATATATATAAATACATGCTCGGGCATCGCTCTTCTGTAAACAATCCATAAAGGCCTACTAGGCACAGTTTACATACAATGCATTAGGGGCTTATCTGTATTTAGCAATATACGCTATTTATAATGTAAACATTTATTTTTAAAAATAAAAACAAATTTCTTCTTCTCTCTTACTGCAATAGTAAAAATATTAGGAGGGCCTGACTCATCAGTGGTAAAACTTGCGAAATCTCTCGGAGGATGCGCCACTGATGAGCTAGGCTCACCTAAATATTTTACCATTGCAGTAAGGGAAGAAAAAATGTGCTTTATTTTAAAAATAAATGTTCGCGCTATAGTGCTGAATACAGATGACGCGTTAATGCATGGCATAGAGCGTCTTCTTTATTTCTAAGCTGAAGACCAATGCTTACCACTAGGGATTTACTACAGTTCACACTTCCGATCACAAAAACCTATGTATTCACGGTATTGCTGTATAGTTTTGCCTAGAATATATAGGCAAGGCAGGTATAAACTAGAGTGACCGTGAATGTCGTAGTGTTAACCAGACTCTCCAGCATTTGCTAATTTCAGTATGAGAGGTTGTAGAAATATAAATATCAGAGAAGGGGGGAACAACCAAATATATATAACAAAGAATGAACATATGTAGACCGCTAGAGAACGCCGGGTCTGTGGCTCCAGCGCCGTGGAAGCGTCCCCCAGGACGTCGCCGCTAGCCAATCTAATTTGCCTGCCCCGCTCCGCTTTCATATTCTTCTATTCCAAACTCGTTGGTGGAGATTTTCCTTTCAGCATACCCCGAACCTCACCATTTTACTTAAGTTTCAAAGCCATTAGAAAACGAATTTGTACGGAAAGGTTTTCTTCGGTTCCCCCCTTTAAAGTGTTATTTCCCCCCATTCTCGGCCTCCTTCCAAAAAAAAAAAAAGGAACATGTTCATTATATTCCGCGTCGAGACGTTTATTTTACAGCGATCATTCAAGAGGAGGTAAAGAGAAGGAAAGGTGGGACATCAGAGTTTTTCATGGGCTTTTTATTTTTCAGGCGCCGCGTATTTATTTTTACATCGGCGTCTTGTAACGGCAGTGGTCTCTGCTATTCTAAGATTATTGTCGTAATGGCGTTCCTCCCCTCAATGACCACAACTGCCCATTGCGATATGGTGTGCACATATCATCTCTCAACACGATCATTGATATCCCTATAATATTGTCAGGATACATCGCTAATCAAGTTTAAATATATAAAGAGCTATATTCCATCGCGTAGGAAATTACAGAAAATCTACAAGAATATTGCTTGCATAGAGAATGAACTAAGAGGAAACGTTTATAGAGAAAATTTATTCTACTTGAAAGCTTGTGTGTGTGTGCGAATTTTAGTAAATTATTGAAGAAATTATTGCCAAGAGAATACGATTAATTATTCTTAAAAAACTAAAATATTCAACAAAACTTTTAAAAAAGCGACATGCTTCTTTAAATATATTCACGAGGCTAGCCTTCGAGCACCTATACAGACCGGAAACAAAAGTTAGTAAAGAAACTCATCGCTTTCGAGAATCTCTTCTAATTCTTGATTTTCAAAATTATTTTAAATCTCCTTTTTAAAAATATTTTAAAATGCTTTGTGATACAATTTTATTCACCAGTTCCTAACAAAATAGACTTTAGAAAATTTATCGTAAAATTTGTATCGGTGTTCGATTGGTTCACTGGATTAATTAGTACAAGGTGACCTCACACACACAATTGCAGTCAATAGATTGCAGTCAATTTTCGAACTTTTATAGCAATCAATCAAGCTCCAAAGCCAAGATATGCGTAACCCATCGAGCTCCCTATAAATAGGTTTTGTAAAAATACGAATAAATGGCGTTAAACTACTCAATGTGCGGGTATTGCTCATGTGGCAGCCGAAGTTTATACCGAGACTTTCTATGTTATAATAGGATAAGGCTAGGTTTTTCCAAGTATTTTCCTAAATAAAATACAACGCCAACAGGAAATTCACACAAATATTTTAATGGTGACTGCGGTGACCACACCGTTCATCAATCTCCTAAACGATTTTAATCCTCTTTATTAATACAGATTTTATATTTATCATCTATGAAAGTCATCATTTTCCCTTCATAACAGGGGAAACCTTGCACCAAGATTCTAATTGTAACTGCCGTAATCACACCGTTCATCAATCTCCTAAACGATTTTAATCCATTTTATTAATACAGATTTTATATTTATCATCTATGAAGGTCATCATTTTCCCTTCATAACAGGGGAAACCTTGCACCAAGATTCTAATTGTAACTGCCGTGATCACACTGCTCATCAATGTCCTTAACGATTTCCCTTTCAATACATTTTAATAATACGGATTTTATATTTATCATCTATGAAAGTCGCCATTTTCCCTTCCCAACAAGGGAAACCTCGCACCCCAAGATTCTAATTCTGACCGCGGTGGCTACACCGTTCATCAATGTCCTCAAGGAAGATTTTACGGAAAACGGAATACACCGCCACAAGCTCCTCAATAAAACGGATGTTCCTTGCTGAGACTTTCTATTGTACATATTTCCTCTGAGGAGCCATCCTCCCCGTGATATTGTCTGTAGGAAGAAATAAATATACACTTTTTTCATTTGTGTATCTATGTATATTCTACAAGAATTTAAATATCCAAAACTCTATTTCAATTCATACCAACAAAAACTACCTTTTAAATATACAAGACGAAAATGGAAAAATGGCAGAATGCTATATAAAATTACATTTTCATCTCTATCAAATATACAAAATTCCATTAAGATGTTAAATACTTTTAAGATCAAGAAATGGAGTGGAAAGACGTAAGTGTAAACTCTTTTGAATAATTAATTATTTTTGCCCGAGAAAGATTTCCCCAATAAATTTAATGGTGTAAAAAATAAATTATGCTGGGAAAAAACTAATGGGTTTATATTAGTTCTTTCTCCCAACATGTGTGTAGAAGAATCTAAAATGTCCACACACTAAATTTAGTTAGGCTAAATAATGTAAATATGAGGTCGCATTCTGCGATTTATCTATCTCCGAGGACATAGATAAGTGCTAGAGAGTTGCTCTAGAACCTAGCGCAGATCTAACAAAATATTATTTTATAAAGCACCCAAACACATTTCCATAGAGTTTTCAGAATATTATCGAACCTATGTTAGTTGGAATTCAAAGCAAAATATAACTTTAAAGAATGCCTTTTTTTTTCTATGCATTTGCTAAAAATAAAATCATTTCTCAAATCTCTGAGAAAACGCAAAGTTCTTATTCACTGTATTTCCGCTACCATATGAATGTATAAATTCATTCGAGTATTTACGATAACCAGAATAGTTGTGATTTCTGGGAGATATGGTTGTCGCCTGTAGGACTCAGGGCATATAGGCGCGAAGGTAACATCAGCGCCCTACTAATTAGCGGTGATATCGAGGCCATCTCGGGGCCTATTAGAGCCCCGGGTATTTAGAGGCAGCGGAAACCTGACCGGGACCAAAATTCCTTCTTTTTTTGTCTCCGCCGAGAAGGAATGTAAACACTCCTATAGAGACTTCCCCGTTTTAACCCTCGTAATGTTTTTTGTTGCCGGAGGTTGCTGAAAAATACAGAGAATGCATTAAGTGATGCGATATTCTGTTTAGAAGGCTGCCACCAATTACAGACTTGATATTTCGGCTAATGAGCACTTCACATCCCCGCGCTGTCTTCATCCCCGCCGGCATTTTCCTTCTTCCTCCACATATGTGAGGGTCAGCATCTTTAACGTTCTTAAAGTTTCAATAGCATCTTAATATTGATAAAATGTTTTAAAATATATATACTTGATTTCTATTATACTATCTCTAAAGAGAGAGAAAATTACTAGGAAAGGTTTGTATATATTTATTTTTTGCCTCTTTATCCATTTCTTCATTTTTCTATCTTTTATTTAATCTATACAGTAAATCGAAACCCATCACATTAAATAGGCTGAAAAGTATAACTTGTATTTAAAAAGTTTAATACGTGGCTGAAACAGGGTCCTAGGCTGATGAATACACAATGTCTATTTTCTATGTTTTGGCTTAGTTTTTTTTGCTTATCCCTAGTACCCGTGGTACAGGCCATGATAATCATGGTGGGTAGAAGTAGGCGACTGCTTTTACTGTAAGTGCACCACATGTCTACACATGCGAAAAACAGTTCGACTTTGCACTTTAAAATGTGCCAGAACCCCGTTTGGATTAGTAGTAGTCCAATATCAAGTTGATCAGTTCATAAGGAGATGATGTTCTGTTAGAAAGAACAATGAATAAGATTTCCGTTATCATAACAAGAAACTGGATCAAAGAATAGCTACTGGCCTTAACGCATTTGAAATTTCTATTATATACGTGAATTTAGATTATGTATTAAGTATGCATATATATTGTAGACTTGCATCTTATTATCTCTACCTGCCCCAATGGATCACTCTGAAAATGTTCAGCCACAGTTTGGAAAATTCTAATTGCACAAAATGGACTACGTCAAAATCACTAATTTGCACAGTTAGAAATTTTCTAATCACCAAATAAAATGGTTTGATCTATATTTATATATACGACTATTAACAACAAAATTTATAAATCATAATATTTTTATAGACAATCCTAATACCTTTCTTAAATTTACCTTTTATTGAAGTTAGAGCAACATTACATATCTTGTAGGAAGGACTTGAAACTATCATCAAGAAGAATCGCTCAATAAATATCTTCAGCATCTGCTCCATACACCTCCGATGTAAGATTAGGGAACAAGCCAACGAATGTTGATTTAATTTCGGATCAAAGCACAACTTTCTTATAGTCACAAAACCATACCGGGTAGTCTAGACATCCGTAATTTATAATGGAGTTTTTCTACTTGATGATGTTTTCTCTCTCTCAGACCTAGGCGCGGGGTAAAAACAGCGGGGCCAGGCGTGGAGAGAGCGGCATTTAAAAATAACATGTTATGGATGACGTGGAGGTGAAATGTATGTGCTGCTCCCAGTGTCTAACGCGATGTGAACGGTGTTGTCGCATGTGTGACGGATCGCCGCCGCGGGAGCCGACAAGGGGTTGGGGAGTTTCCCGACAGGGCGGCCATACCGGGGATTCTGTCTCAAAAAGAAAAAAATTCCCAAAAGGATATTTTTTCACAAAGTTTAAAAATTTAAAATATATAAGAGCATATAGTAATGAGAGAGATATAAAAGTTATTAAGAAAAGTTTCTTTTTACGTACGTTAATTTTTGCCTTATCAAATATATTCGTGTAGGGGTATAAATGACAATTCTTTAGAACGTGTTTGTTTTTACTTATTATAAAATGCATCCCAATATATCTAAGGAGACACAGTCCATGATATTAGTGTTAGATAATAGATGTTGGTTTACGACATGTACAGCCATATTGAAACAGGCCGAATTTTCCCCTAAAAGTTTGCCCGGATTCCGTATGGTTTGTTTGGAGGTGAAGTTGATTTCTTTTTAGCAATAAGGCAGGCTCTCGAGAAGAAGCTCTTTCTATTGGTGTTCGAACCTGGGTCCATGCACGCTACCTTTCAGACCAACATAGGAAATGCTTTGATTTTATCTAAAAGGTCGTGAAGCGATCCCCAGGAAATGCTGAAGAATGTGAAGTGTGGAGAATATTTGGACGAAATCATGTGACGTTTATGTGGAAATCATAAAAACCATGGAGCAATAAAATCAAGAAGAGGACATCCATACGGACAAGGCACCTCGGTTGGCCGGTATTATGATCAGGGTTAACGGACCGATCTGATCTGCACCATGGACAAGACACCACCACCACCATAAAATGGGATGTAAAATTGCCCTCACACCAGTGAGAGCTCTATATCAGAAGGCATGGAGGGAGATCACGAAGGTCAGGTAGGGTAAGACATGTCATGTAAAAAAGCAGCTCGATTACTCAGTGTTATCAAGGTATTGCGCAAAACTTTGTCTAAATAAACGATATTAGGAACAATATTTCTAACTTCACTTATTATATATTTCAGCCATATTAATATATCATATTTAAGAATGTAAAAATAGATTTTATAAGGAAATTTGATTCTTAAATTATTTCGAGTGTTGCTAGAAAATATACAATTATAATATTAGCCAAAATCAATTTTGAAAAAACTTTTATTGTGCGAAAACTTATCTACATTTATATTTTGTTGATAAATATTATATTTTAGCTTCATATACGCGAATATACAATTTATGCTATTTGAATTAGCTTCCCCAACAAACATGTTTATATTCTCGTGATCTCAGTTTGCACATCCTATCTTCTGTTAGTCTGTTCATGACCAAAGCGTAATTGATGACGCAATGAAAGTTTATATTAAAATATTTAGGAAATACATAAAATATATTTATTTGTTCATAGGAATTTATAAAAAAATAACGCATTTATTATAATATCTAAGATTGTATACGTGTATAAATATACAAACAATCTCAGCCAATAAATGTCAATATATTTTTCGGTACAGAATTCACTAAACCAGAAAAACCTTCAAAATTTAGAAGAAAAAGTCAGTAAACATGAAGCGGTATTCTAAAATCACAGTTGACTTTCTTTTTTAGTCGACCACGGGCGAAACAAGTACATAAGATTTTGAATATTCTATATAGCGAGGTAAACACACAGGTAAGACTAAAGAACTGGACTTCCCTTGAATATGGAAATATATAAATATAAAATTGTTATACCGCATTAACTCCCAACTTAAGGAAGTTTCATATTTTGATGCTGCCGGTCATCTTTTTTTAAGGAGACAGAGACAATTTTGTTTACACTTGGTTATCTCGTGTATCTTCAATAAAGGTCACTGTGTATCAAATATCGTTCAAGTTATTGTCTGAATTCCGATATACATGCTAAAAGGTACAAATTTCTTAGGTTTTGTCTCTATAAGTGTATATTTATATATAAAGAATCTCTAGCTAAAACCCACATGTTAGATATATGAGATAGATTTAATTACTTCTTATTTAATTATATATATTCATATATACACTGCTGGCCACCCAAATTGCAACACCAAGAAAGAGAAGAGATATCACAACAAAATTTATTTTGTAGATAACATGTTGACCAAGTATCAAATGATTGAATTTATAGACTTCTGCGAAATGTGGTTCGTGCCAGAATCAGTAGCCAGAGTAGCCGCCATTGTTGAAGATCACCGCTGCCACACGCCTCGGCATTGATTCAAAGATACTTTGGATGTGCTCTTGGGGTACAGCAGACCAAGCAGCTTCCACACGTTGCCAAAGTTGATCTGGTGTGGCAGCTGGGGATATAATCTGGGTCAATCGTTGAACAACCATGGACCACATGTTTTCTATTGGCGAAAGATCCGGTGAGCGAGCCGGGAAGGGAAGCAATTCAATCTTGAGATTGACGAAGAACCTTTGGACAATGCGTGCCACGTGTGGTCTCGCATTAGCCTGTTGAAATATGGCTGTGGGCAAGCCCTGAATGTTAGGAAGGACAACTGGCTCCAACACCTCGGAGATGTAGCGTTGGCTGTTTAAAGTACCGGCAATGCGTACTATAGGAGTGCGAGAGTGATATCCAATACCGCCCCATACCATAATACCCGGTGTAGGACCAGTGTGGAGGTGCATAACACATCTGTTCAGCATCTTCTTTCCACGATGTCTCCAGACTCGAATCCGACCATCGTGGTGTTGCAGACAGAAGCGTAACTCATCAGTAAAGACAATTTCATTCCATTCTGCCGTCCACATCCTTCTTTCATCGCACCATTGGCGGTGGAGACATCTGTGGTTCTGCGTCAAGGGAAGATGAATCAATGGACGCTTTGCAAACAGACCACTCTGCTGTAAACGGCGTCGAATGGTACGCGCAAACACTGGATGATGCGTTACAGACTGAATGTGCTGTACTACGGTTCGTGATGTGACTGAGCGATCTGTCACTGCCATGGGCACATTTGCTTGTCAGTACGTGAAGTGGTGCACTGAGGTGGATGCGATCGAACACGTCCGTCCGTCGTACCTTCCTGCATCCAACGCTCACATATCCGCATTACAGTTGTTTGGTTTCGTCCAACACGACTACCGATTTCTCTAAAAGACAATCCATAATCTCGATAAGCCACTCTCCTTCCTCTGTCGAACTCTGATACTTGATCAAAAGATGATGGCTGTTTTCTACGAGGCATAATTGATCATTTATTTGAAAAACACAAGAAAAACACAATTTCCTAACTTGAAATCGTCGAAATCTCCAAGCCTTAAATAGTGCTTTGAAGTGGAGCCACAGGCGCGCGTGATGTGCGTCTGGACTGAATTTCTAATCATTTGCATATCTCACCTTCGCTAATGCATGTTGTAAATTTCATGTTATTTGCATGCTTCTTTCAAGGTGTTGCATTTACGGTGGACAGCAGTTTATATGCACACACACAATCGAAAATATATTGAAGGGTAGAAGCATGTTTTGCCATAGGGAAGTTTTAAGTAAATATATAGAGAGAGAGCGAGAGGGTGATAAAAAATTTATATATATGGAGAGAAATGCTATATGGTAATAATATTTCGTTATAGAGAGGTCCTGGTCATAAGTTTTTATCGTTTGCTTTTTCCTCTATTTAGTCAAAAAAGGCAGTCCATCAAAAATAATGGAATTATCAAAATCAAAATTTGCACCTACCTACACACACACACACACCAATCATAACAATTTAAATTCTAAATATGCTTCGTTCAAATATATTTTTATTTCATATGATGTATTAGCGCGCCATCTGTTATAAGATTTTAAAACTATTTTTTTACGCGTATATGTTTCTTTTAAAAATAAAACAATATTCTTACTGCCCTTACTGCAATGCCCATTATTATACCGTTGCAGTAAGAGGGAAGTATAAAATATATAAAAAAAAAACATACGCATCAAAAATGGTTAACATTTTTATTCATTTTATAACAACAAAAAAAAACTTATAAAACCCCTATTTTCTCACCGCAATAACTACACCAAGTGTGATGAACCTGTTTGAATTGGAGATCCAAATAAGATTAGCTTTTGACAGGATTTAATATTTGGTTAACTAATTGAAATGTTACAAGAGATGGAATCGCCAGACATCATTTCGAAGAAGGAATCAAAGTTAACGGGGACGAGTTTCTTTATTGATTCTTTATTATTTGATATGTATATTATTTCATTATATTATTACAATAATACTATATATTGACGCCGTATTTTATTATTTCTATGTGAAAATTAAATATATATATATATTATATATATTAGATAATAAACGGCATATATTGGATTTAAAAAATATTTATTTTGCCAATATTTCGGCTGGCTGAACGCCAACCTTTATCGAGGCATTACAAAGTATACAAAAATGTAATGCCTCGATAAAGGTTGGCGTTCAGCCAGCCGAAATATTGGCAAAATAAATATTTTTTAAATCCAATATATGCCGTTTATTATCTAATGAATTAAGTATGGATTGCTCTTTTTTCAAAACCATATTATATATATATATACAACCTAAATCTACTACGCGCTAAATATAAATATTTTACCAAAAAAAGAAACATGTTTGGCGACTGATCATATCACACAGTCTACGACAATTTGTCCATTGTCAATGAGCTGTTGTTGAGTCGAAGGGAGCTTCTAGTTGGCTAATGAAACTTAATAACGGATCAACTTGACACAGCTTCGAATGTATAAAAGACCTGGCACATTTATATATCCGCGGGGGGGGGGGGGGTGTTAAAATTAGGGTAATACAGTATTTTAGCAACAAAATTTGAAATATGATTTAACCGATTTTGTTTTGGATTTAAATCAATAAAATTCACGCTATTGATCAAACGGCTATTGTATTTCTTCATTGACAGAAGTGCTATTTTCCGATATCTGAATATGACAAAGATATACTATGCAGCACTTCATCATGTGGGACAACACTATTTGTCAACCATCCCTTCTTGTCCGACCATTTCGGTCGATAATGAATATTTCGATGTGTCTATTCATTCTATGAATCTGGCTACGTGCGCGACTTCAGAAGGGGTTCTAGAAATTGTAAAATATTGTTAAGGAAAGGCTAGAGAGATTATCCATAAAATATTCTGGGAGCCAAGATTGATAATTTAAGACAGCCTTTGAAGAAATATTTCAGATGGTCGTCTCATAGAAGTTAGATATTTTCAATAAATTCAATTAAAAAAAAGAGGATAAGTACTTCGTCTCCTTCTAGTATACATTATATAGTATACCAGCAATTAACTATATATTATATAATATACCATATACATTTTATCTGCAATATGTAATATCTCGAAGGTGTGAATTCCGTAGCGAAATTAAAGTGATTTGAGATATTCAAATTAACGAAAATAATTACAATGTTATACACAGTAGTGTGCGAAATTTGTAATACAAATATTATTCCAAGATTTCGATGTAACATCGTTACAACCATATGAGAATATAAATAAACAAACCAATCGCAGTGAAGAAGCCATTAATGTGGAGAAAGCTTTCAAGAAGCCAGCCGTGGCCAAGAGCCTTCCAGTGATTAGATAAGACTTGAAAGCTGCCCCGACACTCCCCCGTGAGAACACATATGGTGGAGATTACACATTACCTGACTCCAGTGCTCAACTCTAGGGAACTACATGGAATGGAGATTGAATATATTATATGACTACAGTGGTCAACAAAAGGGAAGTACATTGAATGGAGATTACATAAATTATCTGACTCCAGTGCTCAATACTAAGAAAGTACGTAAAATGGAGATTACGTACATTACCTTCAGTGCTCAACAGCTGAGAAGTATACATGGGATGGATATTAAATTCACTAGACTTAAGTTCTGAACACAGGGAAGTACATCGAATGATGATTGAATATATTACCTGACTCTGGTGGTCAACACTAAGTACATAGAATGGAGATTACGTACATTACCCGACTTCAATGCTCAATAGACGGGAAGTAGATGGGATGGATATTACGAATGTTTTATGACTACGGTGCTCAACAGACGGGATGTACATAGGATGGGGATTACATACATTATCTGAGACAGTGCACAACACTAGGGAAGTGCATTACCTGGCTCCAGTGGTCAACACAGAGGGCTGCTGTCCTATAATAAGACAACTAGGTATTGTCAAATACCGCCGAGTTTTATATAAGCGATCTTCGTTGAAGATAATCAACAGGTATAGTAATATGAAAAATAAACGATAGATGATTGGCATTAACAGGTTATAGGCTCCCCCTTGGGTAGTCCACTATCTACGGTGGTAGCGAATGTCGTTTTACCCAGATTAGACAGCTGGAGCAACACAGGGCGGATATAAAGACACGAAGAGGGTATATTGACAGCAGATTTTGCATCAGTGGAAAAGGCACGTGGGAACAGCACGAAACAATCCCGTTTATAGACAACCTTATAATCAAAAGTGTATCTAGATGTCATACCACTCTCAATTACAAAAAGCAGACTGAACTCATTTCTCTTACCTTTGCTCTATCTGACACGAAATAAACGTCGTAAGACCCTTACAAAACGTAATTTCACAGATTGTTCGCTTCCTGAATTTAAAGCTATAGAACGTTCTAATACACTCATGGAAAAATTAAGGGAAGTTGTATCTCTTTAGCTTGTATATCGGGATTTAGACAATAACTTTGGAGGATATTTGATACACAGTGACATTTATTCAAGACACATGAGAAAACCAAGTGTGAACAAAATTTCCTCTGTCTCCTTCAAAAAGAGACGCCCGGCGACACCAAAGACTTTCCATTTTCTTAACCTTTGTCCATGAGTGTATGTATAAACATTACCTTCCCATGGGTTACTCTCCAGACTTATTCATAGACATTCCTACAATCCAAACACACCTAATCGGCTATGGTCTTACATATCTGACAGTACCATCCCTTACTCCAGTGATAACAGTACAATAACCTCGACTCTACGTAAACATGGTTTATCCGTATATTTTAGAAGCCACTTAATCAAAAACAGTTCCTCCGTTGTTCTTTAAAAAACTAGTGCTGTACACTCCGCCCGTTGCCCCCAATGTAACACTACCTACATGAACGAATCCATCAGGACAATCTCTATAAGCTCTATAAAATTTTAAAATTTTATAGCAGTTGTACATACTCGTGAATTGATACGCGAGCTTATCAAAACAATCTTGTTCCCCGAAGAAGTTTGGCGAGTTGCCACACGAAATATCGGAAATAAAACTTTATGATCCAAAATAGGCATTTTTAAATAATATAATATATGGATTGCTCTATTCTCAAACATATATATATATAGAACCATTCAGTCCCATAAAACTAGAATCACCTATCGTTTGTTTTTTAAATATTTTTAAAAACTATCCTGTATATCGTAGATTAGTAAATATTTCATTTAAGGCCGTCAAAATAGCAAGAATACAGATGCTTATATTGTTAGGAGAGAAGTACGTTGCCAGAGACCTGTATTTTAAATCAATATATTTAAAACATATATGCTTGTTTGTATGCACGCTCGTTTTTTAACTTTTCACATCTTTGTTTGTGTTTTATCAACCTTTTATGAAAAATTATTTTCAAGCATGTTTAGTATCGCAGTTTAGTGCCGACTAGGTAAACAATTTTATTGTTAATTCGTTCGTTCTTCTCGGATAATTTCTGCTTCTCATAAACCTAATTTAGAGCCAATTCGAATGTCCTCAGGAGTTCCCAGTTCATCGCCCCAGCAAGTGTGTGTGCCAGAAGTGGCACCACTCCTTTTAAAAATTCACTTGATTTTAACGTAAATATGACAATAAAGAATGAGCCACAACACACATTTTTGCAAATCCTATAAAAAGCCAACCTGTATATCATAGGTAAGAGCTTTGACCCTAATCAATACAAGGGAGGTTTTGATTTTATAACACCTACGAAAGGAGTTATGAAATCGGTCGAATTTACTGGGTTATAAACTAAATGCATTTATAAAATGAAATTTTAAAAGGAATGATACGATTTTCTGATACACGAAAACCATCCTCCTGCAACTTAATTCTGGCCTGAAAATCAATCCTGTCTTTTCACCAGTGTAAACACCTTTTAAGGAATTTCGACCGTTTTTATAATTCTTCTCAAAGGATATTATGAAATCGAGAATCCGCACCCGTACTGACAAATCAAAAGTCCAATACTATGTTAAGCAGGCTGACCTTTTGTCTGATATCCCAAAACTGGTGTTGTGGCTCAATATTATCACTATACCTGTACATTTTCTACTTGGGAGGTAAACCAAATGCATTGTTTAAATTCACTTTAACAGGGAATCCGTCCCTTTTAGTACATGAAAACAATCCTCCATAAACTTTATTAGAGATTTATTTTTTCGTGGACCCGGCTGATAGTAAACGGTGCTATTTAGTAGGCTAGAGTCTCGTTCGTTATCGGAATTAACCAGACAAATCGCTCCACCAACTAAGAACGGCCACCCTCCACCACCCTCCGAATCAAGAAAGTAAATTGTACGAATATGTATAATCAATTTGACACAAAAATTGAGCATATTTTAAAAATTAATCATATCATTTTAAGGAGATAGAAAATAAAATATCTTTAGGTCGATAGAAGAATTAATTTAAAATATTTTGTAACAATTATTTATTATTTTATCCATTGCTATTTAGTTTTGAAATTTATTACTTAGCAAATTTTTCTCCTTGCTTTCCTCTCTTTAATTTTATTAATTAAGATAAATTGCCTTGGCGCATTCACGTTTGTCTTAATTTTTCTCTCATATATATACGCGTGTGTGAGAGGATATTAAAATATTATATTCTTAATTTAATTACGTTTTTATCTCATCTATACCCATATTTAAATGAAGCCATCGAAACACCCAACAAGAGAGAGAATAACTCTCTATGTTAGAATGTTTTGCCAATACGCAGTAGTCCAATTCAAAAAAAGAGGGCAGCACCTAAATGTAAAGTAAGTAAGTGCAGCAGGCCTGCAATGGCGCTAAGAAAAATGAGCTGGGGACCAGCGACGATTACCGTCATCTAATGGTGGGGGAGAGGCAAATTAGTGCAATTTCCTCTCAACACTTTGGGCCTCATTAGCGACCGATTTGTTTCTGCTAATTCAATCGAGAAGAGCGGCACAAGAGGCTGATAATCTTGTTACAAGCTTGCCGATAATGCTGTCTTGGCACATGTTACCTGCGTCCCCACACATGGGGCTTTTCAACATTCCGTGCATTATCTTGTTGTTGCACATTCATAGACCTGAGGATTTCTATCGGTAATGGCGAATTCAAGCAACACACAATTGTAAATGATGGGTTTATCTTGGCTGAAGTATCTCCTGAACGACAGGGTTAAAAATATACTTTGTTTATATCACATTATATAGGAGGAAGAGCGTTTTTTCATATTAACCAAACAAATTTATAGCTTGTTGGTCAAATATAAACACTATATGAAAATAATGCCATTTTAAAATTTCTTTTGAAAATATCAAAGTATCAGGGTTTTTTTACATAAAATAACAATATATAAATCCAGCAAAATATAATACTAATATAAAATTTCCTTCTTGTCCTTGTTCTAACGTATAAGGACACTGGTAAATTATAGTACAATATTAAAGTAAAAGAAATTGAATTGTTAATGCTTCTTCCTGAGTTGAACTAAAGGAATTAAGAAGGTACGTTTAATAAAGAAGCTGTCAGTCTTAAAAATTATTTCATCTTACAAGGAGCAGCTGGAATGAATTAGATTGCAATCTTCACTATATACTAAGCACTCTAGCAGATCTATGCTATAAGGTTGTACCAAAAGTTCGTAAACACTTGCAAAAAATAGAAATACCAATATTATTCGCCGGTATGTATAATGTCTTTGTATCACGTATAAAGTAATTATATTATGTATTATTTTGTATTCGCCGTAATAATATTATTCGCCAAATAATAAGAAAAACGCGAACTTTTGAGACAACCTTATATGTTCCTTTTTGAAATTAAATATTGAAATGCGGTGCACCTCAAGCGTTTCTCGTCACAGGAGAAAGACGAAGAAAACTTTCTACAAAATATCTATTTGTGATATCAAAATTTTAAAATTATAGATCTACTTGTATTTATATCTAAGAAGATATTTAAATATCTTCATAGTTTTTTTTTTTTTTTGCTTATCCCTAGTACACGTGGTACAGGCCATGATAATCATGGTGGGTAGTTAGCGACTGCTTTTACTGTAAGCGCACCACATGTCTACACATGTGAAAAGCAGTTCGACTTTGCACTTACAAATGCCAGAGCCCCGTTTGGTTACTTGCACTCGCTGGTGGGGTTGGACTTTTGCAAGAATCGGGGCCCATTGGAGCATTTTTTTTTTTAAACAGACAAAAGTGTCCAATGCGGGAATCGAACCCGGGTCCTAGTGGTCTAAAACCAAACGGTTTAACCAGCCTTCCACCTTCATAGTTAACTGAGCTCACTTCCTAGGTTTTGTGACAGAGGTTTACATGTTATCACATATATAGCGTATACCTTTCAAAATGCGTTGAAGTAAATGTCTTTTCATCCCAAGATTTTATCTTCAATTGTTCTGTAGATAATATTCTTCAGTTGACCTATTCAGACATTTATTTATTCTCATCCGCCAAAGACGGGTTGAGTCATCCCCCAACATAAGTTTTCCAGCAATCTCTCTTTTATTTTAATTGTTTTATCATTGTAGTAGGGGGGGGGGGGGGGGTAGATAAAAATGCTTGTGAGCCATGAAGAGCCATGCTCGATGTGTATTATTTGAATATATTCTTATTGTCCTCAGAACTTATGTCTATAGATTTATTAAATGCCTTCTCACCAAGAGAACCAACGGAAATATATATAGACAGAGCAACCAAATATAGTAATAGAAAGGTATAGAAGACTAAACTGACGAAGTTGCTGGGAAGGTTGACCACTGATTTACATGGCTTTCTCAATATATTTCTCATTGCAGCAAGAATAGAAGGACAATGTCCCGGAAAAGAAACTAGGCGGGATCACGCGAATTCTTCAGCGGGAATAAGCGTAAAGCATGCAAATTGGGCCGTACAAGTGGAGGCCTTGGAAATCCATGACGATTTATACGATTTGGTTAAGAATAAAGCTCTAAGAGGAAATATGATAGCCATCCGAACACTAACCAACTTACCAAGCTTCCAAAATCTGAAAAATATCCGTCAAGCAATCCAATGAAAGGAGCTAAAAATGCTGGCGGGGTATTTTGTTTTACAAATTGAAAACAACGGTTAACTGCAAGCTTCGAGGTAGCAACGGCAACTTTCGATCAATGCCGCTTCATCGGCATTAGAGCAGAAGCTGGTAAAGTCAGCAGTCTACCAGAATACGAAAATGTCCGTCCAAGTGCTAGTTGGTTTATCGAGTGTTGATAAGGCGAACCTTCTGGCTGAATAGGGCCTCATGATTGGCAACAAACTCCAGATGGTATTCCCATACAGAAATAGGGCGGAAAAATTGTTATCGGGAATCCTACCATCGCAATTAAATATGAGAACATCGTTTCATTCCTGAAGATCTATGGCAAGGTATCTCAGTGATTCACGAGGTGGTTGTGTGGGATGGCCACACCTGAACAACTGGAAACTGGGAGGCCTCGCGCCGAACGGTCCCTTCTTTCTCCACAAGACTCTAGCCACCAAGCCGTCTGCTATGGCGCCGAGCACCAGCTAGTTGACGTTACAATCAGCGCCCTCCTCGACCATTGCTGCCCCAACATCAGTTTGACATTCCAGCTCCTACCAAGAAGATTTTGGCCAAGTCTGCCCCAACCACCGAGACTTTCACCCTAGAGGAAATGGCTTCCTCAGATTACTCAGGAGTAGGACTCATCATTTAAGTAAATATTATGGAGAGTAAAAGTCCACCAAGAAATCACGGAGCTAGCAGATGGAATTCTTCAGAATCGCGATGACGCATGTCGAGGACAAGACCTGAGCTCTATATAAGAGGCTTACTAACTTTAGGGCGGCTTGTAGCCGCTGATGTGATCTAGACGTCCCTTTAGTAAAGGATTCACCCGGTGTGAATTTTCTAAATGTACATAATACTGTTTGTAGGTTTTATATACCGTTGACTAGAAGTCAATAAAAGTTGTCCGTTGTAATTTTCTACTTCTCTCTTAGCTCTCCACGTCTCAAATTACCCAACACATCTATAAGTAAGGTATTTGTGTTCCTGAAGCACAATTGTGCCACCCGCTTGATCTTCCTCTGCAGAAACATTAAGCTCTACAGAACTTAAATGCTGAGAAAATTTTCAAATAATACAAACATATATATTTTTCTGGGTCCAAAGCAAGCATGTCAAACTCAAATCCTAACACGGGCCAAATAAAAAAGTAATAAGATTATGTGGGCCGCAAAAAAAGAAAACAAGTAATTAAATTTTTATAGTGACATTTATGTAGGTTTATTTTTAAAAATACTAATAAGAAAAAAGAAAGTAAAGTTAATATTTTCTCCCTGATATTTGGCATCTCTTTTCTGCTACCATCTTTCCTACTTCGGGAAATCTTGTTCGCAGTGATTAATTTTAAAACTGACCCAAGGTGAACGTCAGTAATTCTCGATCTGATTGGAGACCTATTTCCTTTAATAAGTGAAAATAACTGCTCGCACCGATAAGTACTTCCAAACATGGACATAATTTCATATGCTAATTTTCGAGTGTTTTCAAATCTGGCTGGCAAATATTTGTAAAATTCAGAAACGCCAACTTCAATGAATTTTGCCTTTAAATCTGAATCTCACTGGATATCTATTACCTCCATTTGCATATGATTAGGTACTGATTCTATATTTATCGAGAAAATCGAAGAAAACAAAGTAAACTTGCCTTCCAAAGATTTGAAATCAGAAAACCTTGTTTCAAATTCATTTCTAAGACTTAAATTTTTCTCCGCATATTTTTGATACGATGCAGTTTCACCTAAACTTGATTTGTACATGTTGCATGTCGGAAACTGCATTAAATCTTCGTTTTTCAACTTCTTTTTCCAAAGAACTAGCTTACATTTGAATGCATTAACTTGGTCACACATGTTGGTAATGATCTGATCCTTTCCTTGCAGTTTCAAATTTAAATCCGACAAGTGTTTTGTTATGTCAACCATGAAGGAAAAATCTTGCAACCATACTTGATTGCAAACCAACTTTGAACCTATTTTGATTTATGTTGTTCATAATGACGTTTAATGTTATATAATTTTGGTACACTAATAGCATTATTACATATCAAGCAGATGATTTTATCTTTTACTTCAGAGCAAAAATACTCTAATTCCCACTTTTCTTGAAAATTCCTATGTTCGTCAGCAATTTTTCGTTTAGTTTTACTGCCACTTGGTTTTGATGAAGACATATTGAATACAAAGGTCTGAAAAAAAAATAGTAATCGCTAACACAAAATAATAAAACGTTTTAATTAATAATTCAAAATTTTATAAAAATTAATATTTTTTAACTTACCAGACACAGAATAACTGCACAAATTATTGAACATAACTTTTTTTTTTTTCTAGTACTCCGAAAGAATATTTTCTTTAAACTTTGAGGCACACAATACTTATGGCGATGTACATACGTTATGTATGTAGGTATAATATTATCAAAACTTACGACTTATGTATGGCGACCAGTGGTTCGTTATTAATAAATAAATTATGTATAATTACAAATTTTAAAAATTAGGCTACAAATTTTTATTATATATATTTTTTATTTATAATTTTTTTTTATTAAAATATATTGTCTGGTGGGCCGCAAATTTATTCGTTGTGGGCCGCGAGTTTGACATGCTTGGTCCAAAGGTACCAGGCGAAGACCTATTCAAATGTGTTTTGAATCTCTTTCTAAATATTTTGTACACAATGAGGCATTGGGCTTCATTTTTATTTTATACTTCTACGTTAAATTCGTGGAAAATATTTTTCTTTATAAAAAATGTGTGAAAATATACTGTATTATATATTTTTATAAAATACTTTACATCCTCAGTAGGAGGGAAGGTAAAATTAGGCAACTGCATCTCTCCGATATTTTATAAAATTATTCAAGAAAGCACAATAAATACAAAGAAAAAAATGGCGCTTCGAAATGTAGGGGATGAGTGGATTCACTTGGTCTCCGGTCATTTATATATATATATATTTACATACTACATTTGAAAGTATAAAATATAGTAGGTGCTCCTACTCTGTGTCACCTGGATTTCTTGCCTACCTTTTTGTCCAAAATGTGATTAGTATAATATTGGCGCCATATTTTTAGAGGGGAAATTTATACACATTTTTAACGCTACCCTTTTTTGTATATTTTTATACACTTTTTGCTTTTTTTATTCTACTCATGGTGTACCTCTTTTCTAATTTACAATGTATAAGTTTCTATATCAATATAGAATATAGTTGGCATCTCGCAAAGGTTAACGCGACAAGTTCAGAAGATTCCGTGTTCAAATCCTAACAGGTTTGGTTTGAAAAACGCCATGACAATTTCATATCATATTTCGAGATAGAATTTCGCTACATAAATCTATAGCGTTTCGGGCGGCTAGACATCTCATCACAATCATATTTTTATTCGGGAAAGAATGCAAATTTATAGGAAATAAATTGTTTGGGTTAGCCCGGGATGGAACAAGGGATGCAGTTTGATGGCATATAAATAAAAGACATTGACATTCCATGGGGCATGCCTGTAGGTGTCATGCAGTGAATGTCACTAAACCTCTGAAATGATCAAAGCTGAAGTCCGGTCCAATATGAAGAAAATGTATGAGTGGCTATTTATAAAGGTCCTTGTATTAACTAGGTGGATCTTCAAGCTATTCTCCACACAGTGATTTGAGAGGAATGCGAAACAAGTACAAAGAGCATATAAATACCTATGGTCAAAATAAAGTGATTAGGTGTAATTAATATTTCTGTTAAGAGACATTTTAATGATTTAGTATCGCAGTTCGCGCTGGTTTTTGGTAGAAAATTGGAGACATTCGGTGTCAGGTGGATGTAACAGAGTAGTAGATCCCACCAAGGTCAAGGCAATCAGACCGACATTATCAGGGAGGTCAGAGCGCAGGAAGCTCGTATCTACAGGTCACGGCATCTGGAGATAGCTCGCTGGAAATGTATATATTTATAATTTAGCTTTGATACAGCCGGCTACACTGCTGCGTTATATAACCGTTAGAAAATGGATACAGTTATAATTAATACAAGTCTATAATAGTTTAGAATTTTCATACCAGATGGCACGCATCATAATTCATCTTTAGCTGTATGATACAAGTGGGTCAACTGGCAGCGCACCGTTAAGAAAAAATGCACACATTCGAAGACATGCTACGAAGGAGATACTCATGTATCTCATCTTA